>JAMXBB010000001.1:132943142-133543142 GCA_024138015.1 Lumnitzera littorea | reverse complement strand
ATCTCTACCCAACGTGCCTTGTCAACAATAAGCAACTATTATTATGATTATAAGCAATCACTATCTTTTTACACAAATCAATTCTATACTCATTCAAAATATGTGTACTAAGTACCACTATTAATGGTTGGATCATTTTGAGAAAAACGAATGTTAAAAAGTTTAGAATACAAAGACACCTTAAATGGCCTTGCTTGCATTGCATGTAAGGAGGTGTTGCCATTTACCACTATTGACTCTTTTAAAGACGTATAAATAAAGAAAGGATGTGAAATTTGAATAATTTGTATTTTGAAAAAGTGAAAAATGTTAATACTATTGTAATTTAGTAGTATTAATATAGATTTTCTAGCAAAATGAATTATGCCCGAATACCTACTCTTTCAAGCTGCAATATAGTTAGTTAAAAAAAAAAAAAAACAAAGAAGTGAAAAAGCATGCAAAGCAATTAAAGAAATATTCCCTCTTAAGTTAAATGCTACTTATGGCTCCGTACAAGAAGATAATGCCATTTAAGCTGTAACATCCATAATGGCATAATCACTAGCACTTGAAGTAAAGATTCATGAGTATAGGGACGACATTTGACGTGAATTAAGGCGATTCTTTTGGACCGAGAGATTGTTACTTTGACGGATATAATCTTCTTGCACAAGTTAGATATTATGACTTAGGTAGAATTTTTATTTAGATTTGGAAAAAAGCTGTGGGTTCGAATGTGTTGAAGATGTCTTAATCTTGTATAATTATGTAGTATTATTGCGTTATTACTAAGATTACTTGGAAACCCCACATTTAGTCCCACCGTGGTGTTAAGAAGCTTCTACATGTATATATGTGCTCTTCTTTTTGTGGATAAAATAATGTTCTTGTTAAATGTGGGATTCCAGCTTTTAACCATCATGCCAAATTTGAAATTCAACATGCCAATAATAACAAAGTGATGTCCCGTAAAAAAGACATAATTTGCGGGTGGAACCGTGCAAGGACGTATCTTTTATGTCCGTCATCATAAGATATTTATACTTTTACTTTATATATACATGTATATTTTATTGCTGCTATAATTCGTTCTATAATACGAATATCTGTTAGAGTCAGGCTACGGTCCAATAAGTAGATATTCATTTTGGGTGAATTATAATGACACTTCCTAATTTAGAATTATGAAAGTTACCAAAGATTCTGAATTTCTAAAATAATACAGTCGATAAAATTTGATAACGGAAAACTTTTTCTTTCCATGTATCACCGAATCCATGTTTTATATAAAATATACTTTGTGATTTTTTTTTTCTTGGCTGACTTCTATCATCTAATTAATTTGAGTGATTTCTTTACTTAGTTGTTGATATGGGTTAAATCAGGTAATAAATCAACCTTAAAAAGTTAGTGCAATTGTATAATAATATGAAAGGTTGACTTTGGGAGGAAATCTTTTAAGAATTGGGTAAGTGGAGTATTTCAGAAGTTCTTAATCTTTATACAATTTTGATAATTCTTAAAAGGTGTCCTGAAATTTATCCTATTTATTTTTTATTTGTATACTTTGAACATTTTTCGAAGTGTGATTGTCCCATTTCTAGCGATCAGTCATCAATATATTATTATTTGATTCTAAAACCGTGATGGCAAACTCAAAAGAAGAAACAAAAACAGAAGTTGTCACAACTTCATAATATAACAAGAATTTTCAATTCTACGACACTTGGGAAAACCACAATATACAACACGTACGTACGAGGAGAGTCCAATCATATATGAATAATCCATGCATCTGGTCTGGCAATTGCTAGCTAACGTATGTACCCTTTGTACGAGATGCAGGATTAGTGGAAGCAGAAGAAATATACACATGTCCACTTTAAATATGGAATCACTCTGACCATGTAAATATATGTATTTTTAGTGCATAAAGTGTATATATTTAGATAAAAGATGTACAACGTCTGATGAAAGGGGAAAAAAAAAAAGGAAAATGTAAATCATGCAAAGTGGAGGTAAGTCATGAGGATGTGGCAGAGACACCACTAAAGCCTAAAGGAAGAAGGAAAAAGAAAGTAGGAAAAAACAGCTTTATAGGGAATAAGGGAGAGATGGAGTTGGGTATATATATGATTGAACTCAAGTGTTATGAAGTTCCTCCTTGAAATTGGAAATCACTTTTTCTTTAGTGCAGGGAACGAAATACATTCTCTTTATTTATATTATATTATGCAGTGAGTAGATGAAAGTTCAATTAAATTTTTCCTTTTCAATTTAATTTGCTTGATAGAGATTTAATTTTAGTTTGGTTTAATGGGAGCAATCCCTTAATTGTTGTTATAAAGAATTCATGATATGAAATGCCTTACTTCCTTTAAATTTGGATCAACTTTAAACTTTACTTGAATTTAATTCAATTTTAAATAATATCATTTTTCATATTATTGAATTGAAACAAGTTTGAATGAGTAGAATTCGAACTTATCGAGTACTATTTAGTACTCAAGCTCAAGTTTAAAACTATAAACCTTATCAATTTCGAGCTTGGGTTTGAATTCTAAAAGCTTGAATCATCCTTAAAACTATATCATCTTAACTTAACTTGATTCAATTCACTTAAAATCCCAATTAATTATTATGTATTGTATAAATTTTCATTATACTTATAAAAACTCAGTCAAGACCAGCATTTTTTTTTTTCCCGATCTAAATGAACCCTACACGTTCATGCTATGGTTATTATGATTATATATCTCGAAAACGACCATACCGTAAATAAAGGTAGAATTGCAAATATTTGACCCTGATTTTAAGACATGAGTACACAGGAATCTCTCATACAACAAGGTCACTTTATAATGTGGATTTTGAGATGATTTCTTCAGGAAAAAAGTAAAGTGGTGAAAAAAAGGGAAAGTAAAAATGGACAGACAAGAGGAGTAAGATCGGCTGGGGCTTTGCGGTGGGAGGTGGTGGAAGTGGAGGTGTAATAATATAATGCAGATAGTTATAATCATGGAGGAAGCATATTCACTTTCCTCTTTGTCATCACTTTCTAGGGCATGATTAGAAAAAGTTCATCAATCTTCTCAACATTAAAGTGGGGAAACAATATTCTCTCCACACACAAAGCAAATCTCACTTCCAATTCTTCTTTTCCCTTCTTCTAACTACACACACATTATAAAAATTATAGAAAATAGTTCCACGTTACTGTCACATATTATTGGTATTAATTAAAAAAAAAAAATCTGTTTTTACTTTTTTCCACTTTACATATCAATATTTTTTTGCCTTTCACAGTTTGCATACATACGTTTTCGTCTCCTTAGAAACATTAAGTGTTAATAGGTGCATGAAAGGAGAAAAAAATTATTAAAAGAAACTCCAAAAACTATTCACTCTGTTAATTCTCTAATCAAAATGTTTTTAACTTTTTTTTTACTACATATATATATATATATATATTATATTCGTATTTTCAATATCTACCTAATACAGGTATCTAAAACGTAAAAGGTTAAACAAAAAATTATGTCAGATATAATTTCTATAGATCTACCATTCTTTCAATATATTTTATAGTCATCATAATCGGCTTTGCTTCTTATCAGCTCAGCTCGAGCCACATATTTTGGAAGTCGGTCTACGTTATTCATAGTTTAGGTTATAATTTGATTGAGAAAGTTCGATACCATGCATGCCCGGTCCCATGATGATGATGACTTTGGAGACTAAATTAGTGTCTTTGTCTTCCTAGGCCCATTATAAGGATGCAAGCAATTCTATGTGGATCCTCTCTATGGTTGGATCTTATGTTTATTACAATCCGGCCCGACAGTGTATTTTTTTAATCTGGTAGCTGCACCACTAATATTATTGTTTTATTATTCCTATACTTGATTAAAAATTGTATACAAGCAGCCTTGAAATTATACTGCCGACAGGGCCGAAAACCTACTAGACCCAGAATGATTTAATATTCCATTTATCAGCTTAGTGAAACAACACACTATATTTCTTACAAATCGCATAAACGTAACCAAAAAAGAAAAAAAAAGCAAAGTTTTATCTAATTCTCTTTTTATTTTTTTTATCCTCCTTCATTTTAGGATCTATATTTTACTTTAATTTTTTTTTTTATTTCAAGGCTTATATTTTAAGAAATGAACCATTATGTGATCTCCCTTTGATGTCCATCCATCTAGCCGTTATAATTTGCTATCCTATCATTCCAAGCACCTAGATGGCGAACATGTATCCTATATGTCAGCCTAACCAGCCCCTACCCGTCTTCCTAAGCAAGCTAAAGTATACCCTACCCAACATTTGTCCAATCTTAAATCAAGTTAATGGCACTTCCCAAACCCTTAAACTCTCCAGCTGCCGAAGATCCATCAAAAGAAACCTAATCAAAATAAAATGGTATAATCAGACTAACACTACAAAATGATGATGATGATGATAAATAAATAAATCCGATTGCCTAAGACCCTTTGACTATATGGACAAAAATCAAAACGCTAATAGTCTATTCATTTCTCTAAATGGAAATGCCATTCATAGTGAATGTAATAAAAGGGAAATAGATATTATATTATCTAGTTAGGAGGAAAAAAAAGGTAATAAGGAATAGACCCATAATAGAAGATAAAAGACCATATTATCTCTTCTTCTTCGTTAGCCATTCTCTCTTTCCTCACCCATCTTTATATATCATCACCAAAAATTGACATATGCATATCCCTTTCCCTCTCCTCTCTCTTATCCCTTCAATGATTCAAAACCATTAAAAAATACCCCAATTTGTCTAAACAAAATAGAGATTTCTCATACATTCTTCAATAAAATTCATTACCAACCTTTCCTATCATGTCTAGATTTTAGAGATTCCAATCCAAAAGCTTTGTTTTCTTTTTTTCTTGGTTTTCACTCTCAATATAGTACTTTGTTAAATTTAATCGCTCTCACTTTTCTCTTTACCTTTGGTCTTCAATGTTGATTATAATAGTGGTCTAGTCCATGCATGTGTAGTTGTCTATATATGGTGCATGGTGTGGAGGTGTTTGTGGCAATAGGGTAGGTCACGTGGGTATGAAGGTGTCTATATGTGGTGGTGGAGGTGTTTGGATGTACTTAGTGTGGATCACATGGGCTTGGTTGTGATGGGTGAATTCTATGTTAAGGTGGGGAGTGTGGTGGCAGAGAGTGTACAATTATGGCATATTAGTGGTGATAGTAGGTTGATTATGGTGGTGGTGGATTAGGTTATTTATTAGTTTTCAGTGAGAGTATTTTGGTATAAAAAATGGGAATAGGTAAGGAATCTTAATTCATTAGGGTAGCCAATGGAAGTATAGATTTGGGGAAATAAAATTCTTAGAAATTTAATTATAAGCTAAGTGAACACTGTAAAGAAGGGGGAATATAAGGAATAAGAGGAGAGTAGAATTCCCATTTCCCCTAAATGAACATCGCGTAATTTTCTTTACCTATGACCCATTTGAAAAGCCCAATGTAGAAGTGAAGAATAAGATTACCTATTCAAATTCAAGGAATTAAATTACAAATTGAAATCCCAATTTTATTGGACTATTTGTTCTTGTGTGGTACATTAGGAAAAAAAAAAAGGAATTGAAAATCCGTTAGTCTTTGCACTAAACTAGTGCTCTTATGACTTACAATTGCCTGTTGAAGTGATGCAGGACCCTACACTCAATAATTTCAAAGTCTGTAGATTTTTTTCCCTTATTTTTTAGTGCTTTAATGTCCTTCCATTCTCCTCCCTTTTCTTTCCAACACCTACTACATAAATCATAGGAGTCACTAGTTTAGTGGAATTCCCATTTCCCCTAAATGAACATTGCATAATTTTCTTTACCTATGACCCATTTGAAAAGCCCAATGTAAAAGTGAAGAATAAGATTACCTATTCAAATTCAAGGAATTAAATTACAAATTGAAATCCTAATTTTATTGGACTATTTGATCCTGTGTTGCATGTTAGGAAAAAAAAGAAAAAGGAAAATCATTATTCTTTACACTAAACTAGTGACTCTTATGGCTTATAGTTGCGTATTAAAATGATGCAAGACCTTACACTCAATAATTTCAAAGTTTGGAGATTTTTTTTCCCTTATTTTTTAGTGCTTTAATGTCTTTCCATTCTCCTCCCCTTTGTAGACACCTAATTTTTGCCCCTCTATAGTCCTAATTTTTATTTTTACAAAAAGTGTCCTAATTTAAAAATAAAATAATAATAATAAATTTTTTAATAAAAGATAAAAATAATAAAAATTGACAAATGATGAAAATAAAAAAAAATGATGAGAAAAAGAAAAATTAAAAAGATCTTTTTTAAATTTTTTTTAGGAAGTAAATTATTTTAGAGTCAATCATTTTAGTTTAGTTTAGCTCAAAAAATAATCATTTTAGAGAGTTACGTAGTTTAAGTATAATTTAATTGTACTGAATGTTAAGGCATAAGCCAACGGCCTAACGGATAAGTATTGAAGTATCGGATTAAATTTAATTTGAGATCTTGAGTTTGATTCTCGCCAAGCATCTATGTCTTTTATTTTTCTATCTTTTACAAAAAGCGAAATGAATAAACGGGATTCATATCTAATTAAAATCATTTAAATCTAGTTTGATTTTATTAAATCAGATTTGAATTAATTTGGATCTAGTTTAATTATTATCAAATCAGATACAATAGATATGATTTGAGATGATATGATTTGAGTTTATAAACACATACACGTCAAAATAAAAGGGGAATTTTTTTTCGGTTTTAATCGATCCCAATTTCAGCATCCATACTGTTCATTGTACATGCCTGGAACACAGTAGATAGTCGCCAATCCCTGCAGCAGCACACACTCCATAATTGTTCACTGCTGCACACTACCCTCACACACGCAGCACTTCGCCGGCAGCAGCAAGCCAAACCGAGTTCACGCTTCATCCTCGACACACCACACCCGACTACTCTCCACACAAGATAGCAGTACGTCACTGAAGTTTCACGCATCTACCAAGAGCATAATTCCTCGTACTGCACACAACAATTCACAGTCGGCACTTTAACACCTACTGCTATCCCACTGTTTGGAGGATAAGTCCACAATTGCAGTTCAACCACAATCTATGCTGTCACGCAATCAGCCGCAACAACTACTCCATCTACGCCAAACCCCAGTTGCAACGGCAGCTACACGAATCACCGCAGTAAGTAATCAATGCCTGCAAGCAACTCTATTACCACACAGTGAACAACAAGCAAGGTCCAATTCTCTCTCTTTTTCTTTTTCTTTTTTTTTTTTAATTTATATTTATTTATTTTATTTGTTTCTTTGTTCATTTAGTTATTATTAGTTAACTAGTTAAGTTTATAACATATGACATAAATATTTATATATTAGTTTAATTGTTTTTAGTGTCAAGGTTTTTTTTTTAGAATTCCTCACATAGAAAGTTATTTTTTTTTTATAAAAATTAATAATAAATTTATAAAAAAATGGGATTTTTAGAGAGTTTTTTTTTTTAAATAAAAGCATTTGAGAATTAAGGCCCTTTATAATCTTTTTGAAAAACTAAATTGGTAATAACGTAAACTCGATTAGTTTTCAAAAATTAAACTAAATTAACACACTAAAGTTTTCGTAAAAAACTACGATCGTCTGATTCCAGTTAGCGGGTACATAAGTACCTTCAGGGCAACAATAAAATATGTAAAAACTTAGGTTCTTTTTTCTTTTGATTTTATTTATTTATTTTTTCTTTAAAAATATTATAATTAGAAAAATAATCCTAATTTCGGTATATAGATAGTGGTATCCGTTAGGGTTTAATAGGTTAGCCCCCGAATTTAGAATCCTTTAGTTCTTCATTCAAATTGAAATTAAAGACCGGTAGTTAGATCATAATCAATCCATCCAATTGATTACGATTTTCTTTTCTTTTTCCCGTCTTCGATCAGGTGGCGACTCCAAAAATTTTTTTAAATAAAAAACTGAAATTTTCCAATTTTTTAAGTCGATGATTAATATTAAACGGGTTAGGGTTTAATATTAATTGGAAATGGGGAAATTAATTTTAAATAGAAAACCGAAAAATCAGGCTCGACAAGTAGATATTTATATGACACAATTAGGGCAAGTCTTAGGTGTTATGCCTCGAAGCAGCGAAATTGTAATAGTCCCGTAATGTAAATTAACATATGATAGTAACTGACCTTACAGTCTCTATCATAGATACGATTTACACAAGGTATCAACAACTCATCGTTTTGAAATAAATAGTTATTCATAATTAAAGATAGAATATATATATATATAACAAAAAACTTTAAGTCATATTTACATTAAAATACTCATACTATCCTATATTCCCAAGAAATGTCCACATGCTAAGGTAATTTGATAAGTATCATATTACGTAATCAGTTTAAAAACTTAAAAGTTAGTAACATAACTCTAGAAGACTGGATTACATGATTAACCAGCTAAATCCTCACTCCCTTATTGTAGACAACCCATTTTTGCCCCCCTTCCCTCACCCCCTTTTTATTTTTTCAAAATTTTTAGAATAGGATAAGGGTCCTAAATTAGGAAAAATACAAAAAAATAAAAAATTAAGAAAACCTAAAAAAAAAAAGAAGAAATTTAGAAAAATATAAAAAATTAAGGAAAGCCAAAAATGAGAAATTTAGATAAATACAAACAATAGAAAAATAGAGCATTTAGGAAATTTAGAAAATAATAATTTTTTTATATAGTTTAATAAAATAGAAGTTTTAATTTAGATAAAAATAAGGAGATGACCATTAAGCTTGAGTTTAGACTTAAATCTAGCCTAGGTTAACATTGTCTAATTGCACATATAAACAAGACACTGGCCAATGACTTAATAGATAAGGATTTAAGCATTGCGTTAGGTTTAGCTTAGAGGTCTGGGATTCAAATCTCATCAAAGGCATGGAATGCCTTTTGTTTTTTTTTCAAAAGACACACTACCACACACACATGTTGACACGTAACACGTATCAACCATGTCACTAGCCACATATCTTTAAGACAAATGGTAGCTTCTCATTAGTTGACACGACTGATGTAACCTTATGTCAGTGCCTCTTTCTTCCACTTTCCTCCATCTTCCTTCTTTTTCCCCAAAATTTCCGTACTTTTCCTTCTGGTCAGCCAACTTCAACACCAATTACTAGCCTTCTTATGATGTAATTTCGCCAAATTGATGGTGAAGTTGTAAACTAGGCATAACCTAGTTTTGATTTCACCCAAAATCCTATCCACATTCATGATCGTACACGATGAATTAGGTTTGAAAAGTTGAAAAAATTAATTATGATCAAGTCATCAATTCTTTTTTCTTAACCTAATTACTGAAATTGGAACAAGGGAACCACACACATAATGATCTCTCCATCTCTCTTAGAAATTCTTCCCCAAAAACACAACACACACACAAGCAGCAAATCTAGATCTCTCTCTCCCACTACTATCGGACCACCCTCTCTCTCACTTTCTCCACCGAATCGCTCTGCCATCCTCCCTCTCAAATTACACACTCGCCTTAACCTACACTCTCCATCACCATTCAACCATGGCAATATATCCCGCGGCTCTAATCCACACTTGGTATAAGCTCGAGCATACTACACGTAACTCAATCCCTCTCTTACAGCAACTACTACGACCTTCTTACAGCACACTCATGACCTTCTCACAGCACACTCACAACCCAACATAGTCGTACTCCAACCTCCTTCGCATATTCACAATAGTACATCTACGTCGTCCTCCTTCCAATCCATTCTTCATCCATGTACAAACACATCAACCAGCTTCGTCTACACTCACACTCCATCACCATCCACCAATCAACCACTATTGAATCTTAATCTCCTCCATACATAAACTCGACTCTTAAATCAACCCCCAATCGACGACTCACACAATCATAGTGAACCCAAACTCTTTGAACAGTAACTGCTCCATTTTACTCCCTGGTACAATTCAACCAACCCTCTCACCCAATCGTACACAACCACTCTCTTGCTAAACTACAATGAACAACACCACATTATCCTCTTCACCAATCGAAAACCCACACTCGCAAATCAGCCCCCTCTATCACCATCCCTCACTCGCAGACTCTCGTTTTACCACAATTGTGACGCCTACTACATGTGCTTGTAGCTACTGTAGCTGCTAACTTGCTCCAACACCTGGAACTACCTCTAAACACTACAGCCTTATTCCTACCCCCACTAACCCTAATAAGAAACCTATAAAACTACCTTCACTCGTAAAAAAAATCAGCTTGAAACCATCTTAGAGCACCTCGCCAGCAGCTTTTCTTCATCCTCTTACTGCTCGTATGCATAACACGTATCGGGTCAATTTAACCCATATCCAACCCGACCTGATCCTCTATGCTGACCCAACCCAGCAAAAGTCCGACCCATGCCCACTTCTAGCTCTTTTGGTCCAATCTCCATTTGTTGTTTTGATTTTTATTGCTTCATGTTTTTTATTTTATTTTATTTTACATTATTTTCATTTTATTTGTTTGTTGTAAATATAAATATAAATGTAATTGTAAAAATAAGAAAAAAAGAAAAAGAGAAAACAAAAGAAAAAGAAAAGAAAGGAAAAAAGAAAAAAAAAAGAGAAGAAAGAAAAAAGAAAAGAAAAGAAGAAAAAAGGAAGAAATACTTAGTTTTATTTTTATTTATTTTCACATTTTAGTAAATAAATAAATAATAATAATAATAGTAAAAAATAAAATAAAATCTTGTTACTACTTAGAAAATCAATTTTCCAAAAAATAAATAAAAGTAACCGATCCTCTTTCCAAATTAGGATTCTTTTCTTAAGACTTTCCGTAGATAAAATATGGTTTAAGGCCCTTTGAAAAATTTCTTTAAATTGAATCGGGAAAAAAGCTAAACTCAATCCTTTTTCAAAAAATTAAAATCAACTTAACCTGCTAAAGTTTTCGTTACATGAACTACGAAAGTTTGATCCTAAATAGCGAGTACGTAGGCATCCATACTCACAAGGTGACTTAAAATATGGAAATTTTTCTTTTTCCATCTTTTGTAAATAATTGATCACTTTATCTTTTTTTTTTTTTAGAATTAAGTTGAACGTAGATAGATTTCATTATAAGGGTATATTGAAAGGTAAAATTAAATTCGAAGAAATTAAAAGTGGTACTCGTTTAGGGTTTAAAAAATTAACCATCGGATCCAAATCTTTGGTTTTTAAAAATCATTTTAACAAAATTTGATTTTATTAAAAGATTAGTAGCTAAATTATAACAAATCCACCCAATTGATTATAATTTAATTCTTTTTCCCGACTCCAGTTAGGTGGCGACTCCAAAAACATTTTCAAAGATTAAAAGAATCGGTTTTCTTTAAACTCTAGTCAAGGGTCAATATTAAATGGGTAGGATTTAATATTAATCAGTTTAAAGAAGACTAATTTATAAAAACCGGAAAAAAACCAAGCTTAACACCCATAGCTTAGCACTCTAAAAAATACTAACCTTATGATAGTTATAGCGCAGCATATTAGTCAGTGCTTGTAAGAAAATTTATAAAAGTATGAGCAACCAACAGCTCAATAAATTAGGATAAGGACGGATAAGGACTTAAGCATGCATAACAAACACAAATAAGGTTTTCAAACAATTAATTATATGTAATGCAACAAGAAAATGTCATCATACAACGTAGTTTGGTCTATTATGAAATCAGAGTAATTTCACTCTTTCTAATTTGGGTTGAAAAGTTTTCATATTTATACATTGGTTCACAACTAAACTCAGGTTTGTGCAATGAAGACATCGCTCTCCCTATTACAATCCTTCGAACCATTGCCCTCATCCTTACCGCAACCTCCTCTCGTTTCACTTAGTTCGGCTAAGGATAAAAAAAAAAACCATTATGCTATCGAACGCTATCTTTTTCGAAGGTATCGGTGTTTAGTTGAAAATCTTAACAGTCCCCTAAAAGATTGCAATGCATGTCTAATTAAAGTATTTAGGTCGATTATAATTAAGTTCGATTTAAGATGATCAAACAATCTCAATCTACAACAATCACCAAAATGTAATGCAGATTTTTGGCACAAAGTTAGATACACATAAGCACATGCACATATAACTACCTACAAGCACAATCACATACAATCCTAAGCCTCTAAGTACCTAAAATAACACTCCAAAATATAACGAAGTATCGAACCCAACTTACCTAAAATCTTTGGTTCGCTCAGTAAACTTGCTGCAAGTCAACTTGCCTTCTTGCGTCCTATAATATAAATACTCTTTTAGTATTTATATCCTTATAATATATAAACTTTAGGTTATGATTTGACCCAATTTTTCATATATATGTATTATTTATTTCTGATATATTCTAGGCTAGTTTCGAAATCGGTTTTTGAATCTGATTCTGACTTAGGTTCAAATTTAGTTTCAACTACGAGTGTTATATATAAATCTTAAGATCTCGTTTTGAACCACAATGTGAAATTACTCACATTATGCTCGGGTATCCTAAATATCACTTTTAGTTCCTAATTAGTAATCTAGTCTATATGGTACACCATAGTCTTCATTTAACTACCGAATTTACTTTTGATATAAAAATAATTTACATTTTTCATATAATTACTAAAATTTAAATTTCATATTAGATTTATTATATAATTCTATTATTTTTATATTATCAATTTTATCGTAATATTTCATATTTATTATAAATCCAATTTTATATATTATTAATTTTGGCATATTCACTACATAATACACCTAATAAGTACATCCAACACTCCAAATGCTATAATTATCGTTCTACATTAGAAATTAAAATCCTAAAATACCTAATTACACACTAAATCAATAATTACCATTTAATTACTAAATTAGCTTAAAATCACCTATTTTATACATTGTTTGAATGCCTAAAAATTATCTAAAAATTTCAAAAATTCAATTCTAAAAAATGCCTCCATAGCACTATTCTACATTCTCTAAATAGTCTACACAAAAATTTTAAGCTTAAAACTACATTCCTAAGATCATTTATTTTTAAATCGAATAAAACTCTAGTTTACAAGATTTCTTAAGCACAGTATATTTTTAAATATGAATTCATCAAACAAAATTTTTTTCCCAAACCTACATACATAAAAACCTCATAATACCAAGTTTTATAATTTTATAAATAAATATGATAATTTAAATAAATAAAACAAGATTCAAGCTAAAATCGGACTCACCTATCTAATCAACTTCTAGCCACCAGTGGTGGTCCTAGGTGTATCAGCCAGTTTGGGCGGTGGTGATAGGGTATGATGGTGGTGGCGGTTCAGTTTCAGGTGGTTGTTGGTCGTAAGTTTCCTCTCTAAGCCCTAATTGTACACCAAATTTGTTAATTTTTGTAAAAAAAAACCAACTTCTCCCTTTTTGATTTCTCTCAAATTTTTTTGGACTCCAAACAAATCAAAATGAGTTCTAGATGGGTTTGGGGTATTTATAGAGCTGTCTTGATTTTTTTCTCTCAATTTTTTTATTGACATTTGGTCTTATCATCTTCCAAATTCACTTTTTATTTGCCCTATTCTAATTGGTTTATTTTTTTTTTCTTTCTATTACCAGTTATAAGCCCTAAAGTTAAACTAAGTAACCGTAGGATTGAACTTAGGATACAAAGTTTAGGGCGATCGGTTAAAAGATCCGATCAAACTCAAATTATAAACTATTGATAGAAAAATTAGTAAAAATAATCCCGTAAACTTGAATTTAAGAAAATAAGTAATAAAATAGGAAACTATAAAATTTTTAAATTTTAATATAATAATTGTTAATTATCGAAAAGGCAAAAAGTGTAATCTAATAACTAATAAATTATTAGAGATAAATTATATATATACTAAAAATTATAGAATAACCTAAATAATAATTAAGAATATTCACATGTACCCCACGTGTATTTACGTGTAGATAAAAATACGCGAAATTTCTTACATTGTCTAAAAACTTATTAAATAATTAAAGAAAATTATTAATTAATTAAAAAAATCAAAGGAATCAGGAATGAGGTGGATGTGGTCGTGGCAAGTTAGGAAGTGAAGAATAAAAATTGCCCAATCAAAATCAAGCAACACAAAAGCCAAAAATTAAGGGATTTGAGCAATGTCTTGTCTAATTTAATGCACATTAATTACCACAAAGCTCTATAAATTGGGAAAAAAATTATAGAGCTCCTTTAGACAGTTAGACATTAGAGAAAAATAGAGAGCATAAAAAATTCAAGAGAAAAATTAAGGTTAAAAAAAAAGAAAGGAAAACCGTACAGTTAGGACTAGCGAGCCAAACCCACACACCACCATGACTTGGGACCGAGCCACCACCACCACCCCACTCCAGACCTACAGTCTAGACCGGCCGACACACCTGGACCGATGTTGGAAGCCCAAAAGACATCAAACCAGGTGAGTCACTTATCTGCTCCAATTTTATATAATTTCTTAAAATTATTTATTTTGCCCAAAAAATTATGAAATTTATTATTCTGAGGTTTTATTGTATGTAGATTTAGGAAAAAATAGTGATTAAGTTTAATCACGTTTGAAAATATAGGATTCTTAACAAATTAAGCAAAACCGAACATTATTAGAACTAAAAATAAATAAGCTTAGGAGTGTAGTTTAGAGCTCAAATTTTTTCTATAGAATGCTTAAGTGATATAGAATAGTACTATGAGGCCATTTTTTTAAATTTAATTTTTGAAAATTTCAAGTAAATATTTAGCCCTAAAATGATGGAAAAATTGAGTAATTTTGGGTTAATTAAGTGATTAATTACTGATTTAGATACTAATTAGATATTTATGGATGTTAATCTCTATTGTAGAAACCTAATCTTAGCCTTTGGCGTATTAAGTGTAATTTATTTAAGAATTAAGTAGTAATTGTAGGAAATTAGGAATATGTAGAATTGAAAATTTAATAAATATGAAAAATTAAGGTTATTTAGATAATATAATAATAAAAATTAGAATATACTTAATCTGAAACAAAATTTAATTTTAGGTAATTGTATAAAAAATGTAAGATTTTCTCACATCGTGAATAAATCCGGTACTCCAATTAGGATTAACGTGTACCGAACAGTTTAAAATATTAAATTAAGACTCAATAGGATATTATAATACTCAAGCTTAATGTGATTAATTTCACATTAGGATTCGAGTATATTTAAGATTCCAGAATCAAAACTAGAATCTAATTTAGGAACCAAACCCCGAAATAGAGTATAATGAATCATTAGTACATAATAAGTATACATGGAAAAAATAAGTTAAATTATAACTTAAAATATGAATCCTTAAAGTATAAGTACTAAAAAGACCTATTTGTATTATAGGATACTCAGAGACAAATCAACTTGCAATTAAGTGATCGAGCGATTGAGAAATTCTAAGTAAGTTGGGTTATTACTTACTGTATTAGAGTACTATTTTTATGGTACTCGGAGACTTAGGATTGTATATGGTTGTGATTGTATATGGTTGTGATTGTAAGTAGTTTACGCATGTGTTTAATGTATCTGAATTTATGCTGAAATTTGTAATATGATTGATTTTGTGTTATGATTGAATTGGTGTGAAATTGTTTGAAAACCCTAAATGAAATTTAATCTTATTCGACTCCAATAACCTAAAATGTCATACGTTGCAACCCGTTAGGGGATCATTAGGATTCTCTAATCAAATACCGACCCCTTCGAAAGGGATAGCGCAGGATTGCATAATAGTCCCTTCTTCATCTTTAGTTGAACTAAGTGACAGGAGAGGAGGTCGTTATGAAGGTAAAGTTAATAGTTCGAAGGTAATTGCGGGAAGAGTGATGTCTTTATTGCACAAGCTTGGGTTTGGTTGTAAGTTGTTGCATAACATGGAAACTCCTTGACTCGGATTAGAGCGGGTGAAATTTCTTTTATTTCACAACGGATCGGACTACGTTGTGCCATGACACTTGATTGTTGCATTGCATGAAAATAATTAATTGATAATCTTATTTGTGTTTGTATACATTCATAAGTCTCCAATTCAACTTACTGAGTTGTAGTTACTCATACCCTTATAGACCTTTTTGCAAGTCTTAATTTCTGAATACTTTAAGTATTACGCCGCCTTACAATTATCCAAAGGTTAGTTCTTTTTAAGCCAGGAGTGTGAGGATCAATTTGCTTAGCAAGTGAATGTGTAGCTAGAGTGTCCTTCGTAGTTTGAGGATTAAAGACTGATAGTTGTTATATAAATTAGTAAGCTATTATGTTTATGTAGAGTTTCTTGGGAAGTTATGTGAACTTTACATATAATTAAGTATGTTTATTAAAAATTTGTGATAATTACTATAATTGTAGTTAAACACTTAATTGGACTGTTACTTCAAAGCGAGGAGTCGTCGACGTCTCATGTAGATCATGTCTATGGTAGGTACTGTGAGACTAGTTATTATCATAAAATATAGATCAATTTGTATTGATGCTTTATTACATTGTTAGGTATTTCACAAGAAGAAAAAAAAAAGAAAACAGGGGGTCTGTTGCAACTCTGTAACTTTAGGGCGTAACACAAGCTTACCGTAACTTGAATCTGGAAAATTCCACCTTTTTTTTTCTTATTTTTACTGATTTTTTTTTCTAATTTTCTTTAATTATTAGCATTAATTTGGTTTATTTAAGTCATTTTAAATAATTTCAGGTATTTTTACCTATATGTAAATATATATAGAGTATAAATAAATACTCTTAAATATTATTTATGTTATTTTATAATTTTTAGTGTATATATAATTTATTTTTATTGACTAGTTAGTTATCAAAAATCGTTTTACACATTTTCGATAAATTAAGGGTAATATGCTTATAATTAAATATTATGATATTTAACTATTTTATTACTTATCTTCTTAAATTCAAACTTACAGGGTCACTTTTACTAATACTTCTAGTTTCGTTATATAATTTAGGCTCAATCGAATATCGGACACTTTATCTTATTGCTCTAAATTTTATATATCGAATCTGAACTTATAATTACAAGGGTTACACTAGGTATACATAAATTATAAAAAGGATTCCTATTAGAAAAGAAAAGGAGAATAAATTATAAGGGTAAAGTCATAAACAAACAAAAAGGATGTAGATACCTCATTTTACCCCATCATAGTTCTAATATTTGTTTTTAAGGTCACAATTTAGAAAATAAAAAAAAATTTGAAAAATGATAAAAAGATAAAAAAAATAGAAAATTGTCAAAAAAAAAAACTAAAAAAGAAAAATTCGAAAAGATTAATTAGATAGAATCTTGACTAAATAGTCGTCGAAAAAAGCAAATATGATATAATGACGTTAAATCTAATAAAATAAATATTTGTCAGATTTGAATTTATTTTGGATTTTTATTAATTTAAATTTGATTTGATTCAAAATATTTGTTTTCGAGTCTTATAAATAAGGATTGCATGGTACAAGCCAAGGGAGGAATTACACATTTGTTAAAATCATGCTCAAACCCACTCCTCAAACGAATTCCATAGTTGTGTGCATGACAGAACTAGGGATCCAATTCGTTCCTTTTCATCAGTTTTGTGTGCTTTGCTTTGCAGGTATATAATAGTAGTTTTTAATTATTGTCTATAACTTATTTTATTTATTTATTTTTATTTCACTTAGTATATATGCAGTTATTTTAAGAGTTATACTAATTTCTTTATTTTCACCACGTCTTTAATTGTTAGTAGTTATGTCTAGTGAACATGTATTAGGATAAATTTTAGTTTTTTTTTAGATTTCATATTTTCAAAATGGCATTTTTATAAAATCGTATATCTTACAAAATCTCATCCTTTGCATATTGTATTAATTTAGAAAAAAATGCATTAGGCATGTTAAGCTTTTCTAGATAACAAAAAAAAAAAAAAAATCATTTCGATTTTCATAAAATAAAAAAAATCTTTAATTGACATCTTTTCTATGGCTAGTGATCTTTTCCATAATTTAGGCTTCTATTCTATAGTTTAGATATCTTTTCAATAATTTAAATTTCTTTTCTATGGTTTAAACATTTTTTCCATGGTTTAGACATATTTTCTATGGTTTAAATATCCTATGGTTTGGCATTTTTTTCATAGTTTATATATCTTTCTTATAATTAGACATCTTTTTTATGATTTAGACATCTTTTATAATTAGTTTTTTTTTTTTTTTGTAGTTTAGATATCTTTCCTATAATTAGGCATTTTTCTCATGATTTAGGCATCTTTTATAGTCAAGCTTTTTTTTTTCTTCTATGGTTTAGACATCTTTTCAATCTTTTCAATCTTTTCTATAATTTAGGCATCTTTTGTATAGTTAGGAATTTTTCGTTTTTGTGTTTTAGGCATCTTTTCTATATAAAAGATTCATCATATAGAATATTGCATATTTCATAAAATCGCATTTTTAGGTCTTTAAGGTTTTTCTTGAAAATAAAAAAATTTATCACTTAGTTGTTTTTTTTTTTAAATAAAACTCTTAATTTAAGACTTTTCAAAAATTAGGTTTTTATGTTTTTTTTTAATTAGGAATAAAAATTAGGCTTCTAAAGATTTTTCTTAAAAATAAAATGGTTAATTAAAACATAAATCTAGCCAATTATTTTTTTTATAAAAAGAACTAATACACTAAAGTTTTCGAGAAAAACTGCGGTCATCTGATCCTAACTAGCGGGTATGCAGGCACCTTCGGGATGACGTTAAAATTTATAGAAACTTAGGTTTTTTTTTTTCTATTGGATTTTATTTTTTCTTAAAAATATTTTAAAAAGAACAATTTAGAAGAATAAACCTAATTTTAAAAAATAGATAGCGGTACTCATTAGGGTTTAATAGATTAACCTCCGAATTAAAACCTTCTGATTTTTCATTCAAATTAAAATTAAAGATTGGTAGCCAAATATTAGTCAATCCATCCAATTGATTACAGTTTCTTTTCTTTTTTCTAACTCCAATCGGATGGCGACTCCAAAAGTTTTTTGTTAAAGAACTAGAATTTCCCAATTTTTATAGTTAATGATTAATACTAGATGGGTTAGGGTTTAATATTAATTGAAAAGTGAGAAATGAAATTTAAATAGAAAACTGAAAAATCAGGCTCGACAAAGGATATTTGGTTACAAAAGGACAGTATGAATGTCAAAAAAATGGGATGCATGTTTAGTGTCTATTATGTAGTCCAGATGATACTATATGCCAAGCAAAGCTAACTCTAAACAGATTAGGTCTGGTCAGCTATATGGCAGCTCGACTATTCAAGGCATAGGAAGGGATGGTCTAGTGTATGGCCATTCCTCTAATCAACCTAGGTTGATTAGCTCAAAAGTAAGGTAGCTCGGCTTTGGAGATGTATCAGCTCGGCAGCAGGTAGGTTAAGTGCTTAGTCTTAGATTAGTGTACGATAAAGAGGTCGGCTCAACAATAGATCGGGTACCTCAAGGGTCTTCTCAATGAGACAAAGAGAGGTCAGAATAGAGTACCTTGGTAAGTTGGGGTAAAGAATGCATTGTTCTGAGTTCAACTCCCCTTAAATAGCTCAGCAAACCATATGGGGTGAATGCTCAAGCTCGAGAGTGAGTAATTGTTCCATGATCCCTATTATCTCCTCTAGGCTGTTTGAGATTTGCAATCAAATATGGCTTAGCTTCATGTTGCTTGTCTTCAAGAATATACAAATAGAGGTTGACAATGTTAAAGGAGTCTGAGACTCCATAATCTTCGAGTAACTTAATTCTATAGGCATTAGAATTGATCTTTTGAAGCACTTTAAATGGTCCATCAGCTCTATGAGATAAATTACTCTTCCTTAAACTTAGGAATTAATCTTTACTGAGGTGGATCCAAACTAAATCACTAGGCTAAAATTTTCTGCCCTTTCATTCTTTACCTCGCCTCTCGAGCTTGGTGGCAGCTCGACTCAGTTGCTCCATAACCTTTTGGTACATTATCTTGATGGCCTTTGAATCATTGACAGCTGACTAGTCTTCTTGCTAGCTTAGTAATGGAGTCTAATCTAGTGGAAGCTTAGGATTAAATCCATAGGTAATTTTAAATGGGGATTTTCCTATGATGCTATACGTAATTCTGTTGTAGGCAAACTTGATTATGGGTAGGTCCACATCCCAATCAGTTAGGTTCTGTCTAATAGTGACTCTGAGCAAGGTTCCCAATGCTTTGTTGCCAACTTCAGTTTGCCTATCAATTTGAGGTTAGCAGATTATACTAAATAGCAACTTGGTTCCTAGTCGCTTCCATAAGGTTCTCTAAAAGTAGCTTATAAATTTTGGATCCTGATCAGACACAATTCTTCTCAGCACTCTATAGATGAAGCATCGTTAGTTTTAGAATAGGGAATGAAGTGTGCCATCTTGCTGAAATGATCCATAACCACCATGATAGAGTCCTTCCCTTAGGACGTCCTTGGCAGTCTTAACATAAAGTCCATGCTTAGCTTAGACCATGGTTTAGTCAAGATTGGCAAAGGTAAATATTGCCCTTGCTTGGCTCGGCTCTTAAACCTTTTATAGGTACCACATCTTTCTAATACAACTTAGATGTCTTTCATCATCCTCAGCCAAAAGAATCTAAAGGCTAATACTTCATGAGTTTGGTGCGTGCTAAAATGTCTAGACAATCCTTCACAATGCGCCTTACATACTGGCAACTCTCACATAAAACAGGTCGGGATACACAATTTTCTTTTCCTGAATAAGTATCCGTCCTCCCTATGATAATCATCAAGTGTTTGACCTTCTTCACATTGTGCATAGATTGGGCTAAAGTGCGGATCTTCAACATATAAATCCTTAATCACAAAAAATCCAAGTAACTTGGTCTATAACTTAATCAAGAGGGAATGTCTTCTTGATAAAGCATCAACCACTACATTATTCTTACCATTCTTTTACTTAACAATATACGAAAATCTCTCCATAAACTTAACCCACTTGGCTTGTCTTTGAGACAACTTAGGTTGGCTCTTCAAATGTTTCAGAGATTTACAATCAATGTAAATCACGAATTCTTTAGGTAACAAATAATGTTGCCAAACAGTCAGAGATTAAATTAAAGAGTAGAACTCCTTATCATATACAGAGTAGTCGAGCATGGCTCATCTAAGCTTCTCGTTGAAATAGGCAATAAGTTGGCCTTCTTGCATTAGCACAGCTCCTATGCCTAGTCCAAATGCATTATACTCCACTTCAAATACTTTGTCAAAGCTCGGTAAAGCTAAGATGAGGGTGGTAGTCAACTTCTCTTTCACCTCTTCGAAACTCCTTTGTTCCTTCTCTCCCTATTTGAACTCCACATTTTTTCTTTGACAATTCCATGAGTGGAGCTACAATAGTATTGAAATTTGTTATAAATCAATGATAGAATGATGCCAAGCTGTTGAAGCTTCGCATATTGATTAAACTAGTTGGTACAGACCACTAAGTAATCACCTTCACTTTCTTCTTATTCACTCATACACCTCCTCCACTCACAACAAATGCTAATAAGATTACTTCAGGTCAATAGAAGTAACATTTCTTTAGATTGGCATAAAGCTTCTTAGCTCGAAGTTTTGAGAAAACTACTCGAAGGTTCTCGCAATGAGTCTCTAAGTTAGGGCTATAGACTAAAATGTCATCAAAATATACAACAACAAATTTCTCAATCAGTTCTTAGGGTACGTTGTTCATAAGTCTCATGAACGTGATTAGGGCATTTGACAAGCCGAATGGCATCACAAGCCATTCATACAATCCATTGTAGGTCTTAAATGCGGTATTCTACACATCTCCCTCTTGCATTCAAATTTGATAGTACCTAGATTTGAGATCAATCTTGGAAAATATTCTTGCTCCATTCAATTCATTAAGCATATCAACAAGCCTTGCTATAAGGTACCTGTACTTGATGGTAATGCGATTGATTGCTTGGTTATCTACACACATTCTCTATGTCCTATCCTTCTTTGGCATCAATAGAGTTGGCACGGCACATTGGCTTAGGGATTTTCGTACATACCCTCTTGTTATTAGTTCATCTACCAGTCTCCATAGTTCGACAGCTTACTCCAAATTCTGTCTATAGGTAGGCTTGTTCGGCAATGCAACTCTTGGCTGCAAGTCTATTACATGTTCAGTACCTTAAATCAAGGGCAAACCTTCTGGTAATTTACTTGGGAATAGGTCGACAAACTCATTTAGCAAGGTTTTCACTTCGGCAAGTAGTAATTCCTCATTTGACCCCCTCATCTCAAGTAACCTTCTGACTAGCAGATAGGTTGGTTCTTCAAACTTCATCTCTCTCTTCAGCTTGGCTCAGGTCATCACCAAAGCCACTTTCTTTAGAACTTGACTTAGTTGAGTCTATATGTTTTTAACTTGTTCAGCAGTCATAGGGCTTACCTTTGCTTTCCTGCCCTCGTACTCTATAGAACATGTGTTCTTCCTTCCATTGTATATCACATTTCGATCAAACATCCATGGTCATCCAAGAAGAATATGAGATGCACTCATGGGTAACACATCATAGAATACTCCATCTTGGAAGTTTTTAATATAGATTGGTACAACTACTTGTTTATTTACTTATAAGGCTCCTTTATCATTGAGTTGGTGCAATTTGTAAAGCTTGGGGTGGGGTGAGGTAGGCAACTTCATTTATTGGACCATGAAAGTAAATGTTGCATTGTTGCAGCTGCCATTGTTGACAATTAATGCACACGACAATCAATGTACACCACAATCCATTTACTTTATAGCCAATGTGGAACAAATTCTCTCACTGCTCGTCCTCTAGCATGGGACTCACACTCATTACTCTCCTTAACACTATGGTAATAGGCATAAAATTATCCTCTTCACTATAAATAATCTCCTCCTCCTTGGGTTGTTCTAGGTATCCAGATTCCTTGGGCTCTTCAATATCCTCATTAATACTATCAACCTCAATGGTCGGCATCTCTCCTTAATCACCATCACTCATCTATTCAGACATTGAGTGGCCATGTATCCAAACTCTTGACATTTGAAGCACTTGATCCCACTTGTCTCCAACCAGAGCTTTGTCCCTTCTCAAACTTCCTTGGTATTTCTCTTTCCTCTACTCAAGCTATTAAAGCAGGTTAGACTTTTGTAACCTTACTTGGTTCTGATCACACAGGTTTGCTCGAAATAAGTTAGCTAAGGGTGGGGTGACTAACAGGAGCTCAAACTCTTCCAACTCATTGCCTCTCGATTCTTTAGGCAGCTCAAATCTCCTCATCGAGTGTACCGATATCCATAGTCTCCATAATATCTCTAATCTCATACTTCAATCCACTTTTGAATCGAAACACAGTTTGGTCTTCGAGTTCGACTACTTCACAATAGATCATCAGCATTTGGAATTGCTTCACATATGATTCAACACTCGATCCTCCTTGCCTTAACTCTTGTAACCTCTTAAATGCATTCTACAAATAGTAGCTATGAACAAATCTTCTTCTCATGACTCCCAAACCTTTATCTCACATTCTCCTTCTCTACTATAGGTAGCTTATAGATTCTTACACCACAGGGCTGCATAATCCATAAATTCTAATACGATAAGCCTAACTTTAGCATCATGAGGCACTTCATGATAGTGAAATTATTTCTCAATTTTATCTACCTAATCTAGGTAGTCTTCAGCATCACCACTCCTAGAAAAACTAGGGATATGCATCCTCAATCTTTTACTCTAGGAGCTCGGACAGTCCTTTCCACAAGTTCATAATACTCTTCCTCCTCATCACTTACTCCTTCATCCTCTTCTTCAATCTCGTCTAATGGTAGTCTCCGTCTAACAACTTATCCACTCCTTCAACTCGGAGTGGTTGAATTGGAGCATTAGCTTAGCCGTAACTGCCATTGCCTCTCTCAGGCAAATCATTGACTCAACCTCTATAGGGGCCATTTTGAGCTTGTTGCCCATCTTCGTTTATGGCGATCACCAGGCTAGTCACCAAAGTCAGTAAGTCTATTCGGTCATTCATTTATAGATTGGGGCATGAAACTTCCTTGTTAACCTTGGCCATTGCAAGCACCGCCCTCTTGATTACCTAAGGTTCTTTGAACACTAGAGTTAGACATTGTTGTCTATTACAAGAGATTAACAGCTGGAAAACAACTCAAAATTCCTTTTTATGAATAACAATAACAAAACAACACTTAACACGCTAATAGCTATTACAACCAACATACGATAAACCAATCAAACACTTACACTTTGTTTCGCGAACAAGAAACAGGAGAAAATAGAGCACTAAATTTCTTTAACATTAAGCACTAAATTTCTTTAACATTAAGCACTCTTTAAATGCTCACAACAACAACATAAAGTTTTTACAATACACTACAGCAGTGGTAAGTCACTCGTAATATAAAGTAATAGAAACTTGCTCGAATACAGCTTGAACATAGCTAAGCTCTAATAGCAAGATGATATGGATTGCTGGTAAGGGGTGATACATGACTACCGATATCGTACGAACTAGGGGTATGTCCAAACCTTAGGACGTTCCGAAAGACAAATGGTAGTTGAGGTTTGAGTAGAGCCCTCGTGCATCAACGGTGGATATGACTCATCAATACCTCATATGAGCTTAAGTTGCACTTAATATGAGGCACAAGTATGGTTAGAAGGTACTCGCCACTAATTCACACTCACAATGGACTAAATAAGAGTAAATGAGACTAAGTAAGGGATACTTCACTCACAAGGGAAAGTATTTCTCAAGTTCAATATCACTAATGATGCAGGAGGTATTTGTATGGCCCAATTAAGGCAAATCCTAGATATACGTAAATTACAAAAAGGATTCCTATTATAAAAGGAAAGGAGAATAGATTACAAGGATAAAGTCGTAAACAAACAAAAAAGATATTTGGTTACAAAAGGACAGAACGGATGTCAAAAAAATGGGACACGTGTCTATTACCTATTATGTGGTCTAAATGATGTTGTATGTTGAGTAGAGCTAATTCTAACTAGAGTAGGTATGGTTAACTATACATCAACTTAGCTATTCAAGGCTTGGGAATTGTTAGTCTAATGTATGTCCATTCTTCCGATCAACCTTGTTAATCAATTCGGAAGTAGGGTAGCTCAACCTTGGAGACGCATTAACTCTGCAGCAAGTGGGTTGTCGAGCTTGAAATTTTCGATTTTTGTTTATTTTCCTTAATCCAATTTATATCTATTGAGCCTGGTTTTTTCCTCCTGATTCTTAAATTAAGTTTTCTCTAAATCGATTAGTATTAAACCCTATCCGTTTAATATTAACCCTCGACTAGGGTTTAAAAAAAATTGGTTTTTATTTTGAAAATATATTAGAGTCGCCACCCAATTGAAGTCGGGAAAAAAGAGTTAAGTTATAATCAATTGAGTGGATCAGTTATAACTTAGCTCTTGGTCTATTGATTAAACTAATTTTATAAAAAAAAAAAAAGGGTTTTAGAAACCATAGATTTGGATCAGAGGGTTAGGTTTTTTAAACCTTATGAGTATTATTAACTTTCTAATTTTAATCTTAATCTTAATCTTAAAAATCACTTTTCAATTCTATAAAACAGAACTTCGTTATTTAACCAACTTAGATAATTTAAATAACCTAAACTAAATAAAAAAGGGAAAATATTTTTTTTTTTTTCATCGTTACCCTATAAGTGCCTACGTACTTGCTATTTAGGATTAAACGTACGTAGTTCTTTTTTTTTTTTTTTTTTTTTGTAAAACTTTAGTGAGCTAAGTTAATTTTAATTTTGAAAATATGCTGGATTTACGTTTTTAACATATATTTAGTTTATTTAAGGAAATTTCTAAAAAAAAGGTCCTAAATTGGAAATTATATATTTTTTTTTTGAAAAATTTTAAAATGCCCTAATTTTGAACATGGATTGATTTCTTTTGCTTATTTGGAAAAAACGTTTTTCTAAGTGATAAGACAATTTTTTATTCACTAACCTATTTATTATTATTATTATTATTATTATTATTATTATTATTATTATTATTATTATNGTTTTCTTCATTTTTATCGTCACCCGTAGGTGCCTAGGTACCTGCTATTCGGGATTAAACATACGTAATTCTTTTTGTAAAACTTTAGTGGATTGGTTTTGTTTTAATTTGAAAAATAATCAAGTTTACATTTTATTTAGTTTTGATTTATTGAAGGAAATTCCCAAAATGTCCTAATTGGTTTTTTAATTTTTGAAAACTTTAAAATGGCCCTAATTTAGAAAGAGGTCTATTTATTTTCATTTTATTTTTAGAAAATCAATTTTTCTAAATGACAAAAAGAAATAATAATCTTTTTATTTACCTATTTATTTTTCTATTTTCATATTTTATTTATTTCTTATTTTTTTAATATTATTTTATCACTTAATTTATTCATCACTTATTACTTATTTAATAAAATAAAATAAAATAAAACGAAATTACTTTTTTTTTCTTCTTTTTTTTTTCCTTTTCTTTTTATTTTTCTTTTTTTCTTCTTCTCTTTCTATTATTATTATTTTCTATTACATTTAAATAAAACAAATAAACAAAATAAAACAATAAATAAAATATAAAATAAATAAAACTCTGGACAGATTCGAATGTACGGATTGGACCTAGGCGAATCGGACAGGTCTGGTCGAATTGGGTCAGGTCAGGTCGACTCCACTGGATCCAGGTCAAGCTTCCATAGCAACAGTGTCGCAAAGGTGATTCCATCGGTTGGAGCTCCAAATTGACTAGGAAATGGGATTTTCGTGATTTTCTAATTAGGTTTAGGGGGATAAGTTCAATGCCTTGACGTTTGGTGGCGATTAAAAGGGTCGTCGGAGGTAATAGTTGGCGTTGGAGCTCGAGTGGCGTTAGAGGGAGTTGCTGGTTATGAACGGTCGATTAGGGTAGGGTTTTTTGAGTGTAAGGAGCTCAGCCGTAGGAGTAGTTTGGCTTAAAGGTGACTAAAGGTGGTGGTTTAAGGGGGGTAAGCTTCAGTGGTTAGGGTTTAAGAGTAACGGTTTAGTTGAGTGACTAAGGGCTATGGTAGCGGTCGAGGGAAGCCATGTTCGGGAGCTAATGGAGTAGGGGTTACGGCTATGGTGTTGGGTTGTGGTGGAGGGCTCGAAAAAGAGAGAGAGAATGAGCTAGAGAGAGAAAGAGAATCATGAGAGAGAGAGGGAAAGCTTAGGAGTCAATTCTAAAGCTCGAGAATGGTTCTCTGTACTCCATGATCACCCCCAACACCCTTTATATACTCGAGATTAACCTAAAAACATGGCAAGTTGAAATCGGAGTTTAATGAGAAAAATCGAATTTTAAGTTTTTTCCAACTTTTTGGAGCTCAGTTTGACTAAGTTAATGCATGAATCTGGATGTATTCTTGATCATTATTGACACTAAGCCATATCTAGTTTGCAATTTCGCCATTGATTTGGCAAAATTGCAACAAGAAAAGGCCTAAAAATCATGCTGAAGTAGGCGATCCGAAGAGGAAAGTGTTGGAAATCTAAGGAAAATGAAGGAAGGAAGGGGGAAAGAGAGGAAAATGAAGGGAAAAGGAAAGAAGAGAAGGAAAAAGTAGGCTGACGTGGTGCGCCACGTGGATGTTACGTGGCACCACATCAGCAAGGCTGTCAAATAGGAGGATGCCACGTGTCAGGACACATGGCGCAATCAGATCTTGACACATGGCAGTTCCTGATATGATTGAAAAATAAGGAAGAAAAAAGGCCTCCCTACTTTTGCCAAGTTTTGAACCTAAGACATTATATTTAATGCTAGTATTATACTCATATGCTTAACAGTAAGGCCGTTGGCCCGTGCCTTTTTCGTAATTGCAATTAAATTGCATATATGGACTCAATTAGCTTAGGCTAGATCTAGATCTAAATCTAAACCTAAGTTCAATGGCCCAACTTCTAAACCTGGATTAAAATTAAAAATCTACCCTAACAAAATGTTATTTTCTAAAATCTTTTATTTTTTTAATTTTTTGTGACTTTTCAAATTTTATTATTTTATTTTCTTTTCTTTTTCTTATTTTTTTCTAAATTTCTTATTTTTTGTACCTTTTTCTATTTTCCTTTTTTTTTTATATTTTTCTAGAATTCTTATTTTTTCTAAATTTCTTCATTTTTGAAGGCTTCCTTTAATTTTCTATTTTTTGAACTTTTCCTAATTTAAGACCATATAACCTAATTTAAAAAATAAAAGGAGAGTAAAAATTGGGTGTCTACATATGTGTTTTGGATTGGGATTAGAGGAGGTAGGTTCAATGCCTAAGTCGTTGGTGGCCATTTAATGGCGTTTTAGATAAGCGGTTAGCAACAGGATTGGGTGTTGCGTCGTTTGGTAGCTATTTCAGTCAAGTGAATGGTTAGGGTTTGGGCTTTAAAGCGTAATGAGTCCATAGAGGCATCAATTTCAATTGATAGTTGTCAGAAAAGGTGGTTTTAAGTGGGGGGTTTTCGACAGTCTAAGGTTTAGTAGAGGTGGATCGGTGGAAGGACTTAAGGGTTACAATAGTGGTCCTGAGGGTAATGGGTGAAAGCTAGGAGTATGGGTATCTTGCTTGTAGCAGTGGTCTTGTTCGAAAGGCCTCGAACTCGACCAATTTCTAGAGAGAGAAAGAGGGTAGAATTATGGTAGAGAGAGAAAGACATTTGGAGAATAGAGAGAGGGGTTTTCTAATTAATAATGGGTGATTGTATGTATTGTTTGTATCTAGGAGAGTCCAATTTATAATGATTTGAGCTGACACAAGCTTAGAAAGTCCTTTAATGGCGAATTGGGTGTGAATGCAAAATTACGAAACTTGAGCTTTTTTTCGATTTTAGGAGTTAAGTTGATTACTCAAATGAATGAATTTGACCGTGTTTTTGGATTCAATACAAAGACGGCTATGTAGAGTACATTATTGATCTAAAAAAAAAACATATTCACATGTCAAAATCACATAAGAAAATGAGCTAAAGTAAGGGGTGTGAAGTCTATTTTGTTGGGGAAAGTGGAGGAAATCAAGGGAAAGGGAAAGAAAAAGAAGGGAAAGGGAGAGAAATTCGGCTAACATGGTGTTAAAGTAGCGCCATGTCAGCCATGTTATCCAATCTTAGGGTACCACGTATCCAATAGTGACACGTAGCAGTTGACATGGCGCCACATCAGCGTCAGCCAATTTGAAGCTATACACATGGCATAGTAAAACCCTGATACGTGGCAATATCTGATGTGGCAATGTGTTATCTGAAAAAATAAGAAACCTTTCAATGCCTTTGCTAAAATTTAAACCCCTAACCTAATGCTTAAACCAAATGTCACACTTATGTGCTTATTCGTTAAGCCATTAGCATATGCCTTGTCTATGTGTGTTGTCTATATATGCAATTTACCTAAGCTAAATTCAAATATAAGTTCGAGCCCAACGGTTTTCTTTCTAAATTTATTTAAATTAAAAATATATTCTATTAAATTACTTAAAAATTTATTATTTTTCTAAATTTATTAATTTTTTCTATTTTTCGTGACTTCTCAATTTTTATAAATTTTTCTATTTTTTGTATTTTTTCTAAATTTCTTATTTTTTATGCTTTTTCCTATTTTTCTTTTTTTTTTGTATTTTTCTAAACTTCTTTTTTTTTTCCAAATTTATTATTTTTTGGATTTTCTTTAATTTTCTGTTTTTTTTTTATATTTTTCCCAATTTAGGACTTCTTATCCTAATGAAATAAAATAATATAAAAATGGGCAAAAATTAGGTGTCTATAGCTATCCCTCTTTATTGTAAAGTTTGAACAAAACTTCGCCACAAAGATTAATTGGGGTTGGTTTGTCTACCAAGTATTTCAAAGGATTACCCTAGGTTAACAATTTAACCTGGTAGTATAGTGTGTATTGTTTGAGTCGATGCATTACCCAGACCAAAGCACAGTAAGTTCTTTCAAATTTTGAATATTTTTGTTCCCCTTTAGTAAATTTCTTGCTCAAGTAATATATAACTCATTCTTTTCCTTCCTCATCTTTCTGGCTGAGTACACATCCCATGGATTCTAGTAATATTGTCAAGTATAGAAATAAAGGTTTCCCAAGTTTTAGAGCTAAAAAAATTAGAGGGTTCATGAGGTACTCTTTGATTGTCGTAAAGGCTTACTCTCATTCTTTATCCCAATTGATCTTGGCATTCTTTTTTAACAACTTAAACAAGTGACAACACTTGTCTGTGAGTTAAGACATGAACTGGGCCATATAGTTTAAAGGCTTAACAAGCCTCTGATTTTCTTTAAATGTGTATAGAGAGGGCAAGTCAACTATTGCTTTGACTTTATCAAGGTCCACTTCGATGCTCCTCTAGCTGATTATAAAACCCAATAATTTCCTTGAAATCACTCCGAAGGTACACTTCTCTTGGTTGAGCTTCAACTGGAATTTTCTCAACCTATCAAACAATCTCCTCAGATTATCCACATGATTTTCTCCTTCCTTAGACTTCGCAATTATATCATCAACATATACTTCAACTTCTTTGTACATCATGTCGTGGAAGATTGCTACCATGGCCCTTTGATAAGTTGCCCCAACATTTTTAAGTCTGAAAGGCATTACTTTGTAGCAAAATGTGCCTCAAGTTATAATAAATGTTGTCTTGGCTTTATCTTCTTTGGACATTTGAATTTGATTATATTCAGAGAATCCATCCATGAAAGAGAAAAGATGGTTTTCGGCCGTGTTATTGACCTAGACATCAATATGAGGCAAAGGGAAATTATCTTTAGGGATTGCTTGATTAAGATCTTGAAAATCCACGCACACTCTGACTTTTCCATTCTTTTTCATTACTAGCACTATGTTAGCTATCCACTCAAGATAATTAAATACCTCAATGAAACCAACCTCTAGTAACTTTCCAACTTCTTCCATAATTTTTAACAAAACATCCGGTTAGAACCTTCTTAACTTCTGTTTTTTAAGTTTGATATCCTCTCATATGGGTAAGCGATGGACCACGATTGATGGATCTATTCTAGGCATATCTTCATAAGACTACGCAAATACATCTTAGTACTTAGATAGTAGTGCGGTCATTTCGACCTTTTGTTCTTTTTCCAAATTCCCTCTAATTTTCAATGTTTTGGTGTTGTCATCAATCGCAACATTAATCGTCTCAATTGGCTCATCAATGGAGATTCTACTCATTTCATATCTTTGTCAGATTTCTTGCACGTCACTATGGTCATTGACATCACTCTCGATGACTAACCCAGTAGGGTTGGAGGTAATATCAATATTTTCATCACCTATCTACATGAGATATCCATGGCCTTTATTTGAAGCAATGGATCTGGGAAAAAGAAAAGTATGCAAAGGAAAGAGTGTGAGTAAGGAAAAAGTGAAGAGAAAGGAGACCGATTCTTATTTAAAAGAAATTCTTTTAAGTATAATATGATAGAATAAAGGTAATTATTACAAAACTCTGTAAAATACTAGACCGTGATTGATGCTTTACCCTAGAAAAGACTTTGAGAACTAATTATTCAAGCATCAAGGGCCAACTATTTTATTTGATAATGGTGGGAAGGTCATCGGGGTGTGATACAACCTATCACCTCTTCTACCCCTAACCTACATTTTTTGCAACTCTTCCATCGAAATTGGAATGTAGTGTAGCCCATATGTACCAAACTAGCCTTCTTTGAATTTTGGCCTCTTATCTTTGTCTTAATCAGTAATCATGCACACCTCTTTAAACATTTGGAGCCCAATGTCCTCTTGCACCTCAATACCAATAAAGGGTATGGCCATTTCTTTATATATTTTGTAATCCTAATCATCCAAAATCGTTATGACCTAGCCATTGGAGGTGAACTTAACCTTCTAATGAAGACTCGAAGGTATGGCTCCTACTGAATATATCCAAGGTCTTCCTAATAACAGGTTGAAGGTCCTTAGGATGTCCAAAACTTAGAATTGGATGTTGAATTTCTGTGGGTCGATATCAACTGGTAAGTTGATCTCCCCTATAATTTCTCTTCTAGATCTGTCAAAAGCCCTAATTGTTGTTAAGCTTAGTTTAATCACAGTTGCATTGATGCCTAATAGATCTAGGGTGGCAAGAGGGCAGACATTCAATGATGAGCCGTTGTCGATGAGGCCTCTTACTATGATAATGTTGTTCACCTTTACTATTATGAAGAGGGGCTTAGTGTGTTGATAGCCTTCTTTGCCCAGTTCCTCGGTAGAGAAAGAAATTTGATCCTTAGTGAGAATAGAATTGGTAATAGACCCTATTTTTTCAACAAGTATTTCACAAGGGACCTTGACCTCCCTTAAAGTTCTGAACAAAGCTTCTCGATGCAATTCTAATGCCATCAATAAACTCATGAGAAATATTTGTGCTGGAGTCTTAGCAAGCTAATCCATTACTTTATACTCGCTAGACTTGATTATCTTGGTGAAGGCAGACAATCCATTTTCATGTTCAGCTGGTTCATTGTTTGGCCTTTCCAACATAGCCTTCTTTTTCAAGTCTTCCCTTGGATCGCAAATTCTACTAGAGCGAGTAATCCCTCCTACAAGTGAGCTTGATCGTCCTTGATTTATTGCTTGGTAGTTGAGAGGGGCAGTTTTATAATTTTCGGGGCCTTCAGGCACATGGAAGGTATACCTTTTGGTTTGTAAAATTTGTTTCTCTTCTTGTTTGTAAAATGTATAGACCCTAGGCTCTCGATTAGAACTGATCATGTTGATGGTGAGATTTAAGTTGTCAAATATCATATTGATGATTGGCCCATGGTTAGGTAAGGGGTTATTGTTGATATTTGGAATTGGAGCCTCTACGAAGTCCAGTTAGACTTTGCCTTTGTCAATTAAATCTTGAATTTTATTTATTAATCTCCAGCATAAGTCGATTGAATGGCCTACCTGCCACAAATGATATTAACATTTGGTGTTGGGATAAAAAAACTTTGGTTTATATCTTTTATTAGGAGGCATAAAATGGATCAAATTATCTTTTCTCAATTTTTCAAGGACCTGGCTAAGGGGAACCAGTATCTTGGTGAATTGTCTTAGAACTCTACTAACTTGTGGCTAACTTCAAAATTGTTGCTATATTGGTGGAGGATTTGTTCTGAAGGAAACCTAAGTATTAGGTCTAGTGTTTGAATTCACCACACCAACAATTGCTTCTTTGGTCTTGCTGGTGGTAAGTTTTATAGAGGGTGGCCTTCTATTTGATGGCTCCTGTAATTTACCAGAAGCGACAGCACTTTCAATCCGACATCCTATGACTATTACCTTTGCAAAACTAGAGGAGGCTTGCCCAATTAGATGAGAAAAGTACAATCTTTCAAGAGTATTAATAAAAGTTGAAGTCAGCTCTTTCTTAGTCATAGGGGTGGATACCCATAAGGTTAAGGACCTTCACCTCTAGGCATACTCTTTGAATGACTCATTGTGCTTTTTTCGCAAGGCAACCAAGTCTATCATGATTGGTGCCACTTCAACATTGAATTTGTATTGCTCAAAAAATGCCCTAGCCAACTTTTCCCATGTGTTCACCTGATTCAGATCCAATTGAGCATACCAAATCAAGGCAGGGCCAATTGGGCTATCCAGAAAAGTTTGGACCATAAGTTGGTCATATTGCACATACTTGCCCATCTTGCGTACATACAGTTGAGTGTGCAATTTGGGGCATCCAGTCCCATCATACTTTTTGAAGTTAGGTACTTTGAACTTTTTTGGGAAACTTCCATAATCATAAGCAGAAAAATCTATTATACTAACTTGCTCAAATCCATCATACCTTTCTAACATTTTCATCTTCTCAATGATTAGTTGAGTCAATCGCTTCTCAAGCTCTTTCAATCTATCTTGATTAGCTTCAGGCTTTGGCTTAATCGAAAATGAGTAAATATTTGGTTTGAAAGTTGGGTTGACCTTCAAAAAGACCCCTTCTGTCTCAAAGTCTTCAAAGGCCTAATTGGTTTCTTTTGCTTCAAGAAGTAGAGCATCAACATTCTTTCCATACCGTGCTTTGGAATTCTCTTCATTTGCTGGAGTTATAGACCTGAGTAGGGCGATGCTGTTAGCAAGGAAGCTCAGTTGATCTGCAATCTTCCCTATTATTCATTCTAAAGAGCGGAACCTCAGCTCAGTGGGTCAATGACTTCGGGGTTGATATTGCTGTTGTTGGTGTTGGTGTTGTCGTTTCCTTGGCTAGCCATTCTGGTTCATGAGTGAGTTCTAATAAGACTTCTTTGAAAGGTTTGACACTTGGAAGCTATCTTGGCAACCTATTCAAGATCACTTCTCAAAAAATTAGCACATGAATATTTTAAAAAGAGATAAATGAAAAACAAAGAAATGCATGGCACATAGATGCATAGATAGAATCGATGAATAACTAGCAAGTTGGTTATTTTTTATTATTTTTGTAGCTTTTGGAGTTCCCATTTACATTATTTTGAAAAATAAAAAGAAAATACATTTATTTCTTAAGAGGATTATTCTTATTTCTAAGTATTCTTCTGGCACTTGACAAGCGTTCCCCTTTTCTGCTTACTGGACCCTGCTGGTGCTCCCTTCCCTTTTCTTGGGTTGGGCTCTTCCATTTCTTCAAGTTCTTAAAGCCACTTCTGGGTCATCCTCAATTGATGTTCTAAGACCTGGGAACATTGTTTTGATTCTCAAAAGAAATCCTCCCACATGTCCCGTTCTTTATAGATTATTTCTTCTCAAGCTTGTACTTGGTCCATGTAGGTCTTGATTTCAGGATTTGGTTCAGCTGATGCAGGTTGGATGACCTTGGGTGCTCGATACCAGATCCTCCTTGCCTTATGGAGCTGATCATACAAATATTCTTTGGTAACCCGATGCTTGTCCACTTCTCCTAGCCATTCTCCTAAATCGATGTTTAGGCTAACAGTCCTTGTTTCTATTTGATTGCCCTAAGTTTGGACATCTTCTGTGGTAATGGAATCTGAAGGTCCTCATAATCCAAAGTCATGATATCCAACGGAGTCCTATAAACCATATCTTGGATACCTCCGAATTGTCTAATCATATTGTTAGGGTAATAGCTTGTGCATAATTTCATCTCAATTAGGGGTATTGCTTGATAATTTTTGCAAACTAGGATTACCCTTTTGAAGTTACTCCATCTTGCTATCCATAAGATATCAACTACTTGGAAATTTCTCAACACTTCTACCCAGTAATAAGTGATTTTTCCTTCCAGGAAATGGACCTTATCAACAAAAGAATCAATTGGATCAATGTTATGAGCAAACTCTCCTCAAATCAGATTAAGCCCATAACACTTCGTATAGCTCATAAACCATACTATTAGTAATGCCATACTAGTTTTTAGTGCACCATCATTCTTTTCTTTCAAAACATTGAGGCTTTTTATCTGTTTTGCCAAGAGGGCCGAGACATATGATCTACCTTCAAGAAACTAGCTCACCAACTCAATGACTCTGAAATGGATGAGGAACTTTCCATTAAGGAATAAGAGGGTCCTAAATGTAGCTAAGATAAAGGCTTTTATTTTGTTTTGTCCCTAATTTTAATATTGCCACAGAAGATACCCCGTTGGTTGGATTTAGGGTCAATGGCAAACCGGGCTTTTAAGTCTTCCAATTTGATACAGTTTCCATTACAACTTTTGAGGGCTTTGTTTACTTTAACTTTTCTAATACCCAAGAATCTTGAAAAGGCATTCATTAGGTCCACTTCCAAATTTGGGGTGTATACATTTTCCAAGGAAGGGGCTTGAAGTAATTGAGCGTACTCTTCAAGTGTTGAGCTAATTAAGTGAGGCCCAATTCGAAAAGCCACTTCTTCAAGTTCCCAAAAGTTGGTCAAGGCCCTAATCAAATTAATCTCTATTTTTACTTTAGGAAATGATAAAATGGGCCTAATCTTACTGACGATAGTCTATTATTCCCTTGGATTGAAGTGTTGAAACCATTGGTTTATGATAGGCTTAGGGCATATGGGCTTATTAATGAACTTTTTCCTGAAGTAGACGAAGTTGGATGAACAGGCCATTTCCTAATCTGAATTACAAAACAAAAACATTTGTTATGATATTGACCAACCGTTATTTACAATGACAAAACCTATTTACAGCAATTCTATGTTTACAATATGTTAAAATTACAAGGGAAATCAAGGAAACTCCAATCTATTCTATATTTTTATTTCCATCTTACTTGATTATTCATCGATTCTAGATGTCATGAATGCATAAAGAGCAGGTTATACAGGTCTTTAAGCTTGTGTGGCCTCACTTGTTAAAGAATACTTTCATTAGTTATATCAAGCTTAAGTAAGGTGACCTAATCAACCCCGAACAATGATTACATCATAACACCCAGAGCTTACACAATGACCCTCCATCCTAGGTTCTTAATACGGTCCGAGTTTGACTATTTCTACCATACATTTGTGGAAAAATAAATCCCTCCCCCCAAATGGCTAAATAAACAAAACCTATAAAAAACATTAGTTATAGTACAAATAATAATGAATTAACAAATAAGTAAAATGTATTACAGTTAGTAAGGTGATTTTTTAGACATTAATTTTAATTTCAAAAAGTTGAATGGCTAATCCTCTTGACAAGTCCTCAATGGAGTCACTAAACTGTCAAGCCTAGTTTTTTCCTCCTGATTCTTTTTAAATTAAGTTTTTTCTAAACCAATCAGTATTAAACTAAACCCATTTAATACTAATCATCAATTAGGGTTTAAAAAAAACGGTTTTTATTTTGAAAATATATTAGAGTCGCTACCCAACCGAAGTTGGAAAAAAAAAAGGTTAAGTTATAACCAATTAGTTGGATTGGTTGTAATTTAGTTACTAGTCTATCGATTAAACCAATTTTATAAAAAAAAAAAATGATTTTAGAAACCATAGATCTAGATCTGGGGATTAGGTTTTTTAAAACCTTACAGGTACCATTAACTTTCAAATTTTAATCTTAATTTTAAAAATCACTTTTTAATTATATAAAACAAAACTCCGTTATTTAACTAAATTAGATAACTTGAGTAACCTAAACTAAAAAAAAAAGGGAAAATAGGTCTTTTCTTTTTTCATTGTTGCCCTATAGGTGCATACATACTCGTTATTCGAGATTAGATGTACATAGTTTTTTTTTTTTTTTGTAAAACTTTAGTAGGTTTAGTTAATTTTAATTTTGAAAATATGTCAAATTTACGTTTTTAACCCATTTTTGGTTTATTTAATTAAATTTCTAAAAAAAAAAGGTCATAAATTGGAACTTAAATATATATATATATATATATATATTTAAAAATTTTAAAATGCCCTAATTTTGAACATGGATTGATTTATTTTGCTTATTTGAACAAAATGTTTTTCTAAGTGATAACACAATTGTTTATTCACTAACCTATTTATTTTTATTATTATTATTTTTATATATTATCTTATTTAGTTATTTTATCTATTTCCACTATACTAAAAATAAATAAATAAATTATTCTTTTTCTTTTTTTTTCTTTTCTTCCTTTTTTCTTGCTTTGCTTTTATTCCCTTTTCTTTTATCTTCTTTTTTTTTCTTTTCCCTTATTTTTTTATTATTACATTTACATTTAAAAATGAAATAAATAAATAAAAACTGATAAATAAAATACAGGAAGGCAAATAAACAAGGTCAAATCGGATGCTAGATCAGGCATGCAAGTCAGGGCGTAGGTCAGATCTGGGTATAGATCCAAATCAGGTCAAGTTAGGTCAGTACTTAGATTCGGGTCGCACAATGGAGAAGTAGGAGCAACAATTGCTTGAGTTGATCCTACTCAATTCGGCCACTGAATCGACAAGTAAAGAGGGGTTTTGTACGTTAGGGATGGTAGGTTCAATGCGCAAGTTGTTAGTGGTCGTTCGGTGGTGTTTTAGATCAACAGTTGGCAGCGAGGTTGGGTGTTGCATCGTTTAGTGCCTATTGGAGTTGAGTGAAAGTTTAGGGTTTTGGCTATGGAGCATGGTGAGTCTCATGGAGGCATCAATTTCACTTAATGGTTGTTGCACGAGGTGGTTTCAAGTAGGGGGTTTTCGGTAATCTAGGGTTTAATAGAGGTGGTTTAATGGAAGGACTTAGGGGTTACAGTAGTGGTTGTGAGGGTGGTGGGTGAAAGCTGAGAGTATGGGGATCTTACTTGTAGTAGTGGCCTTGTTCAAAAGGCCTCGAACTCGACCAATTTCTAGAGAGAAAGAGAGCGTTGAATTGTAGTAGAGAGAGAAAGACAATCGAAGAATAGAGAGAGGGGTTTTCTGATCAATGCTGGGTGATTGTATGTGTCATCCATATTTAGGAAAGTCCAATTTATAATGATTTGAGTTAACATAAGCTCGAAAAGTTCTTTAATGGCGAATTAAGCGTAAATGCAAAATTTCGAAACTTGAGCTTTTTTCCAATTTTGGGAGTCAAGTTGATTACTCAAATGAATGAATTTGACAATGTTTTTTTATTCAACACAAAGACGGCTATGTAGAGTAAATTATTGATCTAAAAAAAACCATATTCACATGTTAAAATCACGTAAGAAAACGAGCCAAAGTAAGGGGTGTGAAGTCTGTTTTGTTGGGGAAAGTGGAGGAAATCAAGGGAAAGGGAAAGAAAAAGAAGCGAAAAGGAGTGAAAGTCGGCTAACGTGGCACCACGTCAACCACGTTGTTTAGTCCTAGAGTGCCATGTGTCCAATAGTGATGCGTGGCATGCCACGTGGCGCTATGTTTACATCTATGTCAACGTTAGCAATTTGAAGCTGCCACGTGTTAAGACACATGGCATAGTGAAACCCTGATACATGGCATATTTGCTGTGGCAATGTGTTATCTGAAAAAATGAAAAGGCTTTCCATGCCTTTACTAAGATTTGAACCCCTAACCTCATGCTTAAACTTAATGCCATGCTCATATGCTTATTCGTTAAGTTGTTGGCTAGTGCCTTGTCTATAAGTGCAATTAAATTGTACATATGAATTAAGATAGCTTAGGCAAAATTCAAATATAAGCTCAAGCTTAATAATCCCCTTTCTAAATTTATTTAAATTAAAAATCTATTTTATTAAACTACTTAACATTTTATTATTTTTCTAAATTTATTAAATTTTTTCTATTTTTTGTGACTTTTCAATTTTTCTAAATTTTTCCATTTTTTGTATTATTTTCTAAATTTCTTATTTTTTATGTTTTCTTATTTTTCTACTTTTTTTGCATTTTTCTAAACTTCTTTTTTTTTTTAATTTCTTATTTTTTGTGTTTTTTCCTACTTTCCTTTTTTTTTATATATTTTTCCTAGATTTCCTATTTTTAATGCTTTTTCCTATCTTTCTATTTTTTTGTATTTTTCTAAAATTCTTTTTTTTTTTCTAAATTTCTTGTTTTTGGATTTTCTTTAATTTTCTATTTTTTTATTTTTCTTGATTTAGGATCCATTATCCTAATGAAATAAAATAATATAATAGGAGGTAAAAATTGAGTGTCTACAATATCGAACCCTATACCCATTCGATATAAACCATCAACTAAAAATTTAAAAAAATCTGTTTTTTTTTTTAACTTTAAAAAGATTTTGAAGTCGCAACTCAATTGGAGTGGATTAGTTATAACTTAACCGATAGTTTATAGAAAAACCAATTTTGAAAATTAGAGTTTTTGAATTTAAGAGCAAACCTATTAAACCCTAACGAGTGCTACTTTTAACTTTCTAAATTTAAATTTACTTCTCAATATACTCTTATAAATTGAAATAACAATTTCTATTTTACAAGTAAAGAAAACAACAAATCATGTCAATTTACAAAAAGAATAAATAAATAAATAAAGATTTACAAAGGGGAAAAATAAAATTTTTCGTATTTTAAATCGCCCTGTGATTATGTATGGGTTTTTACATACTCACTATTCAATATCAGACTTTCGTAGTTCGTTCTTAAAAACTTAAGCATGTTGTTTTTTTATTATTATTATTTTGGAAAACATTCAAGATTACCTTTTTTGTCCATTTTGTTTTCGTTTAGGAAAAGTTTTTAAAAGGGTCATAGTCTTAACTATTTTATTTTTTTGTAGAATTAAAAAAAAAACTTAATTTCGAAAAAGTTCGCTTATTTTTGTTTATTTAAGAAAAAATGATTTTTCTAAGTGATGAAACATGTTTTATTATTTTTTTTTTTATTTTATGACCAAAACAAAGATAAAAGGAAAAAAATATAATAAAGAGATAAACTAACAAAGCTTTTCTATCTTTCTTTCCTCTTTTTTTTTTTTCTTTTTAGCTTCATTTTTTTTAGATTTTCTTTTATGAACTACATTTTGTACATGAAATAATAAACAAAATAAATAAATAAACAACAAAACAACGCAATAGGGCTGAACCAGGGAAATACTTATACAAGTCAAGAGATAGAGCAGGTAATTGGGTCGGATTCATGTTGATCGCGAGTTGTAGGCCGGGTGTAGATGAACACTAATGCTATGGTAGAGAGGGGATGACTTAAGATGTTAGAGCCACCATATCAAGCGGGAAAAAAATGTTTTTGTAACATTTTCATTAGTAAAAATGAGATTAGTAGTAGTGTTTTGAGGTGATTTGGAGGGTGGTGGAAGTTTATAGGTTAAGGTAAAGAGAGAAAGGGCTTGTGCTACTTGCTGTGGTGGTTATTGAGGTAGATGGGTGCATTGGCTTGGGGTTTTAAAGTGAGGTGGGGTATGTAGTAGTGGTCTGTTTGTGTTAATGGCCGTAGAGCATGGTAGGTCGAAGTGGTAAAGGTGGTGATTAGGGTTTCATGAAATCCTTAGTGGTTGAGATACTACAAGTGACAATAAGGCTGTAAGTGGTTAGGATGGAGAGCTTGCATCTCAAGTAAGATAGCTATAGTGTTGGTTTAACTCAAAAGCTGCCATGGTCAAGCTTTGAACTAGTAACAAAGAAAGTTTGTGATAAGTGAGAGAAATGGATGGGTATGTGTTTTTGAGTGATTTAGATGAGAATTCATGCTTCCAAAGGGTGTGAGAGTATCTATTTATACTCACTCTAGCAACAATCATGGAAACAAGCGTTAATGGGCGAATCAACAATAATGGAGCATCTTGGATTTCAATCTTTTTTCCAATTTTCAAAGCTTATTTGATTAGCTGTTTTGGTGAATATAGATAGATATTTTGCCTCTATGCATAATATGTCGTGTGTAGGATAAGATTGTACCATGAAATTGTATGTGTGTTTGTGGAAAGCACATGAAATATTGAGGCAAAGTGAGGGGTGTAAGTTGTGCACACGAGAGAGAATAGGGGAAAAGGAGAGAAAGAGGGGGAAAATAAGTTGCTAATGTGGCACTATGTCAACCGTGTCACCCAATCGAGGTCTGTCATGTGTCTGGTCAATACGTGGCCTTAATTAGATATGAATACATGGCATATATGGGTAGGAGAAAAATAGAAGGCACAAAGTGCTTATAGTGAGACTCAAACCCTAAACCTTCAAACATTCCTAAATGCATAACCAAGTGTTGTACCAAATAGGCTATTGGCCCGTATCCTGTTATATTTTGCAACGAATAGGTACTTAACCTATAAGACAACTTGAAATAATCCAAACCCAATAACCCCGACACAACTTTGAATTCTTATTTTCTTTTAAAAAATCTACTTTCCTAAAAAAGTTCTATTTTCCTAAAATTAAAAAAAAAATCTATTTTTCCATTTTTTTTTCTCTTTTTTTCCTTTTTTAAAATATTTTTATGTATATATATATATATATATTAAAATTTTTGAATTAGGACCCTTTTTTCCTATTCTAAAAAAAAAAAAAAAATCTAAAACTATAGAGGAAAAAAATGAGGTGTTTATAACTATACTTCTTTACGGTAAAGTTTGAGTAAAACTTTATCACAAAAACAAAAGAAGACACCATTTTTGTTCTAAGGATGAATTTGCCCTAAGCAACAACGTTATAACTAGCTAGCTTAGATTTGATCCACTAAGGATTCGTTGAAAGAAGTAAGATGGTGCTCTAGAAGTTGATCGAGACATTAGAGTGAGTTTTGGAAGGGTCTAACACCCTAGAAGCTAGTTAGAACCCTAAAAGATACTAAAAAGAAGGTAGCACCCCTGTGAGCTGGTAAGATCCCTAAAGTGATATTGACCGGAGGGTATTGCCTTTATGTGCTGGCAAGAACCCTAAAGTTATATTAACTTAAGGGTAGCACCCTTGTAGGTTGGCAAAAACCCTAAAAGGATACTGAAATGAAGGGTTGCGCTCTTGTAGGCTAGTAAGAACCTTAAAGAAATATTAAGAGGAGGGTAGCACCTCTATGGTTAATAAGAACCCTAAACAATATTAGAAGGAGGGTAGAGCCCTTATGGGTTAGCAAGAACCCTAAACGATACTGGAAGGAGGGTAACATCTTTATGGGCTAGTAAGAATCTTAAACAATATTGAAAAGAAGGTAGCATCCCTATAGGTTGGCAAGAACCCTAAAATGATATTGATTGGAGGGTAATGCTCCTATAGGCTGGCAAAAACCTTAAAAGGATACTGAAATGGAGGTTTGCACCCCTGCAGGCTGTTGAGAACCCTAAAATGATACTAAGAGAAGGGTAACGCCCTTGTGGGTTAGCAAGAACCCTAAATGATACTGGAAGGAAAGTAGCGCTCTTGTGAGCTAGCAAAAACCCTAAACGATACTAAAAGGAGGTAGTACCCCTATGGGCTAGCAAGAACCTTAAACAAAACTAGAAGGAAGGTAGCGACCCTATGGGCTAGCAAGTACCTTAAACGATATGGAATGGAAGGTAGCGCCCCTATGAGCTAGCAAGAACCTTAAAGTGATATTAATTGGAAGGTAGTGCCCTTGTAAGCTGGGAAGAACCCTAAAAGGATATTGAAATGAAGGGTTACGCCCCTATGGGTTAGCGAGAACCCTAAAACAATATTGAGAAGAGGGTAGCTCCCCTATGAGCTAGCAAGAACCTTAAAGTGATAGCGCTCTGTGAGTTAGTTGGGTAAATTGATTTGGAACCTAGTCGTGCTCCTTTAAGCTAACTAACTTAAGTGAATAGGCAAAATGTTCTTCGAGCTAACTAAGACCTTAAATGAGAACCCAATTGTGCTTCCTCTAAGCTAACTATGCTAGGTAAATGGGCAAAGCACTCCTTAAACTAACTGAGACCTTAAATGAAGACCTGGTTGTGCTCCTCTAAGTTGACCAACCTAAGTGGGAGTGTCTCTAAGAGACTAGCAACCTTAAATAAAAATCTATTTTAGAAAACCTAGCCGTACTCCTTTGAGCTAACTAACATAGATGAAAGCATCTTTAAGGAACTAGTAACCTTAAATGATAATCAATTTAGAATACCCGACCGTGCTCCTTTGAGCTAATTAACCTAAGCTAATGGGTAAAACACTCCTTAAGTTAACCAAGACCCTAATTGAAACCCTATCATGCTCTTCTGAGCTTACTAACCTAGGGGACTAGCAACCCTATTGGAAATCCTAGAAGTGCTCTTCTAAGCTGACTATCTTAGGCGAATAGGTTAATCACTCCTTAAGCTAACTAAAACCTTAAATGAGAAATTGAAATCCGGTCATACCCCTCTAAGCTGATTAAACTAGTTGAAAGGGTAAAGTGCTTCTTGAGCTAGCTAAAATAGTAAAGAGAATGTAAGACGGGACAATGCTTCTTGAATTGACTAAAACCCTAAAAGAGATTGTGAAACGGGATAGTGCTCCTCAAGCTGACTAGAGCCCTAAAAAGATTGTAAGATGGGACAATGCTGCTTAAGCTATCTAGAACCCTAAAGAAGATTTGAGATGGAATAGTGCTCCTTACGCTGGATAGAACCCTAAAAGAGATTATAAGATAAGACAGCGCATTTTAAGCTGGCTCAAACCCTAAAAAGATTGTTAGACGGGATAATGCTCCTTAAGTTAACTAGAACCTTGAAAGAGATTGTAAGACAGGACAATGCTCCTTCTGCTAGCTAGAATCGAAAGAGATTATGAGACCGGATAACGCTCCTTGAGTTAGCTAGAACCCTAAAAGAGATTTAAGATGGGACAGTACTCCTTGAGCTAGCTAGAACCCTAAAAGAGATCATGAGATAAGATAATACTATTTGAGCTGGCTAGAACCCTAAAAAGATTATGAGACAGGACAACACTCCTTGAGCTAGCTAGAACCCTAAAAGAGATCATGAGATAAGATAATACTATTTGAGTTGGCTAGAACCCTAAAAAGATTATGAGACAGGACAGCACTCCTTGAGCTAGCTAGAACCCTAAAAAAGATTATGAGATGGGACAGCTTTCCTTAAGCTGGCTAGAACCTTAAAATGATTGCAAAATAGGATAACACTTCTTGAGCTAGCTATAACACTAAAAGAGATTGCAAGACAGGACGACGCTTCATAAGCTAGCTAGAACCCTAAAAGAGATTGTGAGATGAAACAACACTCCTTAGTCTAGCTGGAACCCTAAAAGAGATAGAAGTATACTATGAGTTAGCTAAGACCCTAAAGCAATTGAAGAAGTAAAAAAAAAAGGGAAATGCCACCAATTTGAAAAACCTTTAACTCGAAAATTTTTACAAATAAGGAATTTAGTGAAAACCATTTATGATGAAAAAGGCATCAGGGATAAGGTCTCTTGATTTGAAAAAGAGTTAATGGACAAAAAAAACTACATTAGGGATAATAACTTAAAATATTATGGTTAGCTTAAAAAGGTGTGACCACATTGAAAAAGGAAGTAGGCGAGATGGGTTAAAAACTTGGCCACTCGAGCTGACATAGACTTGAAAATGGATGAGAAAAACTCGTAATAAGCCTTTACTTTCTCTTACTCACTCTCTCTTTCTTTCTTTTTTTCCTTGAAAGTTTGCTGGTATAAACTCTTATTTAACGAGCAAGTACTATAACCATTCCCTTCCTTAGTAATCATATGGGGCATCTCATATTCTTCTTAGTCTTTGAAAATGTCTCCTAACCTTGATGCTGAGTTTCCTAGTGGAGCTTTGTGATTTTAAACATTCATTTTCTAAGGAAAAGGTAACTCATGATTAGTTTAGTCGAAGAGGACTTTCTTGCACACTCTCAATCTAGATTACACTCTTAACTACTATTCCAAAAATTATAGTTCATTTTGTAGGTGATACGTTTTAATCAATTTGTTAGGTCTTTTTCGATCCAATATTATGAATTAGGCTTTTGATCAAATGGTTTCAAAAAGGAATAATGAGAGAGCCTATTTAAAAGAAATATTTTTTTCCAACCTAAGTGTACAAGTCAAGAACCTTTAGGAAAAATTAGAGGTGTGCTTATCCCAGTTCCATAAACAATTTTTATTTAGGATAAATTATTCCTTATGATTAGAAGAACTTAAGTATGGACAATATTGCAGGTGAGAAGGCGTTAGGTATTGTAGGTGAGAAGGCCTTGTATTTGTGATTTAGGATAGGGAAGGGGGTTTTGTGTTTGTGATTTAGGATAGACATGTATGCTTTATGTTTTTAAGCTAGGAATGTGATTTAAGGCTTTACATTTTTAAAGCATTTTGGTTGGGGCTTTTCTCTTGCATACAAGCCCTTTTTTAAGCCTTTTTTTCTTTTTCTTTTTTTTCTTTCTCTCTCTTTTTAATTACTTTGCCCAATTATTTCTTACTCCTCTCTCTTTTCTTTGGCCCTAAAAGTGATTATCTCCATTACTAAGTTTTTGTCTTTAAAAGATTCAAGGCCTTAAATCCATAAATTCTTAGTATATAAGCTTGGGTGAGCTATGTATAAGCTTAGGGTGTTTGAAAAGGAGTTGGTTCTCCTTTATTTCAAAGAAAATAACTTATCAAAAATAGAAATAGTCTTTAAATTAATGTTATTGAAGCAAGCACAAACTAATTTTATACTTCTCTCTTAATCAATGACCCTAACCTCCGAATTACCCCAATTATAGGGGTGGTTCTTAACAAAGTTTAATTTTAAAATATTCGCTAAATGGCTCAACGGATTTAGCAAAGGATAATTGTGTTTAGGGTTTGAAAATGAAAGCTTAAATTCATTTTGATGTGAGTATCAAATTCGAAGTGGATCTCCTTTAAGGAATGAGTCCAAAATATCTTCACCATGATATCACTCAACTCCCAAAATGTTTAAGGGTCAATGTATGGGATATAGTTTGCCTTTTTTTATTCCAAACCTTTTAATAGTGAGTTGCCAATTTCTTGGGTAAGCGCCCATATTGATTTGCCCTAGGGTGGAATTTAACTTTGCCCTTTAGTTTCTCAAAATATGCCTCAATATGAAACGATACTTTTTATTCGATTTGAGTTCAAGATTGAGGTTATATTTGACTTTGTATTTTTTACTTGATTCATGGTTAGGCCTGGTTTTCTCAATGGATTAAGGGTTTTAGCTTAGTTTGGCTACTTTGATGGGTCGAGGTTAGTATTTAAGTTGGCTGTCTATGGGCCAAGTGTTCATGTTTTGAGTTAACTACCTTAACAGGCCATGGGGCTTGTGTTTGGGTTGGCTACCTTAACAGGCCAAGGTTATTGTATTTAGGTTAGCTGCCTTAACGGGCCAAGGGTTTTATTTAGGTTAAACCCATAAGAATTTGTAACTGTTAGCAAATTTCCTCTTCTTCTTCTTCTTCTTCTTTTTTTTTTTTTTTTGTGAGAGAGAAAAATATGGCTTTTATTTTTCAAAAACCAAGTGATCTAAATAAGGATAGGGATTTTTGGAGTTCTATTTATAAGCCCATGAAATCTATTTACATTGCTTTGAGTGAAAAAGAGCAATGGTCAGATGAACGCTATTGAAAGACTATTTACAAAAGTAATGAAACTAAAGAATAAAGAATGACATGCTAAAGGGAACTTTTATTATCTTGATGATTTGGAGTATAGAGAAAAACAAAGGAAAAGGGCTTCACATTTATTCTCGACTATTATTAATGAAACTTGACATTTATTCCAAGCCTTTTAGCTATAATTCAAAAAACCCTAATCTAACTCTTACGAGCGAGCTTTAAGGTCTTTTAGCATTTCATGGATTTCTCCAAAGACTTATTCAAGAAGGGCTTTTAAGGCCTCGTTGTGAGCTTTAGAACATTCAAGCTTCTCTCTTAGATAGGCTATCTTAGCTTCTAGTAGCTATTCGTGAATTCTAGAGAGGTCCTGTAGCATATCAATTCTTTGATTGTTCACTTGGTCACCTACCATTATCTGTAGGCCTAAACATTTCATGAACAAGAATCACTTATCAATGAAACAAAAGAAAGTATATTGAAACATACAGATGCTAGAATCATTGAGTTAACATGTCATCCCTTAAGTTGCAACCGTACTATTGATTCAATGTTTGCAAAAAATTGATCACATTTCTAAGATACTCAAACATTAGTAGGGTTACAACTTTTAGGAGTGATGTATTGACTCACGGTTTAAGTGTATATGATTTGGGTGGGTTCTAAAGGTCCTTATGCTCTGTGACTTCACACGTTCTTTAATGAAATGGTTCATTAGTCACATTAAAGCTTACGTAGGGTAGCTTAATCAATCTTGAGTGGTGGCTACACTATTATACCCGAAGCCTACATAATGGCCTCCCATCCTAGTGTCCTAAGACGGCTTAAGTCTAACCGTATTTACCTTACATCCTTGATACAATCATCCCCTTAATATCCCAAAAATATGATGCTTGCAAAAGTGAACAATTTAAACAAAGAATATTTACAACAAAATAATCATAAAAAGAATAACATGGGTATCATGAAAGGTAAATTTAATTTCGGAAGGTTTTTAAGTAGCTAGCCCTTCTCGACATCCCCACTAGAGTCACCAAGTTGTTGAGCCTGAAATTTTCAATTTTCGTTTATTTTCCTTAATTCGATTTATATCGAACCCTATACCTATTTAATATAAACCCTCGATTAAAAATTAAGGAAAATCTGATTTCTTCTAAGTTTGAAAAGATTTTGGAGTTGCCACCTAACTGGAGTTAGAAAAAAGTTAAGTCATCATTAATTGGGTGAATTAGTTATAACTTAGCCACTAGTCTACGGAAAAACCAATTTTGAAAAAGGTTTCAAAACCAAAGTTTTTGGATTTAGGGACTAACCTATTAAACCTTAATATGTATTATTTTTAACTTTTCGAATTTAAATTTACATTTCAATATACTCTTATAATAAATTGAAAAAATAACTTTTATTTTACAAGTAAAGAAAACAACAAATCATATCTATTTACAAAAAGAATAAATAAATAAAAACATTATTTACAAAGAGGAAAAAAAATAAATTTTTCCATACTTTAAGTCATCTCATGATTGCTTACCAGTGCCAACGTACCTATTATTTAAGATCAGATTTCCATAACTTGTTCCCGAAAACTTAAGCGTATTTTATTATTATTTTGGAAAACGATCTAATTTACATTTTTTGTCCATTTTGTTTTTATTTAAGAAAAGTTCCTAAAAGGGTTATAGTCTTGACTATTTGATTTTCTTGAAAAATTTTAAAGAAACCCTAATTTTGGAAAAGGGTTCATTTATTTTTATTTATTTGGAAAAAAATCATTTTTCTAAGTAATGAAACATGTTTTATTATTATTTTTTTTTTATTTTTTGACCAAAACAAAGATAAAAGGAAAAAATAATAATAAAGCAATAAACTAACAAAGCTTTTCTATCTTTCTTTCCTCTTCTTTTTTCTTCTCTTTTTCTTTTTTTTTTCATTTTTTCTTTTTCAAATTTTTTTTATATGCACTACATTTTGTACACGAAATAATAAACAAAACAACACAATGGGGATAAACTAAGGAAATAATTGTGCGGGTCAAGAGATGGAGTGAGTAATCAAGTCGGATCTAGGTTGATCACAGGTTATGGGCCAAGTGTAGATGAACACTAATGCTATGGTTGAGAAGGGGTGACTTAGGATGTTGGAGCCACCAAATCAAGCAAGAAAAAATGTTTTGGTGACATTTTCATTAGCAAAATGAGATTGGCAATGGTGTTTTGAGGTGATTTAGAGGGCAATGGAAGTTTACGGGTTGAGGGTAGAGAGAAAGAAGACACATTACCTACTATGGTGGTCATGTTTTGGAGTGAGGTGAGGCATGTGGTAATGGTCTCTTTGCATTAATGGCCATAGAGCATGGTGGGTTGAAGTGGTGAAGGTGGTAGTTAGTGTTTCACAAAACCCTTGGTGGTCGAGACACTGCATGCAACAATAAAGGCTATGAGTGGTTAGGATAAGCTTCTAGCTCGAGTAGGATGGTCATGGTGTTGGTTTAGCTTGAAAGCTGTCGTACTTAAGCTTTGGATTAGAGAGAGAGAGCTTGCATTTAGTGAGAGAAATGGATTGGGTGTGTCTTTTTAAGTGATTCGGATGAGAATTCATGCTTCCAAAGGGTATGAGAGTGTCTATTTATACTCACTCTAGCTTGAACAATCAGGGAAACTAGCTTTAATGGGCAAATCAATAATAATGGAGCATCTCGAATTTCAAGCTTTTTTCCAATTTTCAAAACTGATTTAATTAGCTGTTTTGATGAATTTGGACAGATTTTTGGCCTTTGTGCATAGTATGCCGTGTATAGGATAAAATTGCACCATAAAATCGTGTGTGTGTTTGTCGAAAGCATGTGAAAAAATTGAGGCAAAGTGAGGGGTATAGTTATGTGCGTGAGAGAAAATAAGGGAAAAGGAGAGAAAGAGGGGGAAAACAGGTTACTGATGTGGCGCTACATCATATCAAGTCAACATATGGCCCCAATCAAATATGAATACATATATGTAGCATATATGGGTGCAAGAAAAATAGAAGGTACAAGGTGCCTCTAGTGGAACTCGAACCCCTTCAACCATTCCTAAATGCAAGACTAAGTGTTGTACCAGATAAGCTGTTAGCTTATGTCTTATTATATTTTGCAATGAATAGATACTTAACATATAAGACAGCTTGAAATAATCCAAACCCAATAACCCCAATATAACTCTAAATTTTTATTTTCTTTAAAAAAATATACTTTCCTAAAAAAGTTCTATTTTCTTAAAATATGAAAAAAAAAAATTATTTTTCCATTTTTTCTCTTTTTTTTCTTTTTTCTTGTGTTTTTTTCTAATTTTTTTTATTTTTTTATATTCTTTTTTAATTTTTCAATTATAACATTTTTTTATTTTAAAAAAAAATTCTAAAACTATAGGAAAGTAAAAATAAGGTGTTTACACAGGTTCGGTGCTTAGCTTTAAACTAGTGTACCATAAAGAGGTTGGTTCAATAGCAAATCGAATGCCTCAAGAGTCTTCTCAATGAGATAAAGAGAGATCAGAATAGAGTACCTCAACAGGTCAGGGTGAAGCATACATTGTTCTTTAGTGTTCAACTTTCCTTGAACATCTCAATGAACCATATAGGTGAATTTTGAAACTTGAAAGCGAGTGATTAGTTCGTAGTCCCTATCATGAAACTATTATAACTCCATCTGTTTAGAGCATAACATGACTTATGTAGAAGAGAAAATGAATTTTTGGTACATGTCTTAAGGAATTGTGTGTGGATAAGGAATATATGGAATAAGATCAATTGGTTGTAGGAGTTTAAGCACATGTTTAGTCTTAGTTTGATCAACTAACTTAAGATCAATGGTACCTCGAAAAGAAAGGAGAAAAAGAGGAAGAGGAAACCTTGGGCTATGTATTCTTATACTTTTATGGGGATATGGTGTAAGAGGAAGAGGAGGGTTTTTTTGGCACAGTTGAAGGAAACCCCAAATGGATTAACATGAGCCTAGCAGGTATAAGTGAATCTTGGCATTGAAAAAGGAAGGTCCATTGCCAAGGTGGGTAGAGTCTAGATACTAGATAAGAACCTCCACCTAGGAAACGATTGAAGTTAAATTGTAATGGAGCATTTAATCCGGATGATGGCAAAGCAAGTGTTGGTGGACTTGTAAGAAACTATGAAGGGAAGCGCACTACAAGTTTTGCAAGAAACTTAATGTATCATCTTCTTTTAAGACCGAGTTAAGGAGTATTTCTATGGTTTAGAAAGAATTCAAGCCTTAAATTCAAAGAGAAGCATTGTAGAAACGAACTCTAAACGAGCATTGGACTAGCTGGCAAGGAGAGATTGTTCTACTTTTGAATTTAATGTCATATTTTTGTGCAAGATTTTGCTCCTATTGATTGAGGAGGTACTGATGAGCAGACTGCATGGACTGTAAATAAATCAACGGATTTTCTTATAAGGTTTGGAAGCAATTGTAGAAAGGTTTTGCTTTTTGATAACAAATTGACTGAAGATCTTCATGATCTTGGGGAAAAAAAAAAAATGTTTTACACTCTTCCTTAAGCCTTTTGCCTCCTTGATGAATTGTTGTTACCCTGTTTTTGATTATGCTTTACTTGCCTCTTTGATGCAGCATGCTTAGTATGGATATTTCAGCATCTATAGTGCTTGGATGTATTTAATAAATCTTGGCTTCATCGTCTAAATATACATAATATAACATAATAGATATAGATTTAATAAGGCTTAGATTTAATATGGGTCCTGTAATGATAATAATATAATATATATCATATAAAAGTATTATTTAAGATTTGCACATACTAGAATAGATAAGGTAGTTTCTTAATATATTAAAATAAAATCCCATCAAATAGTAGAAATATTCATTACTTTTGATATAGCGAAATCTGCAAAATCTTAATAAAAACACATTGCGAAAACAATTCAAATATATCCTATAAATTTCGACTGAATGATTACATTATATAGTTTTATTTATTTTTAATTCTTTTCTTCTGGATACAGCATGCGGATGATATTCACCTGAAAAAAATGAAACCAAACGGACAATTATTTTATAAGGAGGGGAAAAAAAGCGTCAGAAAAGAAATAAAGTGTGAATGATTTTAAACCTCTAAAACCTCCGGCAAAACCCTTTCCTTTCTCAATCTCTCACACATTGCAAAAATGGAAAAGGAAGTAGTGATCGCCTCCTCTTCGGTGGATGCCGGAATCGGCTGCTGGGACTTGGAAACCGGCACCGAGCTTCTCCGCCACAAGACATGCGCTTCGCCTCCTCACGGCCTAACCTTCATCGGTGACCGTTTCCTTGCCGCCTCTCAGCTCCGCAACTCCTCCGCCACCTCTGGTTCCATCTTTTACTGGTCTTGGGATAAGGTTTGTCACTACGAAACCCTAATTTAACATCTCAGTTATTATTACGATGATCGAATTCGTTGTTCCTTGTGTTGCGCGCGATGGTGGATGTTGGAATTTTTGCGGCAACTTGCAATTACTGGTTCTGGATAAAAATTATTGTGGCAGATAAATATGAATAAATTATGGTAGAAACGAATTTAGACAAATATCAAGTTTTTCTCGGACCACGATGAGAAAACTTTGTGCATTTGGGCATTTGCGTGGATCACTAATCCTGTGCGGCAGTCAATATGTTGGAGATGATATAATCTACTTTGTGATAATTATTGAATGATTGAATTTACTTTGCTAGGAGTTTGATAATGACTAAGCCAGAAAGTTGGTGTTAGTGTGCATCGTATAATTATGATCACTTGCTTAATGCAGCCTCAAGTGGAAGTTAAGAGCTTTCCAGTTGAGCCAATTGGTCCGCTTATTGCAAATAGACAAGGGACTTACATTGTTGGTGGTGGTGACTCAGGCGAGATTTATTTCTGGGAGGTAAGTTTTATAAACAAGCTTGCTCTGTTTTGTTTAAGTGGTTTTGATACTGTTGAGATTGTATGTGTTATTAGGTTTTTAGTGTTTTTTTCTGCTGATTTGATCTTATGTTTTATGGTTTTAAGGTTGCAACTGGTAAATTGCTTAAGAAGTGGCACGCTCATTTAAGGGGAGTTACTTGTATGGTTTATTCGGATGATGATTCACTGCTTATATCTGGGTCTAAGGATGGAACCATCAAAGTCTGGTCACTTTTCATGTAATAAGCTCTGTATTTGGGCCTTCTTATCTCAACATGCATTTGCAAGATGTTTTAGTAAAAAAAGGATCAATACTTCTTCTTTTTTTTTATATTTATTTACTTTCAATTGTTTAGGGTATTCGATGACATGAGGTGGGAAGAAACAGTGCATCCTTATGTGCACAATTTCCATGAGCATACATTACCTGTGACAGATGTCATCTGTGGCCTCGGTTCACACAATGCAATCATCATATCAGCTTCAGAGGATCGAACCTGTAAGGTATGCATGCCTTTTAATCATATTACATTGTTTTGACTATATAAAGTTGTGGAACCTTTGAGACGTATGGAAGTTTCTGCACAAAGCATTCATCTATTGATCAATACTTTAAAAGGTACTTTATGCAACATAAAAAATCGCGGGACTTCAAAACAGAGATGCACTATTATTTACCTGAATTTGATTGTACCTAAGGAAGACTTAATTAGAAACTCCAGCTATGGAATCTCAGGAGGCTAGATAGAAGTATGGAGAAATTGAAGTAGTTGAATCCTATTATACGAAATGAGGGCCTATTTTAGTAGGGTAATCATGTGCGTATCCAAATGAGATTGATGAATAGAAGAGTTGACCTAAAGTTTTTGACATCTCAAATAGCAACATGTAACTAATGCTCAAGGACAAATCTTAGTATGTCAATAGTATGCTTAACTACTTACTTTATGAGATGTTCAGATCAATAGTCTGCCACTTAAGGTTATTTATATAGAGATTTCCTCTTTTGGGTCTCTATTTTGGTTGTTCTATTCTTTCTGGCTATGCTTGCTTGAATTCTTCTCCAAGGCATGTTTAGCAACTTTCCATAATAGATCACAATGCAATGCTTTTGCTATATTATGCTTTCAAGAATCATCTTATCAATCCTTCATCATGAGAGTTATAGTCTTCTATCTAATTTAATTTTGAGTTGGAGAGCTTTATGATGTTCCTAGTATGTGAGTTTGGTATCTTCTCCTTCATTCTCTTCCCATCCCATGATACCTAAACTCATTATTTTTCCTTATCAAACCCATGGAAGACCCTTCTATTTTGCCCCTTTAAAGAGCCAAAACATGCATGGCAAGGAAAGGTAAAGAGACCTAATAACAATTTATGCAAAAAAAAAAAAAAAAAAAAACAGGAGACACGGTAATGGAGTTCTCTTTTTACTTTTTACTTTCTGTTGATGTTTGTTTTGAGTTTCTAGTCCAGGTCCAGTGTTGTCTCTCAACATGCATATTTTTAAGCTTGTTTTAGGCCATTGCAGATATCTTGCTTCAAAACCGGTATTTCTTATTGCAGAAAGTTGGCAAAGGATAATCTAAATGATCTCTTATACTTGATGCTAGAGCCTTTTGACTTTGAGTTAAGAAAAACCAGTTGCTGGTTTTTCATGGTCATAAGCAGTCAAGTATCTTAGCTTTTGGTGAAATAGTCTTGCTTTACTATGTTGTGCCGATACACCCTATATATAATATATATATGCTTTGCTTTAAGAATTTGTCATGACAAAGACATTTTCAGGTATGGAGTTTGTCTAAGGGAATATTGTTGATAAGTATCCTGTTTCCATCAGTCATAAAAGCAATTGCTTTGCACCCAGCAGAACATGAATTCTATGCAGGGAGTATGGATGGCAAAGTATATATTGCTGCACTTACTGCTGTAAGCAACTCCAACGACATTCCTCATTTGCCTGAGCATAGGTATCTCATTATCTCATCTAGCATGTCTTTTTAATTTTATTATCTCATTTACTCCTTGAAAAATCATCTCTATAATGCTTTTGCCCATTATTAGAAATTCCTTTAGTTGTGTGGTCTTTCCTTAATCCTTCGTTTTTAAGTACTAAAGCAACTATTTTAGGGGCTTAATCCTGATGTTCAATTTATTGGAAAATCTTCATCCCTGTACTGACTTAATTTGGTAGGAAACAAGCAATCTAAGTGAAGATGCTTTGGTTAAAGGATAGGGTAATAGAAAATGTCAATATGTGTCCTCTGTGTGGGATGGTTGTTCCACTTGATAACAAGCATGGGGAGAATTGTTTCTCCATTTGATAATAAGTACGAGGAATAAGATTGTCAACTTGCTAGATATGATTACTAGGTTATATATAACAGTATGAACTATAATTAGTGAAGGCTTCACTCTTTAATATTTTGATAAAGAAGGTAATGCTCGGTTGTTAGATCCACTGGATTGATTCCATTTCTCCTTTACAAAATGCTAGCTATATTTGAAGGGAAAAGTCTATCTGCTTATTTGCTGGTCTATTAAATTTTTGCACAGCAAACCAGTCACTTGCTTGGCATATAGTTATATGGGAGACCTTTTGGTTTCTGGTTCAGAGGATGGCATGATTCGAGTTTGGAACATCAAATCTGGAAATATTGTCCGTATGTTTAAACACGCTAAAGGTACCTTTTTAATAATCGTCTCGTCTACTTTCATATGGTTGTCTATTGCCTTTACAGTCTTTAATTTTTCTGATAATTTTATGTGTCATGTTCAAAGAAGCTTTAGTATTTAGGAAATATTTGAACACCTCTCCATAAAAACAATTTGATAGGCCACTTGACCTCTCACATTTATAGAAGGCACAGATATATATATATATATATATATATATAGGGATGGTGCCATGATTCCTTTAATGCACCCTATCAAGAGTATGAGTCAACGCATTAACAACAATTACATAACAATTGAGACTAGTGAATTTAAGTAGCATAGTTGGTCATAGAATTGATGAGAAGCTAGGCTGATATGCATGCAAGGATAAACAAATGATATATAAAATGATAAATGATAGTGATCAATCATAAAGAATGCATGTGCCATGCAGAAGATGCACTTAGTGGTATCATCTTTTTGGCAAGTATTCTAGTACAATCTTAATCACATTAATTATTTGAAATTTGTCATCCTTGCATATGAAACAGCTGTCATTACGATGGGCGAATTTGACCTAGATTTAAGCTCCTTCTCCTTGCTACAGAGCTAGGTTAGCAGGTACTACAAGCCCTTTGTTCCTAGCTTAGGTAAATCCTTTGGAGCCTAGCTTCGGATTAAAATCCTAAAAGAAATGGTGTTTAGGATATAATGTGTACAAGAGGGTTTATGAGGAACTTCTGAAGTTTCTTTGCAACCTATCTCTAGTTAGCGGATTGAAAATTTTGGGTAGTTTTCTATTCTTCTCTTATAATTATTGTTTTGGCCTTGTGTACTCAAGGTTCTCCTTCCATTTCTCGAGCGTAGTCAAGAATTACTGTTTCAATAATTAAAGCTTCAGGTTAATGGTAAAGGGTGCGTATGGGCTTAGAAAAGAGTTGTGAATTCATACCAAAAATAAAAACTGAACCACGGAGGAAGTAATTAATTTAACTGGAAAAGGATATTGTTCTACATAGTAAATTGAGGAGTCTGTTCTTTCACTACTTATACTATCTTTTCACATAATTTGCCTGAATTTCTATATAATGCAGGTCCTGTGAGCAATGCTGTTATTGTCAAAAAACAAAAGGATCATATATCTACAAATGCCAGAGGATCATCAAGAAGGCATGTGTCCTTACCGTCTTTACAAAAATATGCAAATCAAGGAGATGATGAGAAAGATTTATATTCAGTGATTCGTTTCCATGGCAAAGAATTTCCAGAAACAGCAATTTTCAGTTCTGATGACTTAATCAAGGAACAAATTAAAGAACTTAAGGTATAATTCTTGCTATACAATCTTGGCTTGTTTCTTTTGCTGAGCCAAGTACTTGTTGATGCAATAATACACTTCCCTCTTGTGCGAGTCTACACAGTCATTCTTGACCACATACAAATATAAAAAATATATATATATATTTTATAGCAGTTTGAAATGCTTGCTAATTGACAATCATATCGTATGTATATATATATATATATATATATATATATCTCTTAACTGTGGTTTGATCATCAGCAACGAGGATCTTCTGCTGCATTTGAGATGGAGAAAGAGAGATCAGAGTCAGATCATGAAAGATGCGAGCAAAAGTTGAAGCAAATGTATGACAACTTATACCAGATGTATGTGGAAGATCTGCTGGATGGAGATCAACCGAATGGTGAATTGCAAAGTTGACCCTAGTCGAGTCCGGCCCTTTTTTGCCTTCCAAGTTTCCTTGCACAGAAATGCACCCACCCTCTTTTGTTTTTGGCAATTTTTCAAATTTTAACCTTGATTTGTACCTGTGTATTCTATTTTTCCAATCTTTTAGTGGATATTATAAGCAGGGTAAATTAATTATCAACGAAACAATTTACATGAGTATTTCTCCTGATTCGTGTTATCATTTAGGTGGCAGTGGCACAATGACTTCACCAATTGTACTAACTTGAACTAGGTACTTCAATTTTACGAACATTTTGTATCCCCTTCTTGTCTCTTACGGTAAGTAGCTTTCATTGATTCATATATGGAAATTGTATCATACTAACATTATGTACTTCTCGGTGTTCTCAAATTGTTTCTGTTAATATGTAAAATCTTATCGAGTCTCGTATCAATTTTAATAAAAACCGTACTGCATAGGTAAGAAGCTCAACTCCTACCAACAAGTCTCCAACCCAGTATTGTGTTACAACGTTTCGCATTAAAAAAACTTTTGAAAATTTCACGTTTTAGTATATTCATCAAGTTATGCCGCTGTATTTTCTCATAGATCTAGGTTAGTCAACAAAGGGAGACAGATATCCATGTATTGACCTAACTGCAATATGGAGCAACGCTCTTTGACCGTATGTTTTGTTGACCCTATGAATGGATCCTTCCCTTATGGAACTCAAAGAGTTGGACGATCTTGATGGAGAATGTGCGTCCTCGGTTGAAAGAATAATATTGTAATCTTATCCGACAGTCTACTACATGTTCTTTATATTAAAAAATACATCATGAATAGTTAGATTAAATTTTTAATCCATCGTATAGTGGAAATACGGTTTTCCTTTTCTTTTTTTTTTAGAGAAGAGTTTGTAAGGCGTAGAAACCACAAAACAAGTCGACCAGACTTGGTTATTTACCGAATAGAGGGCTTCTTTATGGATTTTACATCGTGCTGGTCATATCTTAGGTCCTTGACAAATGTGAAATTTAAATTAAAAAAAAAAAACCTTAATTATTTATGACGTTACGTTTTTTTAGCTCTGGCGCTATAACGGTAACGCAAGTAACAGTTGCATGCGTCAACCAAGTTGGAGGCTTGAACACTTGAATGGATGAATGCGAGGACCCTTCAGAATGGATGATAGTTTAAAGCTTCAGGATGCGAAAGGCCTTCCACTACTGCGAGTTTACGAGTATTCAATCGAATTTTGGGGTTATTTATTTATTTTTATATTATGAAAATATAACACTTTCCACTTGAAAAACAAAAAAAAAAAAAAATGTATAACATAAACGATCATACTCAAAATCGATAATCTTCAAAGTTCCAACAACAATGAAAACTTCAATTTATCAACCAAATGCCATAATGATCGTAGAGGTCTTATATTACTAGATGCGAAATCTACCCCTTTGGTGGGGCCATGATGTATGAAAGTTTCGTTTAATAATAAAAGTTCCTCTTTGCAGCAATAATAATAATAATCAGGTTTTACAATTTAGCGTACCATTCTCATTAGCTCTTAATAAGGTATTTAATCCTCCCTCTTCTAAGCTATAATATATAATGTTGTCGACAATATATATGGATTGAATTGTTTAATTCTTCTATTAGATCTAATTATATATTCTATGGTTACAAGATAGTTAATGGTATCCTTCATAGAGCTAGCAATTTCCTAGAAAGCATGATATGATGTACGCAAATTTAACACGATTGGAAACATGACTATGGAGATAAACGGCCTACATGGAAGACACGATATATTAAACATTACAACAATGTAAACTAAATATTTATGATCTCCATTCGGATTTATGTAGTTTTGGCACCAACACGAATTTAACATGAAATAAGACACGTCACACGAGCCTAACCCTCTAGCACGGATTGCTATTCTTGGTCCTTCATGTTGTTCAAACTTAATATTTGATAATTGTAAACTTAATTTTCATTTACTAAAAGAAGAGTAAGTTAAAAGTAATTAGAGTTTGTAACCCTAAAAAGACTATTCTAGCTTAATGATATACATAATATGCTAATACAACTTATCAATCTTATGATTGCAAGTATCAATGTGAGATTCAAATGTTGATATAGGAATTTTGCTGTAGACAAGTGTTCTTGGTAATAATGTTCATACATTGGTGATGAGTGGAGCATATCGAACACGAACCTAATTAGTGGGAACCTATTCACATACAAAATGATAGTCAATGTTAACATATTTGGTGTAATCATGTTTAATGGGGTTGCTAATAGGAATCATGGGCCAATTACGAGGTCCCAAGCCCATGGTCTTGCTTCTCTAATGCACCAAGCTACTTTGAAGGACCTAACTCCAAAAGAAGAGCAATTCCTCCGAGCTAACCCAATATATCTTCCAAGCTCCCCTGATCCATTCACTATTTTACAAGTAGAAAGAGAAGAACCCACCGACGTTGCCAAGCACAATTAGAGTCGAGCATTGAACCCACCTGTTTCTAAGCTAACCAGTGTCCAAGCTCAAGTTGAACCATTGCCAAGCCGACTTGTCGAGCTTGAGTCGCTAAGTTTCCACTTTCAAAACAAGTGCTCTCCAAGCCCTCGACTTACCGAGCTACTGAGTGAGTTAGCTCTACTTGGCACTCATCATCTGTTTGGACTACAGGATTAAGGGGCCAACACATGTCCCCTCTCCGACAACCTTCTCTCCTTTGCAAAGAATATTCCCTTTTGTTTTAATTACTTATTTGTCCTTTTATAATATGTACTTTTCCTTTTCACCTAGGAATCTTTTTAGTAATTTGTAGTAACCTAAGACTTACTATAATTAAGCCATATAAATATTTGCATTTTGTATCAGCCACATCATCACCAAAAAGCTATTGAACACAAAACTTTTCCCTTTTCGAGCTAAGTGTTCTTCTATACTCTCTTTGCTCTTATTTAGGCCATTTAAGTGTAGATTAGTGGCAATTGACCTTTGGTTGCACTTGTGCATCATATCAAGTGTAACTTGAGCTCATGTGAGACGTTGGTGTGTCATATCCATTATCGATGCCCTAAAACTCCTGCTCAACTTTCAACCTCCGTTCGTTCTTTCGAGCCATCTCATTATTTGAACCTACCCTCCTTGGTTACATGTGATATTGGCGCTATGTATTCATCCACGGTTCCATATGATTTGGTGTTAGAGCTTGCCTACATTCGAGTAAATTTATGGTGTTTTGTGTCCTCTATTGTTTTATTGTAGTGCATCATGTATAGTTGGTGGGTTGAGACTTGAAATTGTTGAAGAAGTTGTAAGTAGCTGTACTAAGTGTAGCAATAGTGTTTTGGGTTATGGAAGCCAGTACTCTGTTTTCCCCTGTTTCGGTACTCGCAAGACAAAGTGTGTAGTTTTTGTTGGTTTACAACCGAGTTAAGCATTATTGGTGTTGCACGAGAACTTGCGAATACCCTTACTTATAAAGGGAAAAGGTTGATTTACATAGGTCATTAGAAGCCTTTGTGAGAATGAGCTTGCCATTGTGAGTTAGGCTTAGTGCCGAGCCCTAAAGAGGGAAACCCTAGTAATGACGTATGTTGAGTTATCAAGAGAGATGAACCTTGAAGAGCCGACCTATCTATTGGTTAAAAGGTTGCTTGAAATGAGGGATCTGAATGTTGAACTATCTACCGAGGTGAAAGACTTGTTAAATGAATTTGCTAACCTACTCCCTAGCAAACTACCAAAAGGACTACCTCTAATTAAAGGGATTAAGTATGCTATAGACCTACAACCAAGAACCACATTACCGAATAAGCCAGCATACAGGTTAAACCCTAAATAGGCTATCGAGCTCCAAAGACAAGTGGATAAGCTGATGAAGAAAGGATATGTGAGGGAGTCTTCAAGCCCATGCGCTGTCTCAGCTTTGTTGGTGCTAAAAAAGGATGGTATGTGGTATTTGTGTGTGGATAGTCGAGCCATCAACTGAATTATAATCAAATACAAGTACCCCATTCCTTAATTTAATGACATGCTTGCAAGCTAAATGGAGAGAGGATCTTTTCCAAGATCATTCTTAAGTCTAGGTGTCATCAGATCAAAATGCGGGAAGGGGATGAATGAAAAACCACATTCAAGACTCGACATGAGTTGTATGAGTGGCTAATTATTCCCTTTAGACTATCAAATGTGCCATGCATATTTATGTGGCTAATGAATTATGTGCTCTGAGAATTGATTGGAAAATTTGTTATTGTTTACTTTTATGATATTCTTGTTTACAGCCTTGACTTAGAGATACGCTGCAAGCATCTTCGAGTTGTTTTTTGACAAGCTTTGAGCTGAAAAACCATATGTTAATCTAAAGAAATGTGACTTCTACAGACCTAAAGTAGTTTTCCTAAGATTTATCGTGACTAGAGGTGGTATAAGAGTTGATGAAGAGAAGGTAAAGGCAATTATTGAGTGGCCTATGCTGACCTGTTCTACTGACGTGTGAAGTTTCCATGGTTTGGTATCATTTTATCACCGTTTCATAAGGAATTTTAGTATTATTGTAGCCCCATTCATCAAGCTATCAAAAAAGAACATCGAATTCAAATAAGAAGAGGAAGAGCAATAGAGTTTTGAGGAAGTAAAGAAGAAGTTGACTTCTACCCTTGTCCTAGCTCTCCCGAGCTTCGAGAAAGCATTTGAAGTAGAGTACGATGCATTTAGATTGAGCATGGGTGTTGTGCTGATGCAAAAAGACTGACCTATTACCTATTTTAGTGAAAAGCTTCAATAAGCAGCACTCAATTATTCAATATATGATAAGGAGTTCTACTCCTTGACTAGAGCCTTAACTTTCTAGCAGCACTATTTGTTGCCTGAAGAATTTATGATCTATACTGACCATGAATGCTGAGATATCTGAAAAGCTAACCTAAGTTGTCCAAGAGACAAGTTAAGTGGATCGAATTTATAGAAATAATTTCTTATGTTGTTAAATACAAAACTAGTGAGAATAATGTAGTAGTAATGTCATGTCCCGAAAAGGTGAAGTTATAATAGTTTGCCATGGGAGCCATCCTAAAATAGAAACTGTCCTTACAGTTGCTATCCTAGACCTAATTCACACCAAGCATACTTAACTCTACCCCTTTAAAGCATCCAATTCGATATATGTTTGATATAAATTTGTGGAGTAATCATTTGAAATAATTTGCTAAAAATAAATTTGTAATTTGATCTTATAAAAGAGTGGTAATAAATCCCACGGGTATCTGTCATTTCACATACAAACTAAAATATTGAAAACCACCAAGCCCTTTAAGGAATCTTGTATAGTTTTCCTTAAAAGATAAAAAGTCAATACTAAAGGCAATAACCAACCATTTCTTGCTGCATCTCACTCCCCGTCCTAGTTTACTAGTATTTTGGTGTTAGATAGGCACTTGTAATTCATTTGAAATCTATAAAGCAAACTATAGGGGAATGAGTAACAATTTGCTTAGTAAGTAAGACAGAGACAGAAGTATGTATTTAGCATATTGCAAGCAGGGTTTTCAACCAAGTTGGTTAAATATAATGCATATATAAGCAAATGTTATCGCATGACGTTATCCAATTCGTCATAAAATTAGGGAAATTTCGCCTACTCTAATCCTAATTAAGGAGATTGACGTCGTACACTCACGAATCGAGACCAAACCGGGGCTTGTACAATGGAGAATACCATTCGGCCATTACTACCTTCGAACCATGACCCCCAACCTTACTATGACCTTCTCTCCTATCACTTAGTTCTACTAAAGGTAGAGAAAGGACCATTTCAACTATCCTTATCGAAGAGAGTCTGTGTTTAACCCAAGAATCCTAACTGTTACCTCTAGTTGGTTGCAATGTATATCAAGTTAGATGCTGAGCCGAGTTTAAGTTAGTTTATTTTTAGAGTGATCAACCAAGCTCAAACAATTCAAACATAATATTCATGAAACAACCATAATATGGAGCTCAGCTCCCATCATAACAAATCAAAACCTAACTACAAGCGCTACATATGCACATACAGCTACCTACAATCTCAAGCCAATACATACCAAGGTCTCTAGATATTTTTAAATAATATTCGAAAATACTGTAAAGTATTGATCCCACTTACTTATTCTGACACTCACTTTGGAAAACTCGTATCGTCAACGGTCTGATCACTGAGAGACCCTATATATATGAAACCTAAATTCAGTTTTTGTAATAGTTACAAAAACATTATAGTCTTATCTAAAATATATTATAATAATAATATATAGTTTTATTATATAAGTTAAGTTAAGTTATTACTTATTAATAATATATATAATTATACTATTACGCATAATATATCATTTTGATTGTATCGAAACATACTTTTAGTCGATTAAATTGTATTTTAATTACGATAGGGTCATCGTAATGTGTAAATTCTCGTAATATTATAAAGATATAAGTTATATTACCTAGGATTGTCCAATTTTTATAAAAATAGTATTGTTGAGTTCGTATAGACTTAGCAACACGTATTACAGGTCCTATTTCTAAAAATAACTTCTAACAGATAGTTCGAATTTCTAACACAGTTATACGTATCTAAGTAAATATTCTCATATTATACGTATTTTATATAATTAGACTCTATCTTACATAATTTGTTTATATAACCCTATAATATAGATATTATCTAACCCTAGTACACGTCTAACATATCTCGATCATCAAAATATCATTAAACATATTAAAAATATACTTTTATCAAATATGATTAGTATACACATAGATAATGTTTTATTTAATTATTTATCACAATTTAGCCTATTATTACTGAAAATGAGTCCATGTTCATAATTTAAGATATTTTACTACATAAATTCATAATAAATAGCTTGGGTTATCAAATAATTCCCCGAAAATTTCTATAGACTCCTAAAAATATGAGGAACTCAGTCATCACTTGGCTTCATATTATCAATTCATCGCCTATATACTTGAAATTACAATTTTACTCCTAAATTATAATTAATTACCCAAATATTATTCTTTTTATACAAAATTAATTCTAATATATTCTAACATCATTGCAATTCACCAGAAGTTAGTACCTATCATATCCATCAATTAATTTCATCAAAACTTATTTATTTTATCATTTCATCATATTTCTAGCTATTTTTAGGGCAAAAAATTACAATAAATATGAAAAGTACCTAAATTAAAAATTTGGTTACTTAGTAATTAACTATATATCATATGTATTCTACACAAAAAATTTTGAGTTAGAAACTGCATCATTTAGGATATTTATTTTAAAAGTCAAAATTCGAATGAATAGTGACTTCCTTAAGCATGTACATAAAATAATTACAATTTTATAAAAATAAAATTACAACATGATAGCATATCTAAAATAACCTAGATTTAATATTTTTTCGTAATTTTCTAACTTAATTTAATATTTTTAGAAATTATAAGAAAAACATGATAGAAAATTGACCGACCTGTTTATTGGAGCTTCGACCACCGTTGGTCGGTGGGGTTGTGTCGACCGATAAAGGCATTGGTGGTGCTCCATGGTAGTGAAGGGTGTCACAACAGATCAAGATTTAATACGGAAACTAGCTCCGGGAACTAGCTAGGATCGGTCCTTACTCTATTTTTCTTATTTTTTTCTAAATATTTTTCCGAATTTTCCTTAAGTGTTTTTGGTTGCCAAAATGTTAAATCTAAGTCTTAGTATCCTATTTGTAGTGTTTTAGGTCAATTAGAATTTTTCTTAGCCATTAAATAATTATTTATTTATTTATTTAGTTATTCTTTTAAGGAATTTGCAAGTATGAGGTGTCAATTTTTTGTTTAATTACTTTTGATACAGTTGGTTATTGTTTTTAAGCTGCTCAACATTTAATCCAATCATATTCCATGTTGTTTCTTTTTTTTTTTATATTTAGATGATATTTTAGGGCATATTGGTATTTTATATTAATATTTAATGATTTTAGTAATATACACGTATATATCGTACATATATATCATACACGTAATGAGTAATTATATACATATAATTATATTTCCAGCATATCTTTTATTTTTAACATACTTTTCCTATTTAATTTTGCGATTTTATCGCTTATTATGCATAATTATATAATTTTAGGTTAATTTACAAGTATATTTATTATATATACTACGTATACTCATAAAAATACGTGTATACTTATATAGGATGTTATGCTATATTACGCTATATTATTTTCTTTTATTGCCTAATTAACTTATTTTTAAGTCCCTGTCACATTCCGAACTCGGTTTTAAAGGTTTCGTCATTTTTACACTATATTAAATAATCATATTTATAAGGTTGAATTTGGGGTTTTGGATCATTATTTTTGAAATCCAACCTTATTAGGTCATTTCAACTAACTCTTCTAACTTAGCTGTAAAGTTTGGCTCAATTTGATATATTTTCCTAAAAGCCCTAAATTTATGTATAATTGCTCTAAATACGACTTTAGGGTCTCATATAAAGTAAATTCTTACTATTTTGCTTATATTCTTGATATTTTATTATATTTTTTACTTCCAAGTATATGAAAATTCCTCAATTAGGGCTATCATGTTTCTCATAAATTTCTAATCTATTCGATTTACTTTTCTGAATGCCCTAGATCAATTATCGATCCTAATCATACAAGGATAGGGATTTGTCTTAATACTTAGTTGTTTATGTCTTGATTACTGATTTATGAGATATCACAACTAATTCCCTATCACGATGACATATACTCTTGATCGAGCTCCAAACAAGACTTCTTGGGTTTGTATGCCAAATACTTACACGTTAGTCCAATTTATGCTCAATGCGAAGATGGTTAAGCTATTGATGACTATCACAGGAAGGACAAATACCTACTTAGAAAGGGGAAGTTGTGTATCCCGACCTATTCCATAAGATAATTATTAGTGCCTGAGGCATATTGATAGGAATCAGCCTACAACTATCTCCAAACCGAAGCCAACCTGTTTGAAGCAGAGGCCAAGTTAATACTAGAAGGCCGAGAGGAAGAAATGAAGCCACTTGACATCAAGTCTATAGTCTACCGAGAGATCACACAACCAAAGCCTTAAGGCCATAAATCCATTCGACACTGCATGGAGAGATTAGTGTCGAGTAACCATAGAACTTGGCAACTGTGGGCCAACCTTTCGTGTATCTCAACAAAGCACTACAGGACTTCAAGGGTTCTTACCTAAACCCAAGCATCCAGTTGCCAACTTCGCCCAATTCGAGTTCTACTCCTTCCAGGACAACCCGAATGACTGTATACCGACTTCTTCTGTTAAACACACAATTTTACATTTTTATGAATATTTTCTTTATTTTAATTATGAGCCCATTCTTTACGATTTAAGGCCTTATGATAGGATTCGGGGTACCAACCCAACCCAAGCCAAAGCCGATTAACTCTTGCGAAGACCAAGCTAAAGTCGGAAGGACAAGTAGTAGAAAAAAGAACCACTCAACAACAAGTATGTCGTCAACTTAGTGGCTGAAAGATCACGTTGTTGAGAGTTAGATCCACTCGACAAAGTCTATCGTCGACTTAGTGGCCAAGAGATCATATTATCAAGAGTTGGATCTACTCGGTAAGGCTCGAAGAGATTAGTGCCTAACTTCAGAACTCGGTAATTATAGGCCGACCTCTCTAGTGTCTCGGCCAAGCAATGCGAGATTACTTCCAAGGCATGCCGACTTCTCCTTGTAAAATATACAGTTTTATATTTTTGTACATGTTTGTCTTTATTTTATTTATAGGCCCAATTCTTTAGAGTTTAAGACCTTGTACATTATTTACAGTTTTACTATTAGGATTTAGGACATACTATAAATAGCAACATTTGTAACAATACATATATAGAACATTAATGAAAAACCCCTTCTGAGTCTTTTCTCTTAGAAAGTTCTCTCCCTCACTAGCTCCTATCAATCCCTTTAGCAAAGATTGTGACAGGCAACCCTATCACTCAGATCAATGCATCACATCCAGTGAGTCTTAAGCCGTGTAAAATCTAGCTAGTGTATCATATCTAGTTAGGGGGCTAACAGATTCGCTAAAAATTTTACTAAACCTACTCTATTTTCGTTCCTTCGATAAGATTGAACCTACCCCTACGACCGGCCTTGTCTATTTTTAGTTGCAATACGTATCATCTTGGTATCAGAGCTCGAGGTTCCAAATAGGGCCAAGAGTTTTAAAGCATTATATCTATTCTATTTTATATCTAAAGTTATGTTATACTACTTAGAATGCCAAATAGAGTAATTCTAATAGCCATACCAATTTCCAAACTAGACTATCTTGTTCACACACTTACTAAGCTATACTCGAATTTTGTTAAGCTCCTGTAACGTGCTGAGCTTAATTGAGTGAAGGAGTCTGAGATATCAAATTCAAGTGCCCAAACCAAGCTGTTTTGAGGTTTCTTTAATTTCTCAAGCTAAAAATACTTCCAAGCTGTTGCAATCAATAAATTTTCAAGGTAATGTTGTCCCACTTTGAGTTGAACCAAGTAGCTACTATTCCTCTCCAAGTTACTGAACTATTGCAATTGCCGATCTAAATTGAAGAGTTGTCCGAGCTCCTAGCGCGTAAGTGGCCAAGCTATGCTATTTGAGGGCTGTCAAACTGCAATTGTAAAATTTATCCGAGCTGACAAATAACTTGCTAAACTCCGAAAAGAAAATAATTGTCAAGCTACATAATTGATTGTCTGTTCCACGTTCCTTTATTGTTGCCGAGCAATTCTCTCACATATAAGCTTAAGTACCGCTATTGAATTGAATATCCTCAACATGGCATATAAAACTGGATACGATTATGAATATTATTATGAAGAAGTGATATCACGAATTCCAGAGTTTGATGGATGTAGCACTTTGGATGAATATTTTAATTGAGAATTTCAAGTCAATCAGGTTTTCAAAGATTATTCTTATCCCAAGAATAAGAGAGCTTATGCTATAAAGAATTCGATGATTGGCTTTACAACTACATGGTGGAAGAAAATGATAAATCAAAGAATTGATAGAGAAAACATCAAGATCATTACATAGGAAGAGATAAAGTGTTTGATGCGAAGAAGATTCATGTCCTAAGATCATCAAGACAAATTGTATGAGAGAAAACCCACTTATGAAGCTAACCTCTCTAAAGCACGAGATCAATTGAAGGAGATTGAAAGAAGGCTTAAAGTGTTCAAGGATGAAATAAGATAGCAAAGGAATGCCGAATTAGAGAGTAATGAAGGAGGACTTAAGGAGGTGAAAGTTACTGGAGAAGCCAGCAGTAGAGAGGAAGAGGACCAAGTCGAGTTCAAGTTAAACCCCCATGTTCCTGAAATGATTCCATGACCCACTATAAATGCCACAGATGGTAGCTCCAAGAATTACTATGTTTGCCTTTCTCATATTGGAATCTTATGTCCTAGTTACCTGAGAAGTTTACGTGGAACTAATATGAGCAGTTACGACGTCGCACCTATAAGTTATTATTGATTTTCAATTGGAGTTTATCAAGGCCGAGGTGATGGATACATGTATTGGGGATATATCGTGTTGACTCTTTGTACTCTCATGTTGGAAAGATTTAAGGTAAGAAGATGGAAGGAGGAAGGAGAATCAATTTGCGAGGAAGTAGAAGGAATACTAATTTCAATGAATGAGGAGAGTGTGAGATTCGAGCTAGCTGAGCTTAAAGAGCTAAAGGTACTTATGACTAACAAGCCATCTTACTTCCAATCGGTACCAAACCCACATGCCCATAATCTTTTGTATGACCTAAGGATCGTGTTACTTCCCGTACTTGATAGTTGCTAAGACTACCAAGATGTACTTGATCGAATTCATGATGAGTGAAAGGAGGGATACATGATGAAGAGTTTGATTGATAAGGCTTATGACAAATGGAAGGGGTTTTAGTGCTTTTCTACATTTATCTTTCATTTTTGTAGGTTGATATTTGATCTCGGTAGGATTTGGAACTGCTAATCACCAAGTTTCGGGCCAAAATTTCTCTAAAGGAGAGGGAATGATAGGATTCAGGGTACTGACCTAACCCAAGCCGAAGCCGATCAACTCTTGCGAAGACCAAGCTAAAGCTGGAAGGACGATTAGTAGAAAAAAGAACCACTTAGCAACAAGTTTGTCATCGACTTAATGACCAAGAGATCACATTGTCGAGAGTTGGATCCACTTGGCAAGGCTTGGAGAAACTAGTGTCGACTAACTTCAAAACTCAGCAATTATGAGCCAACCTCTCTGGTGTCTCTGCCAAGCAATGCAAGATTACTTCTAAGGCATGCCAAATGACCGCATGCTGACTTTCCCCTATAAAACGCACGATTTTATATTTTTGTACATGTTTGTCTTTATTTTATTTATGGGCCCAATTTTTTAAGGCTTAAGATCTTATACATTATTTACAATTTTGCCACTAAAATTTAGGACGTACTATAAATAGCAACATTTGTAACAATATATATATAAAACATAATGAAAAACCCTTCAAAGTCTTTTCTTTTAGAAAGTTCTCTCCCTCACTAGCTCTTATCAATCCCTTTAGTAAAGATTGTAGTGAGCAACCCTATCACTTAGACCGGTATGTCATATCCAGCAAGTCTTAAGCCATGTAGAATCTAACTGGTGCGTCATATCCAGCTAAGTAGCCAACGGATTTACTAAAACCTTCACTAGACCTACTTTATTTTCATTCCTTTAGCAGGATCAGACCCACCCTTAGGATCAGCCTTGTCTATTCTTGGCACAGTACGTATCACCTTATTTATTATTTACAGTTTTGCTTTTAGGGTTTTAGCACTTGCCAACATTTGTAAGCAGCTAGACAGAGAAGAATATACATACAGTGATTACACTTGGAACTTTCCTCTTTTGAGCAAGGTTATTCTTAAGCTCTTAAAGCTTACATTTGCTGGATTATTGGGTATTGATTAACTCTTTAATCTTTCTTATGTTCTTATCAATCTTAACCTTAAGATTGTGGTAAACCCTTCATTTGAGCCAGTTAGTGAGTTACATTTAACCCTTATTTGAATCCCAAGTGACATTTAGTATTCGTGAGTCATATCGAACCCTATTTTAAGCTCAACTCCTGATTGTGTTTATGTCTTAATGTGTGATATCCATACACTTTCACTGTCAAAACCCCCATGTTACTTCCTGTTCTTCATACCCATTTGAACCTCAAATACTCATTCTGGTTCCAATTTGCTACCTACACAAATGTCAAGCCACAATCTGTATCATCTTGGTATCAAAGCTTAGGGGAGATATGCGTGTTAGTGTTCTTCAAAGTTTAGTTCGTGAATTGACCATTTCTATTTATCATCATTTTGTAGTATAGTGAGTTATTCGAGTTCTTAGTAGTAATTTTTAGGTTACTACTAGTTGCATTTTATTGTGGTAGTATTTGTAGAATTGTCTTAGTAATGATTCTAAGTCGAGTGTAGTTGAGTATATCATGTGATTGTTCAATTTTCTCTAGAAATTACTATATGGACAAGAACGTTTGAAGATAGTGTCAATAACAGTAGAGATAGTCCTCGCGAAAGTTTGAGGCGACGTGTTGATAACTTAGAATATCATATTCAAAATCTCATCGACTTTATTTAGGAGCTTACTGGTTTAGTCAAAGGCCGCAAACGTATTAACTGAGGTGAAAGAAGGGAATAAACACCCACTAGTAGAAGTGGCTCCAATGAGCTTGATAATGATGGGAGATAGCCAAGAAAAGCTGCCGAGCCAAGAAGAAGCAATGATAGAAATGTCAACGTTGAGAACCCAAGAGCCCAAAGAAGAGAGTTGAGGCTGAGAAGAAATATGGCCAAGCAAAGCTCCAACATAAGTGGCCAATCCAAGGTGAACCGATCGGCTTGAAATGCAAGGGATGAACCCCAAGCACATAACCAAGGAATTAACAACATCAAACTTAAACCATCAACCTTCAGTAGAAGTAGCCGACTTGAAGAGTTCCTTGATTAGGTTCCCTAAGTCGAGAAGATGTTTAAGTGCTATGAGCGTGATGACCAGACAAAGGTTAAGCTGGCCTCATTAGCCCTTGTTGAATATGTAGGACTTTGGCAGGATAAATTGATTGCTAAGCGAGATGTCGAAGGAGAAGAGCCGATCAAAACTTAGAGGCTTATGAAGAGGTTGATGACCTAATGCTTTGTACCGACCTGCTTTAACTAAGAGATGCTCCATGCCTTCTAACACTTGAGGCAAGGCTGAAACATTGTTGAAGAGTACTTGCAAGAGTTTGAGACCTTAATGACAAGATGTGAGATTGCTGAGCTACAAGACCGTACCATTGCTAGGTTTCTAAGTAGACTCCAAAATGACATTGCCAACATAGTTGAATTACAACTGTTTAACCCATCAGATGAGCTTATCAATTTGGCATTGAGAGTAAAAAGACAGAGGAGGAGAAGGCATCAAAAGTCGACTAACCGACCTCAACAAGTCAGACCTATTCCCTGGTTGTTGATGGAGGAAGCTATGCTAACGTCGTTTCTATCGAGCTAGTAAAAAAGATGAAGATGCCGACCTACCCGCATCCCCGACCTTATGGACTGAAGTGGTTTAATGACAAGGGTGTGGTCCATATATATAAGAAGGCTCGGATAGCATTCGAGGCAAGATAGTATGAGGATGAGATTGACTTTGATGTAGTCCCTATGGATATCGCAAATTTACTTCTTGGCCGACTATGAGAGTATAACTGAAAAGTGATCCATGATAGCTTCCTTAACACTTACATGATTCGGAAGGATAGGAAGAGCTATTACTTAACCCCCATTAGTGTTGAGGAAATCTAGAGCAACTCAACACCCACGGTGAAGAGAAGTTTGTTTGACATCCCAACCCATGCTCATTGTTTGGTGTCAAGGACGACTTCTTTTCGGACTTGTGGTAATGATAGGAATTAGCTTGTGACCATCTCCAAACCAAGGCTAACCTGTTCAAAGCTGAGGTCGATCAACTCTTGCTAAAGCTGAGCTGATACTAGAAGGTTGAGAGGAAGAAATGGAGCCACTTGACATCAAGTCTGTCATCTACCGAGAAGCTAAGAGATCAAACAACCAAGGCCTCAAGGACATAGATCCACTCGGCATGACATGGAGAGATTAGTGTTGAGTAACCATAGAACTTGACAACTGTAGGCCGATCTTTTGTATATCTCAGCTAAACATTGCAGGACTTCAGGGGTTCCTACCCAGACCCAAGCATCCAGTTGCTAACCTCGCTTAGTTTGGGTCCTGCTTTTTCCAAGACAACCTAAATGACTGCATGCCAACTTCTTTTACTAAATGTACAGTTTTATATTTTTGTGAACATTTTCTTTATTTTAATTATGGGCTCATTTTTTAGGGTTTAAGGCCTTATATATTATTTACAATTTTGCCACTACGGTTTTAGCACCTGCTATAAATAGCAACATTTGTAAGCAACCAGACAGAGAAGAATATACATATAGTGATTACACTTAGAACTTTCCCCTTTTGAGCAAGGTTATTCTTAAGCTCTCAGAGCTTACATTTGTTGGATTCTCAAGTGTTGATTAGCTCTTTAATCTTTCTTGTGTTCTTATCAATCTTGACTTTAAGATTGTGGTAAACCCTTCATTCAAGTTAATTAGTGAGTTATGTCTAACCCTCATTTGAATCCCAAGTGACATTTAGTATTCGTAAGTCATATTGAATCTTATTTCGAGCTTAACCCCTGATTGTGTTTATGTCTTGGTATGTGATACCCATATACTTTCATTATCAAAAACCCCATTTTACTTCCTATTCCTTATATCCATTTAAACCCTGATTACCCATTCGAACCCCGACTACTCATTCTGGTTCCAATCCGTTACCTATACAAACACCGAGCCGAGGTCTGTATCACATACCAAGGAGGATTGTCTGGTCATTTTGGGAAGGCCCGAACTCATGAGGTGCTTAGCTCAAGATTCTTTTAGCTAAAGATGATGAAAGACATGCAGTCTGTACTAAAGAGATGTGCTACCTACTGCCAAGCAAAGAACCAAGCTAAACAAGCACCTTATCTACCATTATCAATCCCAACCAAACCATGATCCAAGATAAGTATGGATTTTGTATTGGGTTTACCAAGGACATCCCGTGGGAAGGACTCCATCATGGAGGTCATAAATCAGTTCAACAAGATAGCACACTTCATGCCATGTAATCAAACTAATTATGCTTTGACTATATCTTTTCTCTTTTTGTAGCAAGTAGTCAAGCTGCATGGAGTGTCAAGAACCATCATGTTTAATCGAGACCCTAAGTTCTTAAGTCATTTTTTGAAGACCCTTTGGATGCAATTGGAGACCAAGCTACTATTCAATACGTCTTGTCAACCGCAAACAAATGGACAGACTAAGGTTGTCAACAGGATCTTAGGAACTCTGCTACGAGTTGTAGTTAGAAGAAACCTAGCTGATTAGGAAATATGCTTGTCCATAATGGAATTCAACTGCTCATAGTGTAACAAAAAAAATCACCCTTCAAGGTTACGTATGAATGAAATCCCAACTTCCTACTAGATCAGTTCTTCCAATCTAACCAACTTGAGGATCAACAAGCTATGGAAAGATTAGAAGCCATTCGAACAATGTACCAAAAGGTCGCAAACCATGTTACTTATGCTACTACTAAGCTCAAAAGGAAAGGCTAAGGAGGAAAAGCTAGAGAGTTCCATCCTAACGACTTAATATGGATTCACCTCAATAAGGATAAGTTCCTTAATCTAAGGAAGAGAAAGTTGTCCCAGAAAGCAAATGGACCTTTCAGACTGATCAAGAAGATCAATCCTAATACTTATAAGGTAGAATTGCTTGAAGGGTATGGAGTCTTTAACTCCTTCAACGTTACTGACCGTAGTCCATATTTCCTTAATGATGAGCTACCTGAAGCTGACCAAGATTTGATCCCAAATCTCAAATAGCTTAAAGGGGATTATAGGAATTAAGGGTCAATTACGAGGTCTCAAGCCCGAAGACTTACTTCTCTAGTACGCCAAACTACCCTAAAGGACCTAACTCCAAAAGAAGAGCAATTCCTCTAAGCTAACCTAATCTATCTTCCAAGCTCCCCCGATCCATCAACTATTTCACAAGTAAAAGAAGAAGAACCCACCGATGTTACTAAATCCAATTAAAGCAAAGCATTGAACCAGCCTATTTCTAAGCTGACAGGTGTTCGAGCTCAAGCCAAACCATTGTCAAGCCTACATACTGAGCTCAAGCTGCGAAGTTCCCACTTTCATAATAAATGTTCTCCAAAGCCCCCAACCTGCCGAGCTATCAACTTGAGGTCGAGTGAGTTAGCTTTGCTCAGCACTCATCATCTGTTTAGACTACAAGATTAAGGGGCCGACACATATCCCCTCTTTAACAATTGTACTGTCCTTTGCGAACGACAATCCTTTTTGTTTTGATTACCAATTTACCCTCTTATAGTATGTACTTTTCCTTTTCCAGTAGGAATCTTTTAAATAATTATAGTAACCTAAGACTTATCCTAATTGGGCCATATAAATATCTGCATTTTGTATCAACCACATCATCACTAAAAGAATATTGAACACAAAATTTTTTTTCTTTTCGAGCTAAGTTTTCTTCTACTAGCTCCCTTTACTCTTATCTAGGTCATTTGAGCGTGGACTACTGGCGAGTGACCTCCAGTTGCACTTGTGCATCATATCAAGTGTAGTTGGAGCTCGTATAAGGCGTTAGTACATCATATCCATCGTCGACACACGAGAAGCCCTTCTTAACATTTGACATCCTTTCATTCTTTCAAGCCATCTCGCAGTTCGAACCCATCCACCCCCCTAGTTACGCATAACATCGGCACCATGTGTTCATCCATGGTTCCATATCAGTTGCCATACATATAGACAATGCCAAGATTGTCACGATGCAAAATGATGGGATGCTAAATTGGAATTCCCAGTTCAAGGGCAAGATGACAAATCTTGGTGGACTCTACAACAACATAAGCTAAGGTTCTATATTCAAATTCGATAGAGCTCCTTAATATAGAAAGCTACTTGTAAAGCACCAATATATGAGGTTAGGCACAAGGAAGATGGCATACAGTTAGCTTAGTCTGCATAAACAAATGCAGTCAAGGAAGAATTGAATGTGCATACAATAGGAAGGCCTAAAAAGAGAGTACCAAAATGGTATCAAAGAACACCTTTAACTACTTGTGCATAGTTAATATTTAGAAAATTTAAGTATTAACTCAACCAATTGACCACAAGATCGATATTTGATCTGATGATAGTGGGGTATAATAGTGCACAATCCCTCAATGGGCTATATGATTAGATAGCAAGGAAAAGTTATGCATTGAGTCAACTCAAGGGGGACAATGGAGTAATAATTAGCTTTGAGAGATGCATGTAATGACAATGGAGGAGCTCGTAGTAAAATAGGATTAGCTTAAATGAAATCCTTTATGAGTACAAGTGACATGAATGCTAAAAAAGAAGTGAAAAGCACCAAGGTCCTTTATAAGTAGATTGGCATGGAAACTTTTATGTATTATTAACAACATTTTGGTAGGATAGGGGAAAAAGGGCCTAGATGTTCACCTTTTGAACATGTGAAAAAGGGGGGAAAAGGGAGGTGGGGGATAAAATTGAGAAGAGGAAAATTAATGTATGCTAATGTAGGAAGGGTGAAAGATAAGGGGGTTAAAGCAATAGTGAAGTGTATAGGGGAAAAATCAACAGGGATTGGATGTGGAAGTGTCCAAACATGAGTGCATCGATATCAATAAGTGATTTATGGATGGGAAATAGTATTATTATGGAAGGGGGATACAAGAGTAAGGGCATCAAAAGTAGAATTAAGGGAACAAGTAATGCGTCTCTAAGGTCAAACACATGGAAAAGCACCACAACGGGAAGGAACCAAAAGAAAACAAAAGGGGATTAGTAAATCTGGGCAACTACCAATCGAATATGATGTAACGATTGTTCCTACTTAGCCTACAATTCACCGGATATGACACACCGGTCCAAATTATAAGATTACTTACCATTACTCCCTACTAAAGGGAATATATAAGAGTTAAGAAAGAGTGAGAACATTAAGGTAACTCAATAAGGAAATTGATAACATTCAATAATGAGGTGGTGATGTCTGTGTATAATAAATGGGGGTTTATATACTCTCCCTACTAAGGTTACAATACCTACATGAAAAGACAAAAGGGTAATTTACAAATAGAATACATGAAACGTACTAAAAAGAGCAAAGGAGAAAAAGAATATTCTATACGGAAAAGTAAGGAATCCCTAGAACTTTGTGCCAAAAGACACGTATTGCATAATAGTTAACAGCCTGGATTATAATATAATTTAGACGAAGGTGAAGGAAAGAGGTTACAGTCAAAGTCGACTTAATATGGTTCAAGTCGAAGCTCGATTACTCAAGGATGTCCAAATCCCCTTCAAGTCAAGTATATTGCAATTCGACTTAGACTGTAGTCGGATGCTAGTCGGCTTAAGAGCCCATCTCGGTCATAAGTTTAAGGTTGGTCTGCTCAGACACTATCTACGTCTTGGTAAGAGCTCAACGATAGGTATGGCTACTCTATAAGTCAGCCAATATGCTCTACAAGTCGGTACATCTGTTCGATAGCTTCGAAACATGAGAGCTCGATACTCAGGTTAACAATAAAATGAAAGATGGAGATTGGAATAGGAATACTCGTCTTAGGTAAGGCTTCGAGCTAGTATCCTCCATGTGAGTCCTCGAAGTCCTCTAGCTTGGCTACGCATGATTGATCCGAAGAATTCATTCATATCATCTACCTAAGCATCAAAAAGATTTATCCTCAAATCTAAAGAGGTTTCTAGCTCTTGTTTTGTCGTAACATCTGTTGGGTCTTCTTCTTCTAGTCGATAGGGAATCAAGTTAAACATATTGAAGTAGAAGAAATACCGTAGTTCTCGGGTAATTTGATCTGGTAAGCGTTGCAATTGATCTTCTTTAGGACTTTGAATGGACCATTGGCTCGTGGAGATAGCTTGCTCTATCTCAGGTGTGGAAACCGTTCTCAATTGAGGTGAATCCATACTTAGTCTCCTAGTCTAAAAGAAATAGTTTAGCGACCTAGACTACCAATCTTTTATTGTTTTTGGTTAAACTTAATGATCTTCCTTGCCATAAACTGATGTAATTCCTATAATTCTTGGGCTTGGTCAACTCTAGATTAACTCTTTTCAACAACTATGAGAGTACCGATCAAATCTAGTAGAATAGTAGGATTGAGGCCATAGACGACCTTAATGGAGTCTTCTCAGTGGTGCTATGAATAGTTCAGTTGTATGCAAATTCCATAACTAGTAAATATAGATCCCAATCCTTTAAGGTTTTTCCCACAACAGCTTTAAGTAAATTGCTTAACGTCCTGTTCATCACTTCAATCTAAGCCATTAATTTGAGGGTGGCTATTGAAGTTAGACATAAGTTTAGTCCCAAGTTTTCTCCAAAGAGTCTTATAAAAATAGCTCAAGAATTTAGTATTGCAATCTGAAACAATAGTTTTCAGCACTCCATGTAGTCGAACTTCTTACAAAAAAAAAAAAAATCAATAACATATAAAGCATCATTAGTTTGATGGTATGGGATGAAGTGTGCCATTTTGCTGAAGTGGTCCACTAAAACAAAGATTGAATCTTTTCCCTTGGATTTCCGAGGCAATCCTAAGATAAAGTCTATGCTAAGGTCAACCCAAGGTGAGGTCGGTGTAAGTAAAGGCATATACTTTCCATAGGGTTCTTTTTTTCCCTTGGCATTTTTGCACATTTCATAACTACTGATTACTCTATGGACATTTTTTGCCAAACCAAGGCAGTAAAAGTTTTCTTTCAATAAATTGGTTGTTTTAGTCTCTCCAAAATGACCAAATAATCCACCACTATAAACTTCCTTAACTAATAACTAGCATGTGGAACAATTCAGTATACATGGCCTTTTCTCCTTTAATAGATAGCCATCTTTGATGTAATATCCTCCAACAGCAACTCCTTTTCTACGTTGCTCTACAATGGGGCCAAAATGGGGGTCACAAGCATACTACTCAATGATAAGTGAAAATCTTAGTAATTCCGTCTATAAGGTTGGTTGACGTAATAAAACATCGACAGCCACATCGACGCTTCCTTTCTTATGTCAAATCACATAAGAAAAACTTTCCATAAACTCTAACCACTTGACTTGCCTCTTCAAAAGTCTATTCTAACTTCCAAGATGCTTCAATGACTCATGGTCAGTATAAATTACAAACTTTCATGGTAGTAAATAGTACTACTAGACAGTAAGAGTTTGAAAAAGAGAATCTAACTCTTTCTCATATACAGAATAATTCAATGTACATCAGGACGACACCAATTCCAATGCCTAACTCATGGTCGTTGTTCTTATATCCACTATAAGTAACACATCGGTTGAACAACCAAGGTCTTTCAAGTAACAGATGTGGAGCTCCCATAAGTACAACATCACTCATCACTTCATCCTTATACGCATTCCTAATGCTAAACGGTACGGTTACTTGCTCAGTGATGTACAGACCACCCTTATCATGGAGCTAATGCAACTTGTAAGGTTGGAGGTGATTAAAGGTCAACAGCCCTAACCTTTGCACAAAGGACTCTACAATGACGTTGATACAACTTCTTCTATCTACTATGATTGTGCACAACTGTCATTTGATGGTACATTTTGTATAAAATAAATTTTCTCTCTAGTCTTCCTCAAAGCTTGGCAAGAAACTCATCACTATTACTTCTCCCTAGTCGGCATAGATACAAGTCTCCTCTTCCTCCTCGACTTTAACCTCTCTAGTATTCTTCTGTTCCTCTAGCTCACTCCCATCAATGCTAGCCACTACTTCTCCAAAAACACCATGGCACGTTGGTTCAGACACTCAACAGCCATGTAACCAAAGCTCAAGCATTTAAAGTACTTTACATTGCTGGTCTTTCATCCAAAGGTCTGTCTCTTCTCATATGTCTTTAAGGTCAGTCTGTTCTTAGATCAACTCAGTTAACCTACTCAGCTATCATCAGGTCGGTCATATCTTTCCTCAACTTAGGAGGGTCTCTTCGGCTCCAAATGAACAAGTCAATGTGAGACAGGGGCTCGGGAAAATGTCAGTCCAAGTTATCTTGGAGCATTTCTCCCTTGCTTTTCAACTCTCTATGTTAGTTTAATAGCCTTTTCTACTGTATAGAACCTCTGTACTTCTACAATATTACAAACTTCATATTTAAGTCTAGAAATGAACTTCGACACTATTCAAGCTTCAAGTTCATCTACGTCTACTTAAATCATCAACGTTTGAAATTCTCTCACATAGTCAACAATAGATTAGCCTCCTCAGTGAAGTTTTAGCAACTTTGCAAACGTATCCTATAAGTATATCTTGAGCATAAATCTCTCGCTCAACAATCTCTTTGTCTCTTCCCAAGTCTGTACACCTCATCTTCTATCCCTTGTTTCAGCCGCATTCAGATTCTTCCACCACATGATAGCATATTTAGAGAACTCAAGTGTAGCGATCACACTCTAACGGTATCAATGTAGCCATAATAATCAAACACTTTCTCTATCTTTTCTTCCTACTCCAAATATTGATCTGTATCTCTACTTCTACTGAAAGATAGGATCTAGACCTTGACATTGTCAAGTCCTTGAAGAGCTCAGCGTAATACCCAACCTCTTCTTCTTCTTCTTCTTCCCTATCAATCTCCACATCTACTTCCTCATCATCCTCTTCTATCTCCTCCAACTCTCTGTAACTCTACTAGCTCGATGGGGTCAAACTGAGCGATTGGCTTAGCCGCCTTGGCCATAGTGTCTTTCTAGAGCATTCTTAGGTGGGTTATGATGTGGCATATACTAGGGTTGTTGTCTGTTAACTTATATCGTAGTGACCAGACTCTCAACAAAATTAGTGAGTCTGTCGAGCTTATCATCAACTGAACCTTTGTTTACTTCCTCATCATCCTCTTCTATCTTCTCCAACTCTAACCTTCATTTAGTAACTCGATCCAGAACTCCTCCAGCTCAATGGGGTCAAATTGGGCAATTGGCTCGATTGCCTTAACCATAGCGTCTCTCTAGAGCATTCTTAGGTGGGTTATGATGTAACATACCTTGAAATTGTTGTCTGTTAACTTGCATCGTAGTAACTAGACTCTCAATAAGCTTAGTGAGTCTATCGAGTTTATCATCAAATGAACCTGGAGTATTACTACTATTCTGACTATGACTAGCATGAGCACTACTACCCTAGTTACTAACAACACCTTGAACACTTGAATATGATATTGTGTGATACTTCTACGATAGATTAATAACACAATACATGAAAATGCTTCTGCTTTACTATTCAAAACTTTAACTGATACACTCTTAATAGCTTCAACACCTAACGCTCACTCGAACCCAACAGAAATGCACTTGCTCTATTTTAGCAATGAAAAACAGAGTATAACAAAGTAATGACGGGAACTATACTTACCAACACACGAACCTCCACTTCACAACTCACAACTCCAAACTTACTTCATACGAACACATTGAAATAACTACGAAAGGAACACAATAACCACTAACAGCAGACATGAGCCAAAACTTCACTATAACTTCACACACTCCCCCTTGGAATCGTGCTCTAATGCTAGTGAAGCTGATGCATCTCCGAAGTTAAACACACGAAGGAGCACCACAACAAGAAGAAACCAAAAGAAAACAAAAGGGGATTAGTAAATTCAGGCAACTACCAATAGGATATGATGCACCGACTAATCTTACTTAGCCTACAATTCACTGAATACGACTCACCAATCCAAACTACCAATTCACTCGCCACTACTCTTTACTAAAAAGAATAGATAAGAGTTAAGAGCAAGTGAGAACACTAAGATTACTCAATAAGGAAACTGATAGTATTCAATAATGAAGTGGTGATGTCTACATGCAATAAATGAGGGTTTATATTCTTACCCCACTAGGGTTACAATACATACATGAAAAGACAAAAGGATAATTACAAATAGAATACATGAAACGTATTAAAAAGAGTAAAAGAGACAAAAAATATTCTGTACAGAAAAATAAAAAATCCTTCTAGAATGTTATGCCAAAAAACACATATTGCATGGTAATTAGCGGCATAGATTATAATATAATTCAAACGAAGGTGAAGGAAAGAGTTTATAGCCAAAGCCAACCTGATATGGTTCAGGTCAGAGCTCGATCACTCAACGATGTCTAAATCCCCTTCAAGTCAAGTATACCGCAGTTCAGCTCAATCTGGGGTCAGATGTAAGTCGACTCAGGAGCTCGACTCGAACAAAAGTTTAAGGTTAGTCTGCTTAGACACTATCTGGGTCTTGATAAGAGCTCAGCAATAGGTATGGCTACTTTACAAGTCAGCCAGTATGCTCAACAGGTTAGCACATCTATTGGGTAGCTTAAGAAACTATGTTAGCACACACGAGAACTCGATGCTCAGGTCACCAATAAAGTGAAAGATGGAGATTGGAATAGAAATCCCCGTCTTACGTAAGGCTTCGAGCTAATATCCTCCATGTGAGTCCTCAGAGTCCTCTAGCTCAACTACGTATGATCGGTCAAGGGAGTTGATTCCTATCAACAAAGGGATTAAGATGTGAACTAAGGGGGTTTAAGTGGGTAAAGTCAAGGTTAGGATGTGGTTTCAAGTCGCAAAGGTATCTGAAGGTAAAGCCAAGGTTATATTGAAGGTAAGGAGAGGAAAGAAGGAGGATGCCCCAAGATTAGAGCTAAAAGGATGAGAGTGTTGTATAGGAAAACATATTCATGAAAGATAGCACAACAATTGATATAAATACGACTAAATGAAGGGTCTAAGTTGTGATACCCCTTTATGTTTAATACAGAATTCATGAAGATGTAAGGAAGTGAATGAAGCAACATTTGTTTAGGATTTAGGGCACAATATTAGGAAAGCATTATGCTCAAATGTATAGAGAAAATTATAGCTTGATGGGCATCTAATGTAGGAGCTCAAATGAGTATCATGGTTGAAACTGATGAATGGCAATCAGTTAATGATATAAAAGGCAATCAATGCTACATTTACCCAGAATGTAGGTGGTAGATTGGCATATAACCAAACAATACATAGCAATTCAATGACATGAAGATGTTCTCATTAGCGCATTTTATGGGGTAAGTAAAAGCAAGAGTTAGAGATAGATGTCATTGTTATGAAGAAGTTTAGTTAAGGTATTGAACAAAATCCACCACCATCATTAATGTTAGAAATGAGATAAGGGGATTTGGGCCTAAATGCAGCTTGGTAAGACTAGTTATGCCCTACAAAAAAAAGCAAAGGTGAACTATCAAGTGACACTAGAGGTGACTTCGACTTATACACTCCGACATATACATTCAAGTCAATAAGGTGGTTGATAATAAACAACCAATAATAATATTAAAAGATAATGGTTAGAATTCAGGATCCTCTTACCTAAAGGAGGTCCAAGGATATTAAAAAGAAAGGGATGTATGAATTGATATGTTAAGTAAGATATTAGGGGTCTCATGTATGATGAATTTATGTAGAGAGAATCTTTGCATACGATCTCCATACTATATTTGTTCAATACTTTTCCTTCCTTTTCTTGCAGATAAATGAGCTCGCAAGCCGAGCTCATTATGAAAGGCCTAAAAAGAAAAATACATTACTAACAATTAATATGAAATGCTTTAATACGAGTAGAGAAATAAGTTTAAACTAAATAAAAAGTACAAATTTAGTCATCGACATTTTACCATTTTTTCTATTTTAATTCTAAACTTTTGATCTTTTTCTTTTTCTTTTTGTATTCAAGTACTCAACATTTATAAATATTTACAAACAAGTATTTTTATTAACAGTATCAATTTTTCCATTGGAGAATGACACACGACACATTTCACATTTCCAATGGTCCACGTAATCATACAAAATAAATAATATGATAAAGTTACAAAAATTAAATAAGTCAATAAAAAAAATCCTCAGAAAAGTATAAAAGAAGAAAATACAGAAAAATTAATCTGACCACCCCTACACTTAGCATGAAGCATGTTTTACATTCATAGAAGTTTGTTCTTTCTGTATTCTTAATCCCTCAGCCTTAAGCATAAGTTTTCTAATTTGAACGTTATAAGATGACGTTTTCTATTTTTTCAGATAGCTTCCACTTAATTTACGTGCAGAAAAGGGTACCACCAAAAAGGGTTTATGTAACCAATGAAAGTCACATTTTCAATCATCTATCATCATTAGGATTCTCAGCTTCCCCTCCCTGTCTAGAAAGGGAAACGACTGAATATTACATATATATGTGGAAATTGATATACATAACATTACAACATGGACAGAACTATTATTTTTTATGGTGCCTATCGATAGATTGATCCTAGAAAATAATTCTGATTGAGATCCTACTGCAATTGTTCCTGCATGCCTTAGAAAACAATTCTGATTGAAATCCTGCTGCATTGTATATGCATCGTGCCAAGTTTAAAACTCCATGGACACCAAGACTGTCTCCTGCTCTCCTATATGCCCTCCATGGTCAATCTCTCCTGCACCCAGTCATGCAACCTGGTAGATGTTCTGTCAGAATTGGACTAAAATGGAGCACTGCATAAGAGAAAAGGGTAACCCCCTGCATACCCTCCCTTATCTCCTCCATCACAAGTTGCCATACATGAGCAAAAAAGCAAGAAGTAGGATGCAGATTAAACATTATCCATCAAATTTAGGAGCATATAATTAGCAGGACACTAATTAGGAATTGGAAAAGATAGTCTTCGATGAGCATGTATGGCATTAGTCTCATATGGTTTAGCTCCGTATAATGTCTAGAATGCAGTAAATGTCCACTTGCGAGTGACAAAAGAAATATAGCTATAAGATATTGCAATAAGCAAAACTTATACTAATTTGCAGTTTAATAATGCATAACAGCAATGAGACACAACACAAGCAATTCTGTTGTTCTTTGCCGAAAATATAAGCATCATCACAACAATTCTCCAAATTGAGCAGATAAAACTAAACCTGGCTTATGTTCACAGCTTATTCAATTTCAAGAGAAAACGGGATCTTTATGATATTTCTACTTTCAAAATAGAAGTATCTAATGATTTTGATCTCGATAAGCACCAGCAAAAGGAGGTTGTCACATATAATTAATGGTGATCCCCCAGAAGATTCAGCTTTTCACTAATCAATATATAATCAAGAATTTTAACTTATGAAAGAACTGAGGTTTACATTCGGAATTTACCTTGCATGTTACTCGACATTCAGAAAGCATGGCAGGTAAAGCACCCACTCAAGGAACTGATTTGCCGAGTTCTGCGGAACACGACAGCCTTGTGAGAAGTTCTAGCAACCTGGTGGGCTTGGTTTGCTAACACCGAGCTCCTCATTTCATGTGCCCTCTTTTGAGCCAACCGAAGCTTTTTCATGATTTTATCCATGGATGATGATCTCTTTTTTTCAAGCTTCATCTGCAATGTAAAACTATAAAACTTAGAGAACTGGAAATTCTCATTAGGAACAGTTGATTTATTTTAAACATAGACGAATCTTTATTTTCAGTAAGATTTTTGTTTCGGTATAACCACCTAACCCCGTGCAAGGTCAAAATTAGAGAGTGACATATTGGAGAGATCTGTCATCTAAAGGGAGGAGTTTCTATGAAAATAGTGAATATAAAAGACAATTGTAGGGAGAGCATTCCAGTTTTCGCTGTTGTACGGAAGAAAACTATAGGATAAAGAATGGTGAAACATTTGGTTGCAGTAAAAGATATCCTCTCATTCTGCCTAAGATAATGCAAAGTCCGGTACATAAACTTCTAAAATAAAATAAAGGACTAAAAACTGAAACCTCTAGTTTCCTTATTGCAGCCTCAGCCTTAGCTTTCTGCAGGTTCTCCCAAGCAGTGATCTTGGCTTCTTCTCTTTGAACCCTGAAATTCATAAGAAGATATGAAATCTTGTGTTTTGCTCCTTAAAATGCAATTTTGAACATATACTCCACTTTTTTTAGGGATAACAAAGGGCACCAGCTATAAGTGGACCAGCTACCTCCAAGTATACGAACTATCCTACAATATATATACATCAATTATGTCCATCTTGCTCAATGTAACTAGTCCAAGAGCAGCTTTCGTGAGATTTCATTCCTATATCCTTATACAGTTAACGATGAGAGGGATTCAGTGATCAAAACTGTATTTTTGCTCTTTTGGTTGAGAAGATAAAAACCTGCACTTCATTTTTTATTTGAGATGCTCTGTGAGAGACCAAAATGCTGATTATTGCAAATCGATACATGGAGATTATGTAGGTAGCCCAGAAAGATAGAATAATTGGTGAGCGAGATTGATTTTCCAAGACAATCCTAATGGTTACAGACTGATCTTTTCTAGATACAGGTGAAAGCCAGCGATTAATGTTTCTGCTTTAAACTTATTGACATATTGATGAGTTAAATCACATTGCAAAGGGCCCTGATTTCTGGTATATGTAAGACACTCTCTCCCTTGAAAGTTATGTTTCCAAAGGCAGATAACAAGATATCGTAAACTAATAGAGGTCTTGTTGTCTATTTTTATGCATAGAGCACTGATTTTATCACCTAGTGTTTGCTTAATTCAAGAGGAGTAACAATATCAAACCACTTATTCCTTGCTTATCCAATAATATAATGGAAAAGTCAATCTAATCCCCAAGAACACCAATGCCAGGCACAGAATCAATAGGAGGCACAGGTGAAAACTACCTCGAAATGCTCTTTACATCATCTGTTATATCCCAAGCTGAAGAATGAGCATCTTCTTCTTTCTTTTTCCAGTTGTCACTATCTCCAGAGGCCTTTCTTGTGACACCATATTTATTCTTCTTGGACCATCGAGTCATGGTTACTCTTTCATCCACCTGCACATCCTTCACATCCAACTTGGAGCCATGGGCATTTTGCAGCTCCACTAAAGGTAGGGTAGATGGTGTGGGGACGGTTAAGGAAGGCCTCCTTTTAGGAGATGAACAGGCACTCCCCTGAGGACTCATCTGGGTTGCCATATCTCTTCTGGATACATCTCGAGATATATCAGTTGCTGCATCCTTCAGCTCATCAAACTTCTCATCTGTATGTAATTTTCCAGGGGCAAAGAGAAGTTAAAGACGTAAAGGAAAAATTATCCACAATTTTAAGATATTTTGCATCATCTAGATAAATCACAACTAAACCAGTTGATGCAAATACAAGTTCGGGAAAGCATGTGTGTGTCCACATATAAAAATGTAGATGCCGTCACTATATATATATATGTGTATATCAACTTAGCTATGTGAATAATCTAGGCCATTGAAGTTGTAATAAGATTTAGCTACAGAACATCAGACTTCATATTTAGAAGCAAAAATAATAAAGGAAGAGAATAGAACCTTGAGGTCCAGCTACAGATGGCTGATTCACCAACTCAGAGCACCCATGAACACTGGCTGATCGACCCATGCAAGGCTCTACAGTGGCATTAAATGCTCCATCTCGACTTCCTGAATTTCGAATTGCAAATCGTTCTGCTGCAATAACCCCAGCTGAAAATGGAGAACCTCCCATGAAATTCCCCATGCTTCCTCCTTCATACATAGGCACTGCAGGGGAGTATAGTGAATAGTAGGCAATTCCTGGAGGTCCAAGTGGTCCACTTTTGGACTTAGGCCTCCTTTGAGGAGGTGGAAATGGAGGCCTTATGCCACCATCTCCAGCAAGGGGACTAAATATCCACCTCTCTGCATCTTCCCACTTCGAAGGCAATGTCCTCCCATTATTGAATGGTAAAAATGCCGCATTCACATTCTTCCTGCCAGTAATGGACTGCAAAGGAACCCGCTCTGAACTCCAACCCTTTTGCGATGCAATACCCACATTCCGATAGTTTGGAGTGCCAGGGCTTGGGAACGTGCCAGATTTCCGAGTTGCCATTGAGCTCTTCCTTGGGGCTCCTAACCGTGGAGAAGAAACAGTAGCATTATTAAAATCAAGAGAAGCAGGTCTTCGCCGATCTAATTTCCTTCCCACAGCCTCAGATCTAGACCTCCTCTCTTGACACTCTACAAAGATGATGACAAAATATCTTAAAAGTTTTGATATATAATATTGACAGACCATGAGATAAAGTGCACTATACCTTTGAGAGCTAATGAAAAGGAGCTTCTTGCAGAGTCCAAGAGCTGCTCCTGATTGTCATCTTCTAAATCATCTTCGAGGATATCGTCCTTTTGAACTGCATAAAGTAGAATTGAAGGATAGATTACATCAGACTAAACAGAGACCCCCCGTTTTGAAATTGCAAGAAAGCTATCACTTTCATAAATTTCAACTTCTGCTAATTTTTTTTTCACATAAAAAGGGGGGCTTTAGTCCAATTCAGCACCTTTAACTTTATCTGCTTTTCTAGGGCCACGATTGTGACCGTGCTTTAGTACAGTTGTAGTTTTGTTTGGATTTGTCTTTGGATCCAGATCTGGACCACTCGAACTTTCGCGCTCGTTTGCTGCCAAATTCTGCACCAAAAAGTTCACGAAAACACATTCTCACTTATCTGAAAGATTCTATACGCATATACATATAACTTCCAAAACCCTAATCATTAGAACAAGCTTAGATTCCATAGAAATTTCTAGCAACAAATTTGTGCTCCTCTTTAGTCAAATCCAAATGTAAAAGCTCCAAGCTTTGGTCATAAAGGTTTTTACATTCATTTCTTACTTCGCTTTGATACTTTCACTAGACTAATTGTGATTGTTCTCTTAATGTATTTATTTATTTATTTTATTGCTTTCTTCAGTCAAATCCATCCAATTTCGAGTCCTACTTAAATTTTGTGCTCTAAAACACAAATTTGAATTTGAAACCTATTAACAGACTTCAGAAACCACATCAATTTACCGAATAAGATATAATATAGCCACATCACATGACTCGCACGTGACATAAAGAAAAAAGAACGAACGAAAACGTGAAATCAGATCTTGAAAGAACCGAGTCGGCAATGATTCATGATTCCGGTGGATCGGAAGACAATGTGCACATTAAGTAGCTGGCAGTAGCTTAATAGTTAATAGCGAATAGTAATCAAAAGTAAGTCTCAAGAGAGCAAATTGATTACCAGAGAGATTTCGGAGGAGAGAGAATCCCGGTCATGATCGTGGTCCTGGTCGCGGTCGTGAGCATCGGAAGCGAAGGAGCAGCGTTCGACACTAGCTGAAGCGGAAGAGAAAAGGCTGAAATTTGACTCGAGAGTAAAAATCACTGAGTCAGGGCTGGGGTCACGGCCTCCAAACGCTGCCGGTCTTGAAGGCCTCTGCAGGTGATGTTGGTGGCTGTGATGGTCTTCTTCGTAGACTAACTCCATTTTGGAAGCTTCACTATCTTACTTCTTATTCTGCTCGAACTAGGAGAAAGAGAGGGAGAGAGAGAGAGAGAGATGCATAATGCATAATTAATGGAAGTAAGTAATGCAGGTGGAGTTATACCGTTTATGTATGTGGATATGGAAAGAATGGACATTCATGCATGTTGGTTTTGTGAGGACTTATAACATGAAATATACGTCATGGCATGTGGATCTGGACGAAGAAGACAATAGTTTTCCTCTCATTGACATCCAAAATCTTTTCACGCACGAATCAAATATAATTACTTTACTTATTTGATTTTTCCTCTTTCTTAATTTAATAGTACGTGAGCCCTTGGATACAGTTAAAAATTATATAGCACCTCTGTCCCACTAAATCTCTGGCGAGCAAAGGGGACATAGCCATTCACTCTCCGGTCTCCATTCCTTAAAAGGTGTTTATTACAATTTTTTTTTTTAAAACAAATGGGAATATGTCTGTTTCAGTTCAATTTGGCTTAGGATGAAACCACTTTGAGGACCGTTTAGTTCATATCCTTGGTAAATCAAACTGCTTCTATTAGTCCAGGTTTCTATATCAAATCTTTATAAAAATGCAGTTTGATTCGAATCGCTTTTAAAAGTATTAAATTCTTTTATCACATTTCATCTATATTATTAAAGTCGATTAAAACTTAAATAACTACTTATTGCATTTTATTGTTAAAATTGCTATTGAAACCTTCAATCTAATATAATATAACAAAAAAACCAATACTAAAATAATTTTAAAAAATAATAAATATTTTATAATATAGATAAATTCGTTAATCCACTCTCTTCTAATCCTAAAACTCCTTTTGTTTGTACCCCCATCTCCCTCTTTCCTCACATTGTAACCAAAAAACCACTATATCACTATTTTTTCGATAGCACACTATACCACTATTCAGGTCGCATGTATTGAGAAGTTACACTATACAATTGTAATCTCTCTCATATATCCTATAATCACATTTCTTTTTAGGTTCCACAAATTAATCCCACTCTCCCATTTTTTTTTTCCTCTAGTTTTCTCTTTCCTTTGAATTAAAATCGTAAAGCAACAGTTTCCATATATCATCAATCACCTTTCAAAACAAATTTGTTTTGGATACTATTTCACATCTTGCACTAGCACAGCTTTCCATATTATGTAACTCTACTCAGTTATTTTTTACTATATTTTCATTCAAACAATTTTTTCATGCATTTTTTCTCTTTCTTTTTTAGTAAGTTTGAGACAAATAATATAGAAAAGATGTTAATCAAGGATATCCTCTTATTCATAGTACCCAACAACGACCACGGTTAGTGCATATGTTAAATAAGGCTCTATCCTCTCAATGATCATTTCCAAAGACTATTGAGTTGTAATACATCTACCAATGGATCCGCTCATATTGGTGCTTTTAGATTTGCCTTTGCGCTTTTTTTTATTTTCCCCTTATAATATATTGAACTCATTGTATTCATCCCACAAGAATACAAAAATAACAGTATTCAAATTAGAGAATGTAAATATATGACTCTTGGGGTTTTAATGGAAAATACACTAATCTAATAATAGAAATCATGCATTAGTTTGGACACTCAAATTTTAATTATGGTCAATCTATAAGAAATTATAAAATTATATAACTTTCTCAATGGGTAATGCAACTTTATATACAGAACTTTTATACGATTATGTAAACATTTCATTGATATATCTTTTATTATTATATTAGGCACATATCCAAATTTGCAATGTGATATATTTTAATTCTTGCAGTTCTATATTTTCAGTTTATTTCACATGTAAATTAGCTACATAACTACATTTAATATCATATGCATTTATTATCTCTTCATCTAATTCTAAAAAGTTTAACTACTAATTGGTTTTAGTTGCAAAAGCTATTTTTTTTATAACTTATGAGTATAGTGATTATAAGTTTTTTATTGCAAGAATTGCATCATTTTTCAAGTTTGGGACTCCTTACGTTATAGGTATTAAATACACTTACAATCGATTTTATTACCATTATGCAATTCATGCTAAATTATAGTCAAAAGTCCTTTTGTTTTTCTTTTTTAATTTTTATCTTTTGCTTCAAAGGATACGAACCAATCGTTTATGTCCATATAACTATTTTATGTTTGCTACGACTAAAGCGATTAGCTTTGAGGAGAAACAGGTAACTATTATTGTTGACTACGATCATGGATTTTTCGATTCTTATGATGATGTTTGATGCAAATATGTCATTTTATCTTCCATTAAGCCAAAATACCTTTTAGCTTTATTGATTTATTTACATTCAATTACTACAATTTTCTATCACAAATAAATCACATGATTACTTAAATATTTAAATATATAGATATGGTAGCTTTTGCTTTTTTGTATTCAATGGTCTCACACAGTTTATTTCTCATTGAAAGTTAGCAAATTTTACCATTACTTTCATAGTTAAGAAATACAAAACTTTGTGAAGGTCTAAAGAAATTATTGAAATAAATGGTATTCTATATATCGAGCCATTATTTTATGGAATTTGATGGGAAAAAGATTATTGATTTCATACTATTTGTTGTTTCTATGTTAATGAAATACTTATACATGCTGCATCTAATGCAGGTTGAGAAGGAAAATTCAAAATCAATACATCATGTCACAACCAACATCATTGAGCTTAATCAAAGATTTCTTAAACATTTATTTATTAATGTATTAGCTAATGTATTCGATTCATTTCTATAATAATTTTTTAATGATATTGATAAGAATGATTAGCATTGTAATATCTCTCATATTTATACAAAACATTTTATATGTTGAAAATTATGTATAAAGCACCAATATTTATATTTTTCCACGTTGTTAAGTTTGCACATGTATCGCAGGTGCAATGTTTGCTAATCTTTGTTAATGTAAATGTGTCATTGTAATTTTTACTTTTACAAATCAATGCATGATTTTAAGTTAAAAAAATTAACAAGCGGATTGTAACTATATATATATATATATATATATATATAATATAGATATCTATAATATTAAATCTAAAAACACTCCTTTGGTGTCTTTATTGTTTAAATATTTCATTTTATTAGAATATTACAGTAAAAAACTCTATATGTCAAAAATAGTATCTAACATACAAATCATTAACCAAAAATAATATTTAAACTAAAAATCTACTGGGAAAATAGCATATTCCATTTATAACCCTAATATTCATAAATCTTAATAATTCTTTAATCAAATTTTTAATTATTGCAATATCCATAAGCCCTAATACTCCATGAGTAAAATTTGTTTTTTGAAGCTTTAGCACAAGAAAACAGTACGTACTTATTTCACAAATGGTCATATTCCATGTAAGGAATTCATTTCTACTTATTTGAAATCCTATGAAATTAAATAAGTCAAGTATCAATTATTACCATAAATTAAATGATTGAGTATATATAAATTAATCATTGCATAGTAATAGTGGTAAATATATCTATAAAGGTCATCAACAATAAAAAGATATTTATAACTGGACGAAATAATATTAATAACTTGCAATGTGAAATAATAAATTCTAATACTAAGGGATAAAATAACTTTAAAAATATTAATAAATTCATCACATTATTTTTTTTCAAATTGTTCTTATTGGCACACGCATGATTGGTGTACCATTCGCTAGTATACACTAAAACAAAAGAATAATGAGTAATAATTCCCTAGATAGAAATAAGCTCCAATTGCTATTCAAAGTTCTCGATTAAACTTCTTGTTAGTTCATATATATTACGTAACAAGAAGTTGAGAGATGAACAAAGAATTATACACTTACAAAATACCAGCGTTTATCAATCAAAGGAACAGAGAGAAATCAAGAGACAAGAGTTAGATTATGAGAGCACAAAGAATTGCAACAAACATAAGAAATGAAACTAAAATCAATGAAAGTTGGAACTATGAGCGAGAATCTAGTATAACGTGAAGCATTATATGAGCAATGATAAAATAGAGGAGGATTGGTGACGTTAAGGTCTGGGAAACTTTAAGTCAATGTCTTAGGGTTAGGGTTAACTTTCTTTTTTCTTTTTCACCATTGAGGTTGTCAAGTTGAATCTATGTATTTGAAAATTTATTTAAAAAAATGCGATACTTTTTTAAAGTAAGAAGTTATTTGGCTTGAGTTAAAGAAGTTTGGTCTAGTTAAATCCCCTAACGTAAATCGTAAATCATCTAGATTATATCATATCTGCACTGCAAGATCAAAACGAAGCATGAAAGAACTCTATTTTTTAGTCTGGTTCAATTCCATCCAGTGAATAGCCCCAAAAGCAAATAACTATTCATTAGGCAAGAAACCTTGCTAATAATGAGTAACAATTCATTAGTTTAGTTGACTTTATAAATAGCTATTACAAGTCTTTACATTCTCATATGCTCTAATTGCCCTTCATGCAACCACACCATGACCACAACCATAGCTAACCCATTAGGCCCATGACTCACACTCTTGACGCACATTAAACCTAGATTAGCATTAAAGCTAAACTTGCGCTAAACCTTGACTCACATTGTCATCTCATATTTTACTAGATCCTAAACCTTAAAACATGAACCAACAAACCCATGAACCCTAAACCACCTATAAACCACCCAACACATAAGTAGCTTCATTGGTTCTTTACCTTCTTTCTTCAATATAGTTATTTGCAATGTGGACAACCACAGAACAAGATTTACTAACAAAAAATGTGAGGAGAAAGCTACAAAAATTTTTAGTTTCATATTATGCTTATTGATGGACTTTCTATTTGAAAGCAATTGTACTCATCTTCTTCCTTCAATATGATTATTCATCTTCTTTACGTAGAAATTCCTTTTAGTGGCTTGAGTTTCAAAAAAATAAAGCATGAGTAATATAGCCGTTTTGATTATATTAATACTCAATTCCTCATAGAGTTTTTTTAATCAAATTGAATAACATAATGGGTTAATACATCTTTATTTCATTTTCAATGAATAAGATTTCTATTATGGGTCAATTAAATTCAATTAAATAAATGAACACTAAATCTTTTGCACAAAATAGACAAAAGAATCAAGAAAAATACTTATGGCAAATCTATATTATTAAAGAATATGTTATCATTTTGGTGCCTCTATTTCTTTTTAGTTTTTCACTCTTCATTTTATTCCATAGTGTTCGTCTTCACTAAAAAAAAAGTTTTGATAAAGGGATAATATTGTAAAATACTAACTAAATATAAACTAACCATCTATCTCCAAACTTTCCTAATCTTGTGTAGACCATAGTGCTAATAATTTATCTGTTTCCTCATTTTCATAAATTATGTAATTAATATACATTTCCATATATGTGGCTTTAATTTTATGCATAATTTTTTTTTTCTAAACACACATGATGAGTAAAGTGACTACTAATAAGCTATAAAGGTTTAGCGATTTGAATATCTGTAAATAGGCATAATATATTTATTCTTTTATGTCAAACTTAAGCCCCACAAAGTAGAGAATAAAGTAAGAAAAAGAAAAACTTATACTCTAGTAACAAATAACAAAAACTTTGGTTGCTTGCATTTAGTTGGTGTCGTTCCTCAGTTCTTGCCGGTAGTTGACTAAAGTCTGCATGTACTGAGCCTGCAAAATAAAACATGATGAAGGGACGCCGGGGGGTTGTTCGGTGTGGCCACTCCAATGCTTAAGTTAATAATAAACTTTTTGTGTATTGAATACTGAGTGCACAAACATAGAATGCAAAGTTTGTAGAGCAAGTTACTGTTGGGTAGATGCTTGATATTTATAGCGGGGTGGAGCCGACTGTTGGAGATCAATTAGCGGGAGAGATCTTCTCTTGCAAGTGTGGAAGAGTACCTAACATCTAGGACGTAGCTCTTTTATCCTTATCTTGTAGTTTATAGCCGTTATAGTTCTTCATAGGCCTGAGCTACTAAGGAACTAAAGGCCAGGCCCGAGGCCTATAAAGGTGAGCTTAACGAAGCAAAGCTTAATGGATCTGGTTGGGTTTGAGAGGTCCTTACCTAAAGTGCCCTGTCAACACTTACCTCCCCTCGAAGTCTCATTGTTGAAGAAGAGACAAGGAGAAAGAATGCATAGGCCGCTCAAATGTGAGCAATCCGACTCCAAGAAGTTCAATCCGATGCCATAATGCTAACATGATGAGGTTGTAGATCCGAAGTAATGGATGATCTAAGGTAAGAAGGTCTGAACAGGTAAGTCATCTTGGGTAGCAATCCGCCGGTTTAAAAGTGTTTGAAGCTAGGCGAGCAAGGGTGCTAAGGTACTCCAATGCTATAGACCGATCTGCTTGAACAGGACCTGATAGGGACCGAGCGGACATAAGTGCATCATGTCTTCATAATGTCGACCAGGTGCAGATTGTACGGGCCCTAAAGAAGCTTCCTGTTAAAGGCATTTTCAAAATACAACTTTTGCCCGCTTGTATTCTATGCATCAAATGCGACGTAACAAGTGTCATGTTGTAGTAGACTAGCATGTAGCTACATGTTTTTTGCCCTTTTAAAGGTAGTCATCCGATCGAAATGCTTTCTACGTGTCCGTTGAGCAGCATTCTAAGGGATTATGTTTATACGTATCCCCATAACTACCTGTATGGCTTTCCAAGCAATTTTCCTATAAAGAGGAGGATTACGAAAAGAGAACTCTTTTCTGCAATCTTTTTGCTCAGTTGTCATAATTTCTGCATTTGCGTTTGAACTCTCAAACCTTCTTCAGAAGCTTCAATTTTCCTTTTCAACAATCATAATCATGTTTGCCAATAGGGGTAAGACTAATTCTTCTTCACTGGAACTTACCTCTAATTCAAATTCTACAAGTAGTGATCCTACTCGGGCATAAGAGGGCGAAGGGTCGCCACTAGCATAACTCGACCAACCTACGAGGATGGCCGTGGAGGTGTTAGACAAGGCCAGAATCATTAATGCCATACCCAGAGACGTATGCACGGATATTCCCTTACCCCCTGCTAAGGATTTATTCGACGCTCCTAATTAGGGGAGGGGCCTAACGACCGTATCAGTAAAAGTAAGGATTTTACCACCAGCTGGGTCATCAGTAATTTCCTCGTAAGGGCAATACCTGAGTGGCATATTAGACTGTCGTGCAAGGACAAACAAGTGGCCCTACTATCGAGGAGGTGCTTCATAGTTTTCAAGAAGTGCTTGGAGTTTGGGCAACACTTCTCCCCAAGTCATTTTAACAGGGAGTTTTTTTACTACCACCACTGTAACCCATCCCAGATTCCTTTGAATGGGTGGAGGGTGCTAAAAGCGTTCCAGGCACTCTATAAATACCTGATGATAAGGGCTACTCCTGAGCTATTCTGCCACTTCTACATGTGGAAGAGCGTTAGGGGGTGACCTTACCTCCAACTGCACTTAGGAAAGAAATTGTTTTGCGGCCTTATCAACTCGATTAAAGGCTAGCAAGATAAATACATGATAGTAGAGCTGCTCGAAGAGGCCGCCTTCTGAACTCGATGGACTAGAATGGTTCGTACTGGAGGTGAAAAGAGGTTGGGTCCAAACGATGCTAAGGCCGTTAAGGAGATCTTGGCCTTCATGGAGCTAAGAGGTAGCCAAGAAATCAACGCTACGGAGATCTTAGAAAGGTATTTCCGACGCCCCATCTCTAAGCTCTTCCCCAGCATGAAGAAAGCTATGGCGGAGAAGTGGGTTGAAGGTACTAGTTCATTCCTACATGCTTGTTTGTTGTACTAGTGTCTAGGTGCTTCGTTTGACGCCTGTAGGATGGGTAGACTTCCTTAGTTCTGTTGGTCACAACAATGTTTTACCAATGGTAGTGGTAGTTTCCTTTGATTTGTCCTTGTTTTCTTTTCTAACCTTTAGATCAATCTTCCTACAGGCAAGAGCTTGGCTCCAAGGGTGACTTATCTGTCTATGGATGATCTGATGAGACGATGCCAAGTGTGATCGAAGGTAGGTCAACCGACAGGGAAGGCAGCTAGGCTAAAACCGAGGCCCAGAGAGACCAGTAAGCCGTGGCTAAGGTCTTTACCTTAGGGGATTCCACTCATCATCCGAGATGAACCGACGGTCATGATGCCTTTGAGCGTAACTCTGCCCATTCCTGCTACCCCCTCGTCTAAACCCATCCTCATAGGCAACGAAGGTATCGATGCGGCAGGGCCTGACATATAGGTGCTTTCCCCTCTAAGGGTAGTCAAGGAAGGAACCGAGGAAATAGCTACCCTTCTTACTATCGCGAGCAATAAGTGCAAGACTCCCGAGGCACCCGAGGAGCTAGGTCTAAGTATGAAGAGGCAGAAGCCCCTAGTAAGGGACCCTTTGGCTAAGGGGAAGTGGAATGAGTGGCCCCTAACTCATCCCTTCCAAAGCATAGATGACGTTGGGGATGAGTTTTTGGACGTCCTCAGTAACTTTTGAAAGATGGGGCTGGGGTTGGGGCTGGGGCTAGACTCATTCATAGAAGCGTCGTATGCTTCCTTAGACGAGGCGTTGAATAGGAGGGTCCTAAAGATAGAGAAGAAGAAGGCCCGGGGAAAGATCCTGCAGCCGAAGTGGGAAGTCCGTGCTGGCGACCTGACGCTGAGCTATGGGACCCTTAGTTACCATGCTTCAATGAGGTCTTACACCCCTGGTGACTGGGCCATGCTGGAGAGGATCTCCTAAGAGGGTGCAAACGACCCCATACAAACTGCAGGCTACTTGAGTACCCTAATGCGGCAAGTAGATCTTCCATGCTATTGTGGTGTTGTATTTTAGCACCTAGTACTAACTTATGCGTTCTATTTTAATCTTGTAGTACCATGGCTAGGTTCTCCTCGAGCTAAGTAAGTCCCATGCTGCCTAGAAAGAGGTAATTGGATTACAGGAGGAGTTGCATCAACAGAAAAAGTGCTTGCTAAAGGTGGAGGCTACTAATAAGAGGTACTTAAGAAAATTTGCTCAAGCTAATAAGTGCCTCCGTCGCTCTATTGTGCAAGTGGCAAGGGTTTATGTATGACTCAAGCATGTGGAGTAAGAGAGGGGCCAAGTAGAAAGGGATGCCCGAAGGGCTACGAAACTGAGGGCAAGACTCGAGAACGAGTAGAACACGAAAGCTCGTCTCTGAGGGCACAGCCGAAGCTCAAGTCAAAAAAGAGAACGCCGAACTGAAGGCTTCCATGGCCATACTAAAAGCTGAGCTAGGGATGAAGGCATCTAAATGTAAGGGTGTTAGGGCCACGTCGCTTAAGCTAACCGACTTGAAGGCTACTCTAGAGTAGTAAGTCGGGGAGCTGCAAGGCAGGGTTTTGGAGATGGAAGAGATCATCTCCAAGATAAAGAGCGAGGAGGTCCTTAGAGATGCTGCCACGAAGAAGGCAATTGTCGACTACAGGGCCACCGAAGAGTGGTTAAAGGAGCCGAAGGACCTATCTACAAATTCCGCCCACTTCACTAGGAGAGAAATCCTTTCCTACTATCCAGATCTGGACCTGAGCTTCCTGGATTTTTTGGACTCCCCCACGTTCAACGAGAAGAGGGAAGCATGGCTAAAGGGGAGGGCGCTTCTACATCTGGCCCTGCTTTGGCAACTTGACAAAAGGATGCATTAGAAGCTGTCCTTGGGGAAGATCTACCCATGGGAGGTCTTGCAGCTCCTAATTCACATGTCTCGTGCTCCCCTGTAGCTCAAGGCCCATCAGTTGAAGTGCTTACAGATTAATGCACTCAGAGCAAATTGATGCCTTGGATTTTTTAGAGTTAGTTGATCCCAAGTGGTAGCAGGGTTTTGTAAAATTTTTTTTGTTTTATTTTGTATTTTTTTTTGGTTTAGGGCCGAGATGCTGACCTTTGGCCTGTAAATAAAAGTGTATAATAAATAAACGAAGTTTTTCACGTCTTTCGTTATTCTCTTTGTAAGCTTTATGGACCCTTGGTCAAGATTTTATTGGGGGAGTTCCTCTATGTAAGGGGTGTTTCCCCTTGTTGACATTACCTTAAAGGGGTCAAGTCGATAGCGTTTCAACCTACCTAACTCTTGGGAGTTGCTCTATGTAAGGGGTGTTTCCCCTTGCTAAGGTTACCCTAAGAGGGTCAAGTCAGTGGCGTTCCAACTTGCCCGACTCCTAGGAGTTCCTCTGTATAAGCGATGTTTCCCCTTACCGAGGTTACCCTAAGGGGGTCAAGTTAGTGACATTCCGACCAGCCCAAGTAACTATTCGTGTACCTTTTTGAAAGACTGGCAAGGCAACTAAAACAAAAGGAGACAGAGAGAAGTACGCAATCTGTTGAGAGCTTTTTATTTCAACTCGCATTGAAAATAACAATACATGATGAAATTTTAATCAAAGTAGAGCCGTAGATTGTTAGCTTTCTATGTATACAGGATAAGCTTGCCATCCAATCTTTCTAGCCTGTATTCTCCATTACCCAGCTCCTCCTTGACTCTAACTAGGTCTTCCCAATTGGGGGCCAGCTTGCCCTGGTCTTCTCGTGAACCTGTGGCCTCCAATTTTTGGTACACTAGGTCACCGACCTTGAATTCCTTGTATCAAACCTTCTAATCATAATACCAAGCGACCCAATGTCGGTATGCAGTGACTCGAGCAGCAGCAAGGTTCTGATTTCCTCAATTATGTCGATGCTTGCCTACAACAATGAGTCATTCAGGGCGACGTCGAAGTCTCAAGTCCGGATATTGGAGAGTTTAAGCTTGATAGGGAGGACAACTTCCGACCCGAAAGTGAAACGGGAGGGGGTCTCGCCCATCAAAGTACGATGCGTGGTCCTGTACCCCTATAAGATATTAGGCAGCTCATTAGCCTATGCGCCATGAGATCGGTCCACACACTTCTTAAGGCTATCTAAGATGATTCGATTGGTCGCCTCTACCTATCCATTCGACTGAGGGTAGGCAACCAAGGTGAAGTGCGTGGCAATGTGATGCTTGGCGTAGAACTCCCTAAACTTGGGGTTGTCAAATTGTTGGCCGTTGTCTGTGATCAATGCATAAGGGACTCCAAACCGAGAGAGAATGTTGTTTCTGACAAATGTCTCTATACTTCTCTCACTAATTCTGGCTACAGCTTCAACCTCCACCTACTTCGTAAAGTAATCCATGGCAACAATTATGAACTACCGTTCTCCCGATGCTTTCGAGAAGGCACTAAGGATATCGATTCCCCTTTAGGCAAACGACTATGGGCTCATCAGGGGTTAGAGCGCGTTGCTAGGTACACGACTAATTGGGGCATGCTTTTGGTACTACAAGCACTTCTGGGCTACAGCCTTTACGTCCTGCCTCATGGTAGGCCAATAATATCCTAGCCGTAGCGCTCGAAGGTATAAGGCTTAAGACTGGATATGATTGCTGCACACTTTGGCGTGCAGCTCTTCCATGACACATAGTCCTTCCCTTTCTTGGAGACACCAGAGCAAGGGGGAGGCTAATTCCCCTGCGGTATAAGATGCCGTCAATTAGTTTGTTATTGGTAGCGTGGTACCGAAGCTTCTTCAACTCCCTCCTGTCCTCTGGCAACATTCCCTCCCCTAAGTAGCTCCAAATGGGATCCATCCAACTTGGCTCTAGAGTTGCTGTAGTCAGTTCCAAAACTTCAGCTGGACTTAAAGTTATGCTTTTTTTTCCAGCAGGTACTCTATGAGGATCTTACTGTCTTTCATCTTAGGCTTCCGTATGCCAATGGAGGCCAGCTTGGATAACTAGTCGGCCGCTGAATTTTCTATTTAAGGGATTTTCTCAATGTCCTAAGAGGGAAAGTCTGCTAGGAGCCCTCTCGCCTTCTCCAAGTAGCTGGCCATGGTGCTGTCCCTAGCCTCATATTCACCCCGGACCTGCTATACAATAAGCATAGAGTTAGAGAATATCCACAACTGCTCAGCCCTAATCTCTTTGGCCAGCTTCAGGCCGGCGATAAGCTCTTCGTATTCGGATTCATTGTTGCTGGAATCAAACCCGAACTTGAGGGCATAACAAATAGTGACTTTATGCAGGCCAATCAACGCAAGGCCCATACCTCTACCTCCCACGGTGGATGATCCGTCAACATGGAGAGTCCAAACCGATTTGTCTTCTCCTAGTGGTCTTTCTTCCCTAGTATATTCTACTACGAAGTCGGCCAGGACCTGAGCCTTGTAAGCCGTTTATAGCTGGTACTGGATTTCGTACGCACTCAGTTCTACTATGTACTTCATCATCCATTTAGATGCATCAGGTTTCTGCAACATGGTGCGCAGTGGTTGGTCCGTGAGTATAATCACCTGGTGTACCTAGAAGTAAGGCCTTAGCTGTCTAGTAGTAATGACAACGGCTAACATAAATTTTTCTACCTAGGTGTACCTGACCTCTGGCCTATGAAGTATGTGGCTGACGTAATATATAGGCATGTGTTCTCTTCCTTCTGCTCTGACCAACACGAAGGAGAAGGCCCTATCGCTTACTGCCAGGTACAAAAATAGATCTTCCCCCGAGACGGGCTTAGAGAGGATTGGTGGATGAGTGAGGAAGTCTTAGAGTTGCTGAAAGGCAGCAGCACACTCCAAAGTTCATTCAAAACCCTTTAGATTTTTGAGGATTTTGAAGAACTCAACGCATCTGTCAACACTCTTCGAAATGAATCTACTTAGGGCAGCCACCATGCTAGTGAGCTTTTATACATCTCGAACTGAAGTTGGGAGTTTCATTCCCCTAATAGCCGTGATCTTCTCAGGGTTAGCCTCGATACTTTTCTAGGTGACTAGAAATCCGAGGAACTTGCTAGAGCTGATGCCGAAAACGCACTTCTAAAGGTTCAGCTTCATGTCAAGCGTGCGCATTTGGTCGAAGGCTTCCTGGATATCCTTGACATGATTGACCGACTTCTGGCTCTTAACAATCATGTCATCAATGTATATCTTTATATTGCACTCGATCTGGGGCTTGGACAATTTTGTCACCATTCGTTGGTATGTGGCCTCAACGTTTTTCAGTCCGAATGGTATTACAGTATAGAAGTATGTGCTATAGTCGGCAATAAAGGAGGTACGAACCTCAATTTTTGGGTCCATTTTTATCTAGTTATATCTCGAGAAGGCGTCCATAAAGCTTAGGAAGGTATGTCTTGACGTGAAATCGACAAGGTGGTCGATTCTAAGGAGAGGGAAACAATCTTTGGGGGCAGGCTTTATTGAAGTTGGTATAATTGACACACATGTGCCACTTCCCATTCTTCTTTTTCACTAGTACCACATTAGCCAGTTACATTGGGTACTTTTCCTCCCTTACAAAGCTAGCTTTGAGCAGCTTATGCACTTTCTCCTCGATTGTAGCCTATCGTTCTAAGGCAAAATGCCTCTTTTTTTGTTTGACAGGCCGCAAGGTAGTGTTGATGTTGAGGCTATGGGTTGCCAAGTCAAGAGAGATTCTAGGCATATCAAACGCCGACTAAGCGAACCTATCCAAATTTGCTCGCAGGAAGGTAATGATTTCATCCTTCACTTCGGCTAGGGTATTGATCCCGACTTTCGTTGTTTGGTCAGGAGAGTTGCTAATCTGGACATCTTTGATTTTTTCTCTAGGCTAGCCCCTTTTACCCAATCTCTCTTGCGAGCCCATCTTTAAGGCAAAGACGCCATCGCTTCTGGCCGCCTTGACATACAACTCTGGTGAGAGCTTCTAATCGCACTTGCATACTCCCACGCCGGTAGGCATCGGGAATTTGGCCTTCCAATGCAGGGAGGATCTAATCATCCTAAATGCATTTAAGCTTGCTCTTCCCAAGAGCACATTATATGAAGAGGGACAATCGATCACAACAAACTCTATGGCTCGTTGTGCCACGTGGTCATCATCACTAAGTTTCATGTCCAGCGTAACAATGCCCTTAGCTCAAATCGTACTACTGTTGAAGCCAATCAGATTGTGGTGGTACAGCTTTATCTTTACTGGCAGTTTCTTCCTCATCCTATCATATGTATGGAGGAAGAGTATATCTGTGGAGCTGCTAGTGTCCACCATAATTTTTAAGACTTCAAATTTTGAGATCTTCACCCCAATAACCAAGGCGTCTTGGTAGGGAGTGTCGACCCCTTCAAGGTCGTCGTCAAAGAAGAAGATGGAAGTGTCTAACTTCTACCTCTTCTCCCTAACTACCAGCACCTCTGATTGAGCATTAACCGAGCTGTTAATGCTCGGCCAGCTCCTAGGGTGTGAGCCCCCCATAATTACATTTATGACACCATTACGGGCGCGATCATTGCAGCAATCGTTATTTTGCTCTGCTTGGGCGTCCTCAGTCAGTCGCCTCCGAGGTATCCTGTCAGTATCATCGTTGGACCGGTCTTCATTCTGCCAATGTGCCACATATTCATTGAAGAAGTTGTGTTGAATGACGTATTTGACAACATTCTTCAACTGGAAGCACTCTTCAATTATACGGCTATGATCATCATGGAACTAACGATATTTGTCGGAGTTCCAACGACTGGGGTTTCCTCGCATTTTCTGCAGCCTCTGTAGTAAGTTTCAATACTTTGCTTCAGAATAGACCTAGGCTATGGGTCTATTTAAAGGCATGTACTGGCTGTAAATGGGAGGGGGGAGAACATCGCGCTCTACTCGGTGTTTCTTCTTCCCAGAGCTTTCCCCCTCTGGCTTGCTCGGTATCCTTTCACCGAGGCAATCTTTAATGGACAATTTCTCCTCATCCTACTTTCTACCCGACCATTCTTAGTTGACATCGCGCCTGGCACAAATGTTGTTTTCCTGGTCGATATACTTCTGGGCTTTGTTCTAAAAGTTAGCCAGGGTCTTTGGCTTGCTTTTTGTAAGCAATCAAAAGAAATCTCCCGAAGGTCTAATGCCGAGCTGCACAACATGTACAGTAACTCCCTTGTCTAATTAAGGGATCTTAACTACGGCATTATTGAATCGGGCCACATAGTTGCGCAAGGACTCACCCTTGTCTTGCCTTATGAGGTACAAGGACAATGTGTCCTTGGATGGAGGCTTACTATCCCTGAAATAGAGGCTGAACTTCTTAGCTAGCTCGTCAAAGGAGCTGATCGAATTATCGAGGAAGTGGTTAAACTACGTCCGTACTGCCTTCCTTAACATGCCCGGAAAGGCCTTGCATAGTATGGCATCTCCATGACCGTGAAGGTTCATGAGGGTATGGAAGTGGATGAGATGGTCATCGGGGTTGCCTTTACCATCGTACTAGTCCAGGGAAGGAAGTTTGCCATTTGGGGGTAGTACTTCGTCCTGGACACCCCTAGTGAAGGGGATCTTATTGCTGGCAACTAGCCTGGTGTTGCAGCAAGCTTGCTCCCCTACTGTTCGAAAAGCCACCTCACCATCGTACGCAGCTCATTTAGGTCAACGTCGTCCACCAAGTGAGCTCGTCATGCAGTTGAATGAGCCTGAACTCCCCGCAAGTCAGCTTCGTGCTCATTGCCAGCCTAAGCTCGATCGTGGGTAGCCATAGACCTTGCTAGCTACTATCGTAGCAACGGATCAGGTTATTGATTACTTCCATTTTACAGCTACTGTTGGAAGTTATCCTACCCAATGCAAGCATCCGAAGCTTTGAGGTGGTGAGTTTGTTCGCTGTAGTGCTCTTCTTCTTCTAGGCAAGCTCAAAACTCCCTGTTCTGCTCAGCATACTATTTAACCAGGTTCTCCGCATGCTCTAGGTGTTCTTCCAGCACAACTCTTAAGAGGGACTAGTTGCCCCTAGGTGGTTTGTTCAACAACTGTTAATTTCCTTGCTCGTTGCGCTGAGACATGATGTATAAAAGCTTAATGTAAGTTATATGTTTGGTGTATTTAGGATTTTAGGAATAAGAATTCTGAATTCCCACAAACAGCACCAAATGTTGTTCCTTAGTTCTTGCCGGTAGCTGAATAAGGTCAGCACGAACTAAGCCTGCAAAATAAGGCATGGTGAAGGGACGCCAGAGGGTTGTTCAACATGGCCACTTCGATGCTTAAGTCAGTAATAAGCTTTTTGTGTATCGAATACTGAGTGTATAGACATAGAATGCAGAGTTTGTAGAGCGAGTTACCGTTGGATAGATGCCTGGTATTTATAATAGAGTGGAACCAGCCGTTAGAGATCAGTTGGCGGGAGAGATTTTCTCCCGCTAGTATGGGAGAGTAGAGCTGTCGTGTCCAACATGTCCTTAACATTTAAAATGTAGTTGTTTTATCCTTATTTTGTAGTTTGTAGCCGTTACAGTTTTTTATGAGCTTAAGTCACTAAAAGCCAAGCCTTAAGCCTATAGAGGTGAGCCTAGCAAGATAAGGTTTAACAAATCTAGTCAGGCCCGAGAGTTCCCTACCCAAAGTGTCATGTCAATAGTTGGTATGAATAATATTCAACTCACATGGATGGAACAAATCTAATTCTTTTCTCCTTTCTCCTAAAAAATTATATAGTTAACGAAACAAGATTGTATTTTACTTTCATATGAAGTAATTTTGAGTCCTTTGAATATTCCACTTTTTTTTTTAAATATAAAATAATCAAGACGTCTATGATACATGTGATATGAAAATGTTATGAATAAAAGAAATGTATGTAACTTTCATTATAATTAACATTGATATTTTAAAAATCAAATGATAAAAACCAATCATATCTTTAGATTTAAATTGATAATTCTATTTTTATCCTTATTTAATTTTTTTTTTTAAATTTGATTTTAAGAATCTAACAATCTCTCGATGCCGTAAATCACTTGTTTATTTAGTTAATAGTGCATATTCACTTATGTGATATTAGTGGTGGAACAACCATGTAATTAAGTAACGACTAACGAGATTCTGTTTTTTAGCCAACTATACAGTTTACAAAGCATAGAAAGGAAAGAACTCGATGTGTTTCATCCATTTGGGAGAATAGGATTTACACCAATTAAATCAAATGATGTTAACTAATTATTGTTAATGGCCTTAGTTAAATGTCCTCCCTCTATATATTACAAGTTTTAAGTTCTAAAATACTCCATAATTTCTTGATATATGTAGAATACCTTAAATCTAACCAGTAAAATATAACTAACTCATACAATATAATTCGGAAACATAAAATAAAACTACAATAATGTTGGCCAATTTATAACCATTATTTTAGGCGAAAACTCCATTAGAAGGTCAAATCTAAATTTACAACTTAACTCAGTGTCGTAGTTTACATTGATTAATAATAATATTTTAATTTAAGAAAAAAGGTTAAAGTTTACAAGTTCCATAGCATATTAGAATAAAAGATCTAAACTTGGTCTAATAAGTTATATAATAGGTTTTGGTTTTAAATATTTGAAACCTAAATGTACAACCCTATCTTATCTTATCCTATATCCATTGTGTCCTATAGAGGGATAAAAATAAAATTATATTACATGCACTAGCCTAATTAAAATTTTGACTAAATCCTTCTTCTATTGAGGTATCCAAATTACTAACCCATGTCTTCAAAAAATTTAGGGAGTTTTTGTTTCATAGACTTTGAAAAGGAACCCTTTGAGACTCACCTAACTAGGCATCTTAACTCTTAACCGTACTCAGCAAATTCATGCACTCAATAAGATACTCCATAGATTACTAGATTTATACATGATTCAAAAGCTTGTGAGTGATTTTAGAAAACCTTAGTAATCTTATCTATCAATCATCAAAATGATGTAACAACGATTACCAATCGCTAAGACTTGGAAGACATAAAGAAGAATTAGTTGTTTTAGGTGTATGCATTTGGCTATAGTGGTCACATGTGTCAACCTTATTATTTCTCGTAATTATTATGAGCAAGTAATTTTAGGCGTATGTAAAAGTAGGTCAATTGAGATAATATTTCGTGTGTGAATCCTAAGAGTTAAACAATGATACGCCATGAGCCTGAAATATAAAAATATAATAAAATAATATGATTATAACTAAAAATATATAATTTTACTAAATTACATTCTATGGTAATTTATCTATTGTAAATAAGTAAACTAGTTAACGGCAATTAACTAAACTTTAAAAATAAATTATTTCAACACTAAAATTATTAAGTGACATAAAATAACATATAAAAATAGTACTTATACCTCAAGTGTGATTATTATATATAATTATATATTCGAAAATGCTTTAAATACCCAAAAATTTATATAATTAACAAGAAAATGATAAAAGAAAAATTAGGAAAATTACCCAATAACCAAAATCATTAGGAAAAGTGGACAAGGAACACCCGTAGATAGCTTTTGGTTAGATTAAGCCACATAAGGACACTTAATATACATTATATTAAGAGTAGTTAAGTTAAAATTAAAGAAAGAAAATCATTCTTGCCCAACCAACTTTGGGATCATCACCCAAAATCTCTCCAAAACTTCAACTAAGTCTTAAGAAATTTGGAAAAATTATGGGAAGTTGAAGATTGTTGAAGCAAAATTTAAGAAGAAAAAAATAAGGATTAAAATTACACAAACCGAATGGATGTGGAGAGCGCAACTCTAGAGAGTGCCTAGAGGCGAACCGCCACCACAAGGTGGCAGTAGAAGTAGTGCCCGCCTATGCTGACATGGTAGTCAGATAGTGGTTTTCCAATGAGTCAAGATTTTGGTTCGATTTTTTCAAATTTTGTAAAAATAATAAATTAATTTAAAAAATTATGAGAAAATTTATTTTCGAGTATTTTTGCATTTAATTTTAAGGAAAAATATCAAATTATAAAAATTTTAAGTGAATTTATGACCTCCTTTAGAAATAGCATGAAACCAATCAATTTTCGAAATTTTTTTAAATAACCTTATTGTTATTATTTTGAAACCAAAATTTTTTTGAAGCTTTCTTATATTGCATATATGAATCTTATGAAAAGATTTCAGCTAAAAATATTTTTCGTAATTTTTTGAAATTTTTTAGCCTCTAAAATTTAGTAAAAATGCTATTTTTTAGATATTCTCATGTAATAAATTCTGAAGAAACTTATTTGTACCATTTCTAAAGCTCATTGGTGTTATATATCACTAGGAAGAATGATCTAGAGTTGGTTAGATTGAACGAAATTTGATGTATACACAAACCATTGGTTATGGTTTATATGCATTAAGGTGAGGGTATGTGGATTTAGAAGTATGGTGAGCATGGGCATGTTGAACTTATTGTATGATCATGTTTTATCATGCTTGTAAATTGCAATAGGATGTTGAGGTCAGTCGCTAAAAGTAAACTTATAAATTGTTTAGAGAGTTCTTCTGACAGTTGAACTAGTGGAAGGAGGACTTAATTCTTGGTACAGATGCTTAACCAAAAGGTTAACTAGTGTAAGAATCATGAATATAATAATGTCAAGGTCTTGGTTAGGCCAACGTTTGGTAAAATAAGCATGGTGGCGATGACTTCAGAGACATGTTCAAAAGGTTGGTTAATGAAAGGATTTTAACTATAAATATGTTGGAGTCTCGTTTAAAAAGTTATTTGGTGAAAGAAGTGTGATTGTAATGATTTCAAAAACGTGGCCAGAAGTTTAATTGCTTTAGAAAGCTTAGATGGATCACTTCAGAGACATCCTCAATGGATTGATCTATAAGAAGAGGATTTGGTCTTTGATTTAGAGACTTAATCAGAAGGACCCACATCATTGACTTGTTTAAAAAGTATTTGGTAAAGGGAAATATAATTGAAATGACTTTGGGGACTTGATCAAAAAATTAAATGGTGTAGAATACTTAGAGGAAATGACTTTAGAGACTTATTCTAAAAGTTGATTGGAGTAAGGAGTATAATTGGGATAACTTCAAAGACTTGGTTAAAAGGTTATTAGTTTAAAGACAACTGTTTCGAGACTTCATTAAAAGGTTTTGAGAGCAAAACTTGATGTTAGGCAAGCTTTCAAAACCTTGTTTAGAGATTACAATAGCAAGTTAAAACTCAAAACAAAGCTTACACCACTGTCTAGAGTTAAGTCACAAACCATACCTAAATTATTAAAATGAACTTATTTACTTTATTTAGTAAAACTAAAGCAATTATATTATATATTTTAGAAAAAAATTGAAGCAAACAAAATCAACCATCAAGACTGTTGAGTGTCGCATGTCCAGATAAGTAGGATTAGTGCGTCATTGCACTTTAAGGTATTATTTAAGAATACTTAGAGACCTTAATACATGCCATGATTGTGATTGTAAGTTAGTTACACGTACGTATGCAACGTGTGTACTTAAATAATGTTTTGCTATTTGGAGTGCTAGATTTTTTATATTAGTTGCTTTATGGTGTTGCTGGAATGAACTGTTTGAAATTGCTTAATCACCCCAAAAGACAATCTAACTAAAGCTCGACCTAACTTCTAACCGGACTTACATTACAACTTACTAGGGGAAACGATTAAGTTTCTCGGGCCAAACACGGATCTTTCAATGAAGATAGCAGAAATGGTCATTTTTTTATCTTTAGTCAAATTAAGTGACAAGATAAGAGATCACAACAAAGTCGGGGACTGCCATTCCAAGGTAGTCTTAGGTAGAGCGTGTTTCTCCACTACATAAGCTTTGGTTTGGTTTCAATTTGCAAAGTATGCAGTATCAAACTCCTCAAAACCCAAATTAAAGTTAACACAATTTCTCTGATCTCACGATGACTGATAAATATCATGCGATGGCATTTGCTTAAACATGTATTACATCTAATTAATCTTACTTGAAAACCCTGGATATTTAATGTTAGATATATGCTACTATATAAATCCTACTTACTAAGCAAGTTTTCACTCATTCATTTATAATTTTTTTGTAGGTTTGCCAGTAAATACACCAGTATTACTCAAAGTTCTAGAAGTACAAAGAATGGGGTCAGAAAGTAAGATTCAAGACTAATTAACCAGATTCCTATTTTATTTATTGACTTTACTAACCTTTAGGAAAACTAATAGGATATCTGCAAATGACCCTCTAGTTTTCAACTATTATTACCGATACTATAATCTGTAAACCTGTAGATTTTTATAAATCTTTATTATGCCGTTTTTTTTTTAAGTTATTTATAGAACTTGTTTTTTTTTTTTTTCTCAAGTTTTTATATCACGGAATCTCTTTCAAAAGTTATTTTAGAAAATTACACTATAAGTTGATACCAAACAAATATTGAATTGGATAACTCAAAGATGTAGAGTAATAAAGGTCTAGTGTAAGCTACACTTATGTTAACGGTTAAAGTAGCTAGTTTTTAACTTAGATTGGTTTATATGGTGGACTGTTACGACTCCCTAATTTGGAGCATGACAACATACATATAGTATAGGTCTCATACAACGTGTAGCCTTAGAGGAGTATTGTAAAATGGCATATAAGGGATTGCTAGAAGGGTATGAAGCAAAGAGGAAGAGCAAGTAGCCTTACTATCCTAGGAGGCTCGAATGCACGTAGGACCTCCACTATTTTTTTATGAGAAGTGCTTTTTAAGATTTCACATAAGCAGTATAACAGTATTTATGCAAAATTCCTATACTTGAAATGATGAGAAACTCAAGTATTTATAGAGTTTTGCTATCAGTTTGTCCATAAGATCATGCTATGGATCAACAGTTAAGATCAATTATCGTAATAATGGACCTTTCCATGGGCTCCTTTTAGGTTTAAGTACACTAAAGGCCTCTTTTTAGTGCATGATCCTCCTAGAGAAAAGTTGAAAGTGAATAGGTTAGATCAATGGTCCCTATATTAAGGCTACTATACTAACTCCTTTAATCATTCTAAAGTTCATGTACTTGATTCTCTAAGCCCTATTATTATTCAAAGAGTAAAATCCAATTTTTAACACACTTAAAACCCAAAAACTAGATTTTGCCTTCCACAATTTTCAACTTTTAAGCTTAAAAATCAAGTAAAGATTAAAAGAATAAATGGCTTCTTACATTCAAGTTCTTCTACTCGTGAATTAAGAATTTCAAAGTTTGACACTTTGGAACTCCTTCAATTGTCACACCAAATGCATAAGGTTGCTAAGGCTGTCTGTTCCTCCCTCTTAAGCCCTATCAACTTCTTCCCATCTAACATGTCACCTCAAGTTGCATCATTCTCTCTCATCCTTTGAAGGGTAATACTTATGTTGAATGCCCATAAGATATGTCAATTGAATCGCCAAATCTACAACTAACAATTATAATTGTTCTTGGTTCTAGTAAATTTGCACTTTGGAACTTAAATTCTCATCTTTTTTCTTTTTATTTTCAATTATAAATCATCATGGCTAAGCTATTGATAGTTATTGAGAAATATCTAAATAAATATTAATTATTGGATTAACATAAGGCCTTTTAGCTTTTATTTGCTTCAAAAACGGAATATAAAGGAGAAGGAATGGATCCAAGGGAGAAAGGTTTTTCCCTTAGCCATTGGCCCCCACTAAGGAATCTAGAGAGAAATGGGGAAAATTCCAAATAATACCGTCTATCATACTCTTAAAACAAAAGCACACTTCCTAGATATAGGAACTTTCATGTATTTTAGTAAAACAGGGTAAAATCATATTATCAATTGTCTCCCATTTTTTTGTTCTCTAATTATTTCTCTAGCTTTGCTTCATTCTTTATTCCTTTCCTCAAACACGGTATTGGAGTAACTTAGTCAAATGCTATTATCGATTAGATTAGACTTTGAAGTAATTTGGTTAAAGTAAATGGAAAAGGAGAATGAGGGGACTAGTGAAGTTTGCTCCTTTTGAGGTATGATATAGATGGTCGCTGTTTGCTTTTTCCGAATTGTCTTGACTGGAAATTTGACTGAGGGTGGGTAAACTAAGTCAAGTGATAATGCCTGTAGGGCCCTCAAGACATATTATGGCGATTCGACTATTTGCACGTGGGGGTAGCAGAGACATTTCCCTTGTACTGTAGTCTTTGTCTTAATATTATGAGAATATCAATGTTGGTTAAAAAAATTTTCTGCGGGGGAAATTATTAACAAATTTCTCAAGAGACTTGCTATCACTTTAGAAGGAAATATATATGTCTTTTCTATGAAATATAATAATAAACGCTTTAAAATTTTATAAATTTTATTATTAAGGGAATTTAACTTGCCTCTTAAGGGCATTTGATAAATGAGACTTCCATCATTTATTCTTTATAACATGAACCTCTTTACATTATTATAGCCTAATAATTAATGATACGAATAATAGTTTCCTAACAAAATAAATCAAGTTCAACTCCCCTCTCATTCAAAGTTATAATATAATATAGTTAACGTGAAAAAATCCTTTTACCATAATTTAAGTATACATATGACTTATATTATAATTAAGATGTAAAATTATGACGATCAGCAAATTATTGCAAGATAAAAATTATTTCAAAACTTTAAGACATCATTCAAGCAATACATAATACTAATAATCACAAATAATAAAAAGTGAAATTTGCAAAAACATAATCCATATTTTGCTACTTTTGCAAACTCGTTATATATAATTAAAACTGTTATAGCATAATAACATGACCACTTATTTCCTAACGAGACAAACCAGATTCAAATCTTATTTCCCCTCAAAATTGTAATATAATGGTTAGCCTTAAAAAAAAAAAAATACACACACACTATATATGTTTCTTAACAATTATAACCACTATACATTAATAATAATCAAAAACACTTATCAAATTTTGATTAGTCCAAGGTAATTAGTTTAGTGAGACAATATTATTAAATAAGTTTAATTTAATAATATAATAAAAATAATAAAAGACTTATCAAAAAAATGTAATAAAAGCCTTAAAGTGGATTACTACCAATATAAACCCCTAAAGGTGGTGTTTGACTAAAGCAGGTTTTAGTATTATATCAATAAGTAATTTGTTGCAAAATTATTTCGTATCTTAATTAGTGTTGTTAAAAATTAATTGTTTTACATTCTAAATTTTTTTCTATAATAGTAATAGAAACTATATATTCATAATCAATATCACTTTTTTTTCAAACTTTTTCTAAATTAAACTTATGTTTTCATTAAATTATACTTTTTGATTTTTTAATATTTTTCCTAATTATTATCACATCCATGAATGAATGAATTAATGCATATAGAGTCTAGTCAATCTTTTCACAAATATTCACCATATAAAGTCTCCTCAATGATTTCGTGGACCTTGTCATTTTGTTGTAGATTTCATTCCATTCTATTTTAATCCATTTCATTTCGAATCATTTTTATATATCAAACATGACATACAAATTCAAAGAGAAAAGTAATAAAAGCTTTAACATTCTTTTTGCATTTATCCCATGCTAAGTATTAGTTTTGGTGCATTACATTCCCAAAAATCTCGTTTAAGTTAAAAACATTTTTGGAATAATTGCAAATTTAACCCAATATTATTTCTTAGATATGATTAAATTTTCTAAATTTCCAAAATCTGACTTCTTTCATGCATAATTTTTTAAAAATATGAATATACCTCCTCGGCTATAGTATAGGATTTCAATATACAGTTTATAATATGGTTTTGAATCTTTTGATAGTTCAGCAATCTTAGGGAAATAATCGATATTGTAAAAAGTTATAAGGAGATAAAATCTTAAGTGATTAATGCATAAGATACCCGTTAAACAGATGAACATATCTGATAAGTATAGGTAGTTTCATACACTGATTTTAGGTTGAATGGGCATGCTTGGTTAGCAAATCTAGCTTGATTAATTTTTAGAATGGGTTTTTGTAGGAAGAGAAGCACATGACAACCTGACTAAGCCCCTCACACATATCAAATCTTAAATTTTAGCAAGCTTCTTTCATTTTCGACAACTCATAAAAGAAGGAATTGGACCTATGAATGGTACGACTATAAGAAAAAAGCTCATTGATCTATATGAGACCTGACCAGCTATTAATGCATGGTGTTCTTTAACTCGTAGTTACTAAAGAGTTAAGACGATATACGAGGAATGGAAAAGTTCATGGAAAACAAACGATTATATAATGTTTGTCTTATTTAAGCGTCATTCTTATTTGGTTATTGTGTTGATAGAGTGATAACAGCAAATAAGTTGAAATAGTTGGTTGGTAATTATGATTTTATAAGTGAGGTTGCCGTTGAGGATAGATCACATGCTATGAGCATAATGGTCGACCTTAGATATCACTTGATCTAATGACATGTGTACACATGTAATGGAGAGATGTATAGAAGGAGGAATAGGCAAACTAAATCACTCATGTGCACGCACACGACAGAAGACTAGGTCTTGCACTCTTGAATATTCTTGATTTGTTCTTCACCAAATAGTTTGTTTGATTTTTCACAAAATAACTTCAACAGGACTTCCATATTTGTCTCAAGTTAACCAATACTCGAAATATCCTAAATGAGAAGAGAAACATCTTATTTATAGATTTTACGAGTAAGTCTTAACAGTTAGATTTCTCTAAGATGAATAACTAAGATCTAACATTACTAGCAATCATTGGATAGCCTTATACGATCTAGAGACTAAGATTCACTCCTTCTCTTCAAATAGATTATAAGCTTGGGCCATAGGCCCTAAATAGGTCCAATAGCTTATAATAAAATAATATAAGCTTATTAATAAAAAAAAAAGCTCATAACTCTTATTTAAGTCCAAATAGCTCATTTTGAGACTGAACAAAGTCCAAACAAGCTTAGAGAAACTTCTCTCAAGCCTACTTTTTATGCATAAGTCAATCGAGTAAGGCTAAAAGCAAAATAACTAGTCCATTAGTCACTATTCTAGGCCTTTTAAACCATATCTCCTTAAAACATTCCTATTTTAACCTAGTTTCCTAAGTCTTATCACCAGCTCATTAAATTGGCCAATAACATTAAACTAAGGCAAAAACTCAATTATCAAAATAACCTTCTATAGATTTCATATATCCTAAAATTCTAATCGAAAGGTTTTTATTAATGAAAGAATATTTTATAAAAAAGAAGCAACCATGCAGTTAAGGTTAGCCATCCATTACAAGACCCTCCATGGATGAGCTTGGGCTTGATCATAGATGCTACACTCAATTGCCTAGTCTAAATAAGGGTCACAATATTTTGAGCCTATTTATGTTAAACCTTAGACTATCTAATTTACCACCTCTACTTATATAGTTTATGGGGCGTATCTATACATGATGCATGCCTTTTAAATGAGAAAAGTACATCTTTAATCCTCAACCTTTACCCTTTCTTTTTGATTGAGTCCTTAACCTCTTTTTTTTTTTTCCTATTTCAATTCTCAACATTCACATACGAATTCTACATTAGTTTCCTATCACTTTTTCCATTAGCAATGACCTGTTGCGTAATCAAATTGGTCCATGTGTTTTTTCAAATAATTAATATAATAAAATATTTTAAAAATAAATAAAATAATTAAAAATTAAAAAATATAAAACCTAAGGAAATTATAAAAGTTTGTTAAATTAAAAAATAAATAAATAATAATTATACATTTAAACATATACATATATATATAAAGTAAATTGATAGGAAAAACAAACAAAATGAAAAAAGAAAACCTAGAAAATGAAAAAATTTAACTTCTAACCACCCTAAAGGCAATAGACTATTAGATTTTAACTTGAAAACTAAAGTGGGTCAAGACTAATAGACCTCCTCTAAAGAGTGAATCATTTAACCTACTAATGGCAGTGATTGGCTAATCACCCCTTAAGGCTAGTCATATGGGCATTTTAAAATATTAAGGGAAACGACAATCGAGTGCACAGCCACCGATCATGACCAAATCAGTCTTCCACTCTTTTTCTTTTTTCTTTTTTCAAATAAAGGGTAGAAATGACCATGAACTACCCTAATGGGGTCGGATGACCGCCTTAAGGTGGTGGGTGGCCAACCCCCATTAATGTTGGATCGAGCGATCCATGTGTTTTTAAAACGAATTACGATTCACTTATTTGTAAGTTGGTAATTTCAGCCATCCAAGGTTAAGGATTGTTGAAAGTAATTTTTATTTTTTATTAATTTACTTTAAATGTGCATACATATATATATTTGTGTGTATATTTGTATTAGTTTCCTTTTTTAATTTTGTATATTTTTTTATAAATTTTCCTTAATTTTTATTTTTTCTTTTACTTTTCTATCACTTCATTAATTTTAATTAAATAATTTCTTATATTATTTATTTAAAAAACATGTTAAATCAATCGAATTACATCATATGTCATTTCTAACAGAAAATAATGGATGGCTTGCTTGTACACATTTGTAAGCATTAAGAACTGAAATAGAAAAAAAAAAATTTGAGTACTCAATTGAAAAAAAGAAAAAGTGACAAAAGTTAAAAGGATTAAAACAGTATTCTTCCCGTTTTGGAATTTGGGATTTGTTCCAAATTCTTCGATCCGAAAAATGTTTAGTCGCACTGCCCCTATTTACATAATCCATAAAGTATCTTTCGTAAGGTAGACGCGTTGACAAAAATCTTTCATTGGCCATAGACACAGTATAAACTGGAGATCAATATTTACACACCAAAAAAAAAAAACAAGGAGTTGGAAAGCAATAAATAATTCACCGCCCAGATTAAAGTGTTACATCCTAAAATTAAGATTAGTCAATGCAGGAACCACATATGTATTCGATTTAATGAAGATACTCAAGATAGAAAAGCATTATTACTAGGTTCTAATGCGTAATCACTATATAGTAGACAAACGGGAAACAACTACATTAATGCGTGCAACCCAGGCAAGGTAGGTAATGACCAATCAGGGAACATTAAACATTTATTATTGTATTTGATTAATGTTGTAGTTTTTGTCTCCATTAGGGACTGCAAGGACGGTCCATGAGCTATCGACATGCCAATGTGTCGCATAGACTAGGCACAAATCCCAGTCGATTCGAAATCGGATCCGAATCTATCGGTTCCCTCACTCTTAAAATAGAGAATCGGATTTGGATCCGTCGAACCGGCTCAAAAGTCGATTTGATATTTTTTAAAATATAAAAAAAAAACTAAGTTTTAGACAAGATATATATTATATTTAGTTCATTTTATAAAATAGTTATTTTAAGATATATACTTATTTATATACGGTTATATTTAATTCAATTATTATATTAATAATGTAGAATAAAAGATATGAATATTACAAAAAATTAAAAAAACAAAATTATTATATTAATAATGTGGAATAAAAGATATGAATATTACAAAAAATTAAAAAAACAAAATTTAATCTCAAATTACTAAGAAAAGGATTTACCTTTTAAGAAAGATCTATATATATCAAATCACACAAGTTTTTAAAATTATATTTATTGTGTTTTTATGAATAACAATGTATTAAATATTATTAATGAGAAATGATTATTTTACTGCTTATGAAATTAATTATATTTTTTAATTTTTATTATTATTTATTTTTAAAAATATTTAATTTCACCATTTTTATCTTTTTCTTTTCTTTTTTTATCGTTTTTTTTTTAAGTTAACAGTTCAAGAACCATCGGGTCTATGGGTCAAAGAGCTTGACTTGTCTTAAACCCGTCTACCCAACAGGTTGGCCACACTGGTCTAACTCCGTACAGCCGGGTCATGGGTCGTGTCTTAGACCTGACGGGACAGTTCCAGGTTGAGTCACGATTTGGACCTGGTCCGTGCCAACGTCTACCCGTGAAAGGTGCCGACTGCCGTGGGAGATGGGTAAAGTAGAGGCAGAGGCATTTCATTTGCAAATTTTTATAATTTTATTGTACAATATATGTTTCGGTGAAGGTGCTATTTGACTTTCCGTTATAGGTAGTATGTACAATAACTACATTTATCTGGACGACCTAGAGTTAGGCTACATGTTGGTCTGATATCTACTGTCTGTTTCTCTCTTTCTCTCTCTCTTTTTTTCTCCCCTTTTTTTTTTTAAACATGAATTGTGATATAATAGAGATAATAAGATCAGAAGTGTGAAAAGGTTCATATTTATTTTTCATTTTTACATATAAATACTTCAACTTCTAAATGTAAGATAAATAAGTGATTTTGTTATAACAGTCATCATCATCTTAAAATGGATAAAACATAGCACCAACACCAAGCACCATACGTAACCAAGTCATATTATACAATCCCCGTTTAAGAATTCGCTTAAGTGAAATACTTAGAGATCAGTAAATACAAACTATCCTTCCTAACCATGAATAGGACAAACTTCACAATTGGATATTCCATCTCACGCAACATCCATCTACAGCAAACGACCGCGCGCTTATAACCGATCACCGGCCCATTCACATTCATCAATTAATTGTTACCCATTCACAACAATCAACAATGATAAGACTATCAACCCCAGGAGTCGCACTTGCAGTATCAACAGCACAAAAAGGACTAGATACTAACAAGAGTTAAAAGTTAATTTCCTTACTCAACACGTTCTTCTTCACCTATCATGCATATAGGCACTCTTTGATCAAAATTTATCTATAGTATGTTTACATATACTTAAGTTATTGGATGTCATTTTTGGTTGATATAACTAACTTATAATATCTGTATCTTCTTCATTATTTATCCGATTTTAGCATTCCTTATATTATCGTGATCATATTTTCAAGAATTACACAAATATTTAAGATGCTAGATGACCAAATTATAAAATTATGAAATTTCTGTTTTCTTAAGATCATTTCAATCATATGTTATTATAATTACCTATTTAGTCTAAATTACACATAATAATTGATTAATTGCCACAAATTTACCTCGACCCAGAATTGATCAGTACCATAGTATACCAACTTATAATTTTAGAATCACTAACTTATCACAAATATTACTAGGTCAACCTCTAATTACCAATTAATCAATATATGCCTAAAATACAAGTTATTTATGAAATAATTAGCATAATTATCCTAAATAATTCCATAAAAATTGCTATAAGTCCACAAAGTCATACACATTTAATTCTTCAAGTCTTGATATTAGGCTAAACCATCCTAAATTTGCTAAACTAAGATTTTAACCTCAAATATACAGTAAAGGGATAAGTACTCAAATGTATAATTTAGTACCTGAAGTTTAAAAAGATCAACTTAATACTTAATTAAAATTTTCGTTGCCACTTATACTACCTCGCCTAATAGAGTTACCGTCCATTTGCTGACGTAGCATCAATTGACACATGGCAAGTAACATGGCATCCATGTGGTATGGCATATTACAAAGTTAATTAGAGTTAACCTTAAATGGTGTGCTTACACCATTACCTTCTCCATGCATTTGAACTTCGTTTACTATCGACTTAAGTTTAATATATAGAGGAAAGTTTCTTGTGGGTTGGTAATGTGGGACTTGTAAATAAAAGTCTTGAATAACTACTATTTTACAGTTATTTATATGATTTTGTTCCATATTTTTATTTTATATCTCTTTAAAAATAAAAAAATAAACTCTCAATATTCAATTTATGCTATGAGATCTTTCATATCATATAAAATTTTTTTCAAAACCCTTCTAAAGTATGTTGTAAATAGTGGATCAAAATAGGCTTATTAAGCTTATTTTTAAGAAAATTACAGCAACTACATATATGTTTTTCTTGACTTGTATCTTTAATTTTTATCATTTTAATGTATTTTCTTTCATCGAATTTTCTTGAAATGCATTCTACTCCATGTGTATTTTTAAATCATTCAAAGATTTTTCTAAAAACTTGTTTAAAATATATTTAAAACTTAGATCAAAGTTGTGGTCAAACATATATATACTTGTTGTAATTTTTTTTAAATAGTTGAAAGATTCCCTTTGATTGGGTTTTAAGCAAGTTTTGAATATGCTTTTTCGAAATTTTTTTGTATAATCTAACTGTACTCACATAATAGATTTAAGATATAATGATTTTATGAAAATTGAAAGTAAAATTGAGTATGAAAAATTGAGTTGAAGTTGGCTTCTCATGCGTATAAACTGCAACATGTGACACGACTACTATAACTTGTCACACATGGTTAGATTACCAATTTTTGCCTTCTATATAATAAAGTATCTTTTATGTTATGTAGGAAAACAATATACTATGGATATAAGTTGAAGAATAGTTGCTCATACATGTATATATATTATTTTAGTTCGTCTATATAATATGCTTCTCCAAAAATTATTTCTCTATATATATCAAATGTCATGTGTCAGTTCATAGTTTGTCCATGAGTCCACGTCAACAAATGGGGTTTAACGAACTTAGGTCAGGTACTATAAATGATAAAAAAAACTATTGAATTTTACAAAGTATATTACATGAACAATCAAATTTACATGTTATTCATCAATGTATTTCAATAAAAACTAATTATGTAGCAATTTATTGAAAGTAATTATATATAGATGTTAAACTTACAACTTTTTGAAATTTATTTTCATTTATGTAAAATATATGTTAAGAAGAGTCTATAGTAAAAAAGATAAAAAAAAAAAAAAAAAGCTTGAAACAACATGAAATTGATTTTTAAAAATCCACCTTTGATTTTTGCTCAATGTGGCAACTAAAGAAGTAACTACCGAAGATTCTCAACAGTTTTCATAAAACAAAAGTATCAATTTAAACTTGAAGTGAACTAACGCATATATAAATTTTATTTTAATTAAAATCGTTATTTTTATCTATGAGAAAATGTTGAGCTCACCATTTGTTGGAGCTCCGACAACCAATCATTGGCGAGCGGTTGTCGACCACGATCAGGGAGTGGCTTTTCTTCAAAAGTAGGTCGCTTGTACCAGCACCTCTTAATTTGACTTCATCGAGAAGAACTCTTAATTTGACATTGAAACTAATCTCGACAAAGTTTTTCCAAAATTTCTTCATGAAATGTTTGTATATTACTTGCGTTGTCCTTAAGCTAGGTGCCTTGATTCAATACTAATCTAATTTGATTTATTCCACAAATATTCTGGGATACTACCACGACACAATCAATGGATACTTGATGCCTATTTATTAAACATTTAATATCTAAAGTAGTTTTTAAGTTCTTTGTTTTTTTTTTTCAAATAGTTTTAAGGTATAATTTACCAATACTTAGTGATATATGTTAATACGTGGATCTATACACTTCTTGTCTAATGAGTCCATATATATATATATATATATATTTCTAACTGCATTACATATTATAGAGGAAGGGAGGATTTAAATGTGATACATTTAATCAGTAGATCAGTGTTAATGTCTTCTCAGTTACAATGACCTTGACAGTCTACATATTCTTTTTAAATACACTTCCACCCCAAATTATTAACTTTATAGACCAAATGATTTGTCTTTAGTATCTCATTATTTCTCAAAACTTGAATTTCAAGTTTCCTATGAAGAACAAACTATACCAATAAACTTATATCTATAACTGTGAAGTAAGGTCACCATAGTTAGTTGATTACGTGCAAAGGGTGTATCGGTTAACCTAAGAGACATCTTAAGCTAATGACATGTGAAGAGGCATTGTTAGGAAGAGGTGTAAGAAAAAAAACAGGCAAACTCGATATCTCGAATGCATGCGTGGATAGTAAATCAAACTCGGTGTTCTTGATTAAATTGCTTGTTTGATCCTCTTTAGAGTTATTTCAATAGAGCTCTGGTATTTGTCTTAAACTTGTCGAAGTTCTAAATGAATCAAATAAGAAAAAGAGCCTCCTATTTATAGAGTTCAGAAGTTGATAATATCTGTTGGACAGCTCCAAAATAGACGGTTGAAATTAAACCTTATTATTAAATTTTATCATTTCCTTTAGCCTTCATGGACTTGGATATGAGCCTAAGTATGTTTAAGGCTTTTATCAACTAAAGAAAGTTCATTATCATTATTATTTGATTTAAAAACTAACTAAGTCTCCTTAAGGCCCAATAAGCCCAAATGAAGCCTAAATAGGCCCAAAAGAATCGTTTCCAAGTTTCCTTTTTGCGAGCGAAATAACCAAGCAAGGCTAAGAGCAAAATATCCAATTTAATGTTCCCCATCCTGAGCCTACTAAGCTAAATCTCTCTAAAATCTCTCTAAACAGGCTGGTTTTTAAGCTCTGTCATTAACTCAAGATATCAATCTATAGCATTAATTTGAGTTAAAGGCCCAATTATCAAAATGTGCCTCTACATTTTGCCCCCTGACCAAAAGCCCTTTAAACATAGTGAATGGGGTTTTGGATATTTCTACAAGTTGTTTCTTCAACTGTTATAAAGACGTACTGAATGTTGACTTTGCTTGCTTGACCACTTTCAATATCGATGGAATTAACATTTCTTTTTGAATCGCTGACAAGCCAAGCATGATATACTAGTATTTATTTTTGCTACCATGGAAGACATACTTTGATATGCTTTTGTATCATACTTTGCAATAATTTATTACTCCTACGATATTGATTCACATCTATTGCATAGAGTTAATATAATTACCTCATCTTAGTATTTCTTCCTCATTTCTCAAGTATTGGTAGAAAAATAAACCATCGGAGCATTTATAGAAATCTAGAGTTTCGATAATATTACATGCAGCGATGATATATATATATATACTTCCTAAACAACTAATATACAATATTAAGCCGTCAAATGTGATTCAACACCCAGATGATAAAGTCACCATCCAATTCAATAGAAGATCTTTTGATCAACCAAATAGACCCTTGGAAATAAGATCAATGTTATCTTTCTCTAGAAGTTCAATAGACCTTCCAAATCCTCCACCAATAATTTATACACCATTTCCTACTCGATCCAATGACCAACTAGATAGACAACCAAATATTCATGATAACTCATCCCTTTCAGGAATTGTTCACAATAGGTTTGATATAACTCAATCAGTTTACCAACCAAATGAACCAGAACATAAAGAACTTTCATTACCAGAAATAGGTGATCCAAAACTCCATGTCATAGAAAAACCTTTCGAATCAGATAGAATTCTTTTAAATAAAGAATTTAATTCACCTAAAAATGAAAAAATTAGAAAATGGTACTTTGAAACATTCAATGAAGTTAAAATGCAAATAAAAGATGAATATTATAATTTCATGAATGAAATTGGAGCTCAGATATATTTCTTCGAATGGCTTGAAGAATGTTATCTGAAACCTAAAGAAATTAATGTAATTAATGAATGTTTTAAGTGGAAATTAAGTGATGGATAGATAATAGAATCAAATCATCTATCACTAAGTAATATAAAAGTTATTCAAAAAGATACAGAAATAACTCTTACTCCTTTTAAAAATGCAACAAATGAAGAAGATTCAAGAATAAAGAAAATAATAAATCAAAATAATTATACTAACCAACATTTACATACAATAAGAAAACAATTGAATAGAATGGAAGATACAATTAATACTGAAATTAATAAGATAAGTGAAAAATTCTCAAATAATAAAATCAACAAAAATACACATTTATTTAAACCTTTTGAAATGCCCAAAAATCCCAGTAATGAATTTTTAAAAGCCTTAAAATATATGAAAAGAATACTAAAAAATAAAAAAATAAAAGAAGAAACTTCCTCTTTAAAACTAATAAATTTTTTAGATATGGATACACCAACTTTAATTAGGAAAGGTATTATCATTGATGATACACCTTTAGAAAAAATTAATGTTTTAGATGAAACAGATACTAAATCAATGAATGAAACAATATCCAATATTTCTTTAAAAGATTTAAATATTAATGAATCAAATGATGAAATTAATAAAATTAATTGGAAAGAACCTCAAAAGTTGTATTATCAAAGAGCAACACCCCCTGATATACTAATTGAAAAAAAAAATGATAATTACCAAAATAAATACTCTATAGGATTTACATATGAATGGAATATAGATGGATACTCAGAATAGAAAATTCTCAATGTCCTTAATCAAATGATAATGTTCTCAAATACTAATAAAACTGTTCCAAATGTTACTGATTATCAAGTATCACTCCTTTTAATTTCTGGTTTCACTAGACAATTAAAATGATGGTAAGATAACTATCTCATTGAGGAATAAAGAATTAATATCCTCACTTCATGCAAAATTGATGAAAATAATAGGAGAATATTAAACGATAATAATGAACCAATCCAAGATATGATGAATATTTTGATATTTTCAATAAGTCAACATTTCATAGGAGACTCCTCGTACATTAAGGATAAAACCTTATATCTATTATCTAATATGAAGTATAAATCCCTAAGAGAATTCAGACAATATAAAGATATCTTTTTCTAAAGAATTTTTCTTAGAAATAATTGTAACAAACCTTTTTGGAAAGAAAATTTTTTAACTGGTTTACCAAAATTAATAGGTAAACAAGTTAAGAAATTACTTAGGGAAGAAAACGATAGTGAAATTCCTTATGATAATTTGTCATATGGGGAATTAGCATCATATGTTAATAAAATTGGAACCAATTTGTGTAATACAATAAAATTGCAAAAACAATTGAAAAATGAACAACAATTAAAAAATGAACAACACTTAAAATGCCAAAGCCTTGGTAATTTTTATGCCTAATATGATCCTTCTTTTGTCAATAAAAAATTAAAAAACAATAAGAAATTTTCTTATACATCTTCAAGTTGTCCCCAATGTTCACATAAAAAACCTCGAAGAAATTTTAGGAGAAAATCCTTTAAAAAACCAGAAAGTGAAAAGAAATTTGAAAATAAGAAATATAAAAGGAAATCATACAAACAGCTAAGATATTATAAATGTAAAAAAATAAGCCATACAGCAAATTTTTACAAAATAAATAATAAACTTAATGAATTAAATTTAGATGAACAAATAATGGAAAATATCTTACAAGTATTTTATGATAATAAATCATTTTCATCAGAAAACGATTGTAATGATGGAATCTAAATCAATGACATGGACTCCACTTTATCCCCATCGATTGAAGAAAAGGATGAAACTAATGTTTTAACAAATGAAGAAGAAGAAATTCTTAAAAGAATTAATCAAATGTCTAACAATAATGAAAAGTTTGAATATATTAAAAATTTTAAAACCAATACAATTCTCACGCCAAATTTACCATATAACCTTAATGAAATCCTTGAAAGAGATAAAAGAAAACATAAAAAATTAATGACAATTAGTGATCTGCAAAATGAAATCAATATCCAAAAACAAGAAATAAAAGAATTAAAATTAATGCAAATAAAATTCCAAAAGGAACTTCTTAAATTAAACTAGAAAATAATCCAAGAAAATAACTCTAAAACTTCAAATGAAGAAAATCTAGAAATTTTACCAACATTTGGGAATAATGATTATTTAATGCATCTTGTTTAAATAACAACAAGAAAATGGTTAATTAATATCTTAATGAGAATCAATAACGAATTTGTTTTACAGACACTTGCTTTATTTGATACCGGTGTAGATTTAAATTGCATTAGAGAAGGCTTAATCCCAATAAAATATTTTGAGAAAACTAGCAAATCTTTAAGTTCTGTATCGGGTAACAAATTATGTATCGAATATAAATTATCCAATGTTGAAGTATTAAAAGACAATGCTTCATATAAAACTTTTTTTATACTAGTAAAAAATTTGAATAAAAATTGTTATTCTAGGAACACCATTCATAAATCAAATCCAACCATTTTTTTGTGAATAAAGATGGAATTAAAACACAATATCTAAAAAGAGAAATTGTATTCAAATTCATCATAAAACCATAAACCAAATATATAAATTAATTAAAGAACGATGAATTAAATTATTTAATACAATGCAAAGAAAATCATTTGATGTATTTAAAAAATGATCTTCAATTTAAAAGAATTGAAAATCAACTTACCAATAAAAATTTAAAAATAAAAATTTCTTAATTAGAATTAGAAATAAAAAATTCAATTTGCTCTACACTTCCAAATGCATTTTAGAATCGTAAATCACATATTGCAAATTTACCATATAAGAATGATTTTAATGAAAAAATATTCCAATAAAAGCCAGACCATCTCAAATGAATAGTGAAGTTTTAAACCATTATAAAAATAAAATAAAAGACTTACTTAATAAAAATTGATTAGAAAAAGTAAATCTCCGTAAAGTTGTTCTGTTTTTTATGTCAATAAAAATGCAGAAATAGAAAGAGGTATCCCAAGATTAGTAATCAATTATAAACCTCTTAATTCTGCTCTTAAATGAATCATATATCCAAACCTAATAAAAAAGATTTACTTAATAAGTTAAATAATACCATGATATTCTCAAAATTTGATATGAAATTTAGATTTTGGCAAATTCAAATCAAAGAAAATTATATATACAAAACTGCCTTCACAATTCCTTTTGGTCAATTTGAATGGAATGTAATGCCATTTAGATTAAAAAATACTCCTTTTGAATTTCAAAGAATAATGAATGAAATTTTTAATGATTATGCTAATTTCATAATAATCTATATAGATGATGTTTTAATATTTTCATCTAATATAGATCAACATTATAAGCATATAAAAATCTTCATTAATATAGTAAAGAATACATTGTTCAATTTGTGTCAAAAAATTGGAACGATTGTCAACGTAATTATTCTATAATTAAAAAAGAAATTCTAGCTATTGTTTTAACAATTTCCAAATTTCAAGGAGATTTGTTAAATTAAAAATTTCTTTTATGAATTGATTGTAAAGCAGCAAAAAATGTTTTATTAAAAGATGTTTAAAATATTGCACAAAACAAAATTTTGCTAGATAGCAATCAATTCTTTCTATATTTGATTTTGAAATAGAGCATATCAATGGATCTTCCAATTCTATTCTTGATTTCCTTACTCGTGAATTCTTATGGGGAGATGCCTCTCAAAAAAGAAAAGGATAAAGGAAAAGAAAAAGAAAAAGAAAAAGAAAAAATTTCCTCAACCTCCAATAAAGGATTAACTAATATCAAATCATGGTTAAATGTATGTAAATCATCTAACATCCCATTAACAATCAAAGAGGAATCTTTTTCTAAGACCTCTAAACTAATATCTTCAAATAACCAATCCATTTCCAATATCCAATCCATTTCCAATATCTAATCCAATGATGTCCTTTCAAAATTAGCAAATATGGAACCTACTCATGGATTGCTTAAAGCAATCTCAATAGTTCTACAATCAAAAAATAAAGTCCCAATGTTGCCCGAAATTCCTCAACTAATAGAAATTCAGAGAAAAAATCAGAATGTTCAACTCACTGAGATATCAACCCCAACATCTTTTGGAGTAATGCCTACAAATCAAAGATCAAAATTTTTTATAAAACCTATTTCTAGATATGTTTTCTCTTGGGTGTCTACTTTGCTTTCAGTGTAATCAATATTCTCGATCATTAATAGAACATTTTGTAAAATTTTATGTTTGTAGATTATAATCCTTTTTGTGAAAACAAATAGGATATAGAATTGTTCTATACTTATTTGAAGAACTTTGGGTCTCTATCTAACACTACACTTCTCGGTATGCCGTATAAACGACCAATCTCTAGCAAGGAAAAAAAAAAAAGCAATAGCCAAAGCATCATTAGTTTCAGAGCAAGGCAGAAAGTGTGTTATCTTACCAAATCTATCTACGACAACCATTACGGAATCTTTCTCTCGGGCTATCTTTGGCAATTTAAGGACAAAGTCCATGCTCAACTTGATCCATGGTCTCATCGAGATAGGCAAACGGATTACTTTCCCTTGTTCAGCTTGGTACTTGGCCTTCTTACATACGGCACAACCCTCAACAATTTGGTGGACATCTCACCTCATTCTCAACCAAAAGAAACATCCACTCAGCAACTCGTGTGTTCTCCTTTCCTCAAAATGCTCGAACAGTCCTCTATTATGGGCTTCCCCAATGAGTACCTCTCTTAGTGAACAAGTCAATACACACAGTGTCCCACTTCAAAATAAGTATCCATCTTCTGTATGATACTTATCGACTATCTTCCCATCGGCACATTGCCCAAGTATGGGTCTGTAGTGTACGTCTTGGGAATATTGCTCTTTGATACTTGTAAATCCAAATAATCTGGTTTGCAGTTCGGTTAAGAGCACTTGTCTTCTTAAAAGAGCATCTGCAATCACGTTGCTCCTTCATTGTTTGTATTTTATCACAAAATTGAATGCTTCAAGGAATTCAACCCACTTTGCCTATCGTTTCAACAACTTAGTCTGACTCTAAACATACCTTAGAGACTCATGATTGGTATAAATGACAAATTCTCTCGATAGTAGATAATGCTGCCATACTTAGAGTGCTCGGATAAGTGCCAAGAATTCTTTGTCGTATACGGAATAGTTCAATTGAGTTCTCCTAAGTTTCTCACTGTAGTAAGCTATTGGTCAATCTTCCTGCATTAAGACAGCACCTATACCGATATCGGACATGTCACATTCCAGCTTAAATATCTTCTCGAAGTCAGGTAAGGCAAGTATAGGTATGGAAGCCAATTTTTCCTTCACCTCGGCAAAGCTCCTCTCCTCCTCCCCACCTCCATCTAAATTTGATGTTCTTTTTCATCAGCTTGATGAGGGGTACGGCTAAAGTACTAAAATTCCTTATGAACCTTCTATAAAAGGATGCCAATCCATGGAAACTCCAAACCTCGACCATCTACATAAGTATAGATCTTCTAATCATCCACTCATAAGTCTCCTCCACCAACTACATAGCCTAGGAACACTACTTTCTCCTAGCAAAAACAACATTTCTTGAGATTACCAAATAACCTCTCGGTTCGGAGGACATCCAATATGGTGCAAAGATGTTTACGATGACTCGGTATATCGACACTAAACACTAGGATGTCATCAAAGTACACCACGACATACTTCCTGATTAGATTTCTTAACACATTGTTCATCAGTAGCATGAAAGTACTCAAGGCATTCAACAAGCCAAATGGCATTACCATCCACTCGTGTCCATGCCAAGTTTTGAATGCAGTATTCCACTCATCTCCTGGTCTCATGCGAATTTGATGGTATCCAGAATTTAGATCAATCTTATTGAAGATCTTAACTCTACTCAATTCATCTAACATGTCATCCAACCTAGGGATAGGGATAGGATACTTGTTTTTTACCATGATCTTGTTTACAGCTCGGCTACCAATACACATTCGCTAAGTACCATCGTTTTTTGACACTAGGAACATCGAAATAGTACAAGGGTTGAGACTCTCCCTTACGCGCCTTCTTTCCAATAGGTCATTAACTTGTCATTAGAGCTTAGCAGCTTATTCGGGGTTCATCCAATAAGCTGGTTTGTTCAACAAGACAACATCAGGTACCAAGTCAATGCAATATTCAATACCTTTGAATGGTGGCAAACCTTCTAGCAACTGTTCTAGAAATAAGTCGGCATATTCATTCAGCAACTGCCTTACTTCCATAGGTAGATCACCCTGCTCCTTCAACTCCAATAGTCGCCTGACCAACATGAACGTCAGTATATCGGGTCTAATAGTCTCTCAGAGCTCGGGTCTACTCATCATTAGAGTCTTCTTCAATCTTCGAACAAGTTTTTTCTGCTGTTTATTAACTTGACTCTGCGACATCAGGTTCAGCGTAATCTTCCAACCATCCTTCTCAAACACATAGGTGTTCCTGTATCCATCATGGATGACCCTTCTATAATAAAGCCAAGGTCAACCTAGTAACATGTATGATGCACACATGGATAGCATGATACAAAGAATCTCATCGGATTAATTCCCAATTGTGATCGACAATAGTACTTGCCAAGCAACATATAGTGCTCCCTTCTCATTCAACAAATGCAACTTATACGGCTTCGAATGCGTAATAGTCAGCAACTTCGACTTCGTGACCAGATTAGCTGATGCTACATTGGTGCAGCTACTACTATAAAAAATTAGCATGTACAGTTGATCATTTACCTTACAGGTGATATGAAACAAGTTCTCACTCTACTCCTCCTCGTATGAGGGCTCCAGACTCATTGCACATCGGACAACTAAGATCAATTGATCCAAGTCCTTAGCAAACACATCCTCTTCAATGAGTTCATTCTCTTAAGTAGTTTCTTTCTTAACAATAGTCTCTTCTTCGGGTTCCTCGTCAGTATTGTCCATGTCAAGTTTTGGAACGTCTCTATTGATGACCATAATCCTTCGGTTCGGACACTAAGTAGCCATATGTCAAAACCCCTGGCATTTGAAACATTTGATCTTGCTTGTCTTCTTTCCAGATCCCTATCCTTTCTCATATGTCCAGGTCAACATATCACTATCAGGTCGACCCTTCTGTTCGGCTTGGACATCCACCTTTCGGGTAAACTTGGTAACTTCCCTGACCAAATCGACTCGAATGACCAGTTCAACTTGCTGGAGGTCAGGTCGGCATTCTGTTTCGTCTCTTCTTCTATACTCATTTGGCCATCCATATAGCCTCATCCATTATAGCAAATTGTTGGAGTTTTACGATGTCTCAAATATCACTTGTCAACCTAGTAAGGAATCTGGAGACTATTTACGCTGATGGCTCCTCTACTTCGCAGCGAATCATGAGTATTTGGAACTCTTGAACATACATATCAATAATTTAACTTCCTTGTTTCAACTCTTAAAGCCGAGTAAAAGTGCCTTGCAGATAGGTGTCCAATACAAATCTGTTTCTTTTCATCTCAAGCCAAGTATTAATCTCTCGGTAATCCTCTCATCTTCACATAAGCTATAAATTCTTCCACCACATCGCGGCATATCCGAAGAACTCACCAACAGTAGTTCTCACTTTCTCGTAATCTTCATATTGGTAACAATGAAAAACACACTCTACCTTCTCCTCCTAATCCAAGAAAACATCTGCACTTCCTAACCTATTGAAGCTTGGAATCTGAAGCTTCACATAGTCGAATGCTCAGGATGCTTGAGCTTGTTCTTTTTCTTCTTCTTCTTCTTCCTCAACGTCGTCCATTTCTCCCAAGTCAATTCTTCTTATCACTAATCTGCCTATTCCTCCACCTCAAACTTATCAAGCTAAATTTTGACCTCTAGTAAGTCAGGCAGCTTGTGGGGTGTTATGCGCGACTTTAGTAGGTTGATAAACCAATGCATGAACAACTCGGGTTAAGTCCACTCGAAGATTAGCTACCTCATCAAGTCTCTCATTTGCACTTCTCGGAGTACTTGAGATCGTTGGCCATGGTAGACAATACCACTATTCTTATCCCCAACACTAGCATTAGCACTTGAGTATGTCATTTTCTCTGAAAGATTCAAATCCCAAACTCCTCAATTCGGTGCTATAACTAATACTTTCTCTCGAGATTACATAATACACACTTTCTTCAAACTAGAAGCTTAATAACCAGTAAGTACAGTAGCTAAATTGACATAGAAAATTGCTCTATTTCATACACCTAAAAACAAGGTATAAACAAGGAACTTCAAGAACAAACTACTATAATCCAAGTGAAACCTCCGCTCCAATACCAAGATGATGCGAACCAGAGCCAATAACAAACAAGGCCAGTCATAGGGATGGGTCCAAGTTTACCCAAAACTTGAAAAAGGGTGATAAGAAACGCATAGAAAGGACAAAAATGAGAGAAAAGTAAGCAAAACCCATGAATAGCTCCAAAGGATATGACGTACTAATAGGATTTTTAAAGACTCATGGCTCAGCTCGATATGACATGCGAGTTGGTCTAGTGAAATTACTCGCCACCTAACCTTGCTTAAGAGTTAGGATAAGGATAAAATAAGAGTAAACAAACAATATTTATGAAAGAAAAATATCTAGTATATTAATGATAATCTGTTCATGTACGACTACATATACAAAGGGTATTTATTCCTAAGAATTTAGAGCAACTTACCTAAAAAGGAAAAGACAAAAAGAGTATTATCCTAAAAAAGTAACGTACAAAGTACATAAGGGGTAAAAATAAATATTCATAGAAAAGTAATAATTATAGTAGCAAATTCTACGAGTGGTCCCAAATATGTGGCAGCAATGTATTGTTGGTGTTGTTGGAGGATGTAGACAAAGCGGTACAAGCTAGTTGGTAGCTAAGCAGAGGTGCCAAGTAGGTGTGAACTTGTCCAAATAGGAGTGGCTAACGCATAGGATCTCTTAGCCTCTCGGCAATAATGTTACTGAGTAAGGGGTCGAGTCGGATAAGATCAAACAAGTGTGCAAAATCTAGCTATTGTTAAGGTATTCTTCTATTTGGCACATAATTTCCGAAAGATGGGCAGTCGTTCAGTACGACGTAGAGAGTTGATAAGCAACAAGGTGTAACTCAGCCTCCGCAGGAGTCAGTTGGAGTAAGAGGATTCAACTCATTAGTCCCTTTAGTTCTTAAGCTTGGCTACAGGTTAAAAGTCCAATAACTTGATTCTTATCAAAGCCTACGCCACCCTTCCATTTTACTTTAGACACCTTCTGATATTTTAGGCCACCCCCATTAATGTGTAGATAATAGGCTTCTTTGGTTTGTTTCTTTAGCAAATTGTACAAAACATAAAATATTGTGAGCCCACCAAGATTATAGCTAACTAAAGCTATACGTTACTTCCCTTCATCTATAATCATAATTCAGCTTTCTAATGGGGCAATTTGGGCTTTCATCTAATTGAGAATGTCCATTCAAATGATTGACTCAATGTCATTTGAGGAGATCACCTCTAATTTTACCCTTCCTTTCTACTATGCACCTTAAACTCAACATCTTGGGCCATACTATAATAGGAACCTCCTCTAAGTTTACCATCGTCAACCTACAAGTATACTTCTTATCCTAAAGCCAAATTTATCTATTACATCCTTGGAAATGAAGAGACCTATTCCTTTTATGTTCATTAAGGCATTCATCTATTGGCTCACATAAGTACCTCCACGTACATTAGGCTTCTAAAATCCTACTAGGCTTACCATACCTGGAGTTCAATCGCTTCAAAACTCTAAGTTTAAATTTTACTTGGGCCTCCTTCTCCTTTATGGTTGCAAGTAAGATTACTAATATACCTTAGATTAGGAAACCTCAGGTTTTATAAGTTTAAGCAAATAAATAGCAGGAAATTTTCTTCTTGGCTTACTCCCTCTTGCTCATAGGAGCATTAACACTTCAGGTTAGGGCCTTCCCGTTACTACCGAAGCTTGGGTCCATATCTTCTTGGGCTTCCCCACTTTCCCCATTACCTCCTTCCTTCACTTTCATATTAAGAAGTTCTATGAAACTAAACTCTACCATGCCCTCAACAGTAGACATAACTTAGAGCCAAGGTCTAGATTCCTTGCCTTTTTAGTTTTACCTAGGCCCACCCTCACAATTTATCACAAAACGCGAACATTACATCCTCATCACTCATGTTAGGATTCTCTAACATATACTTTAAGAATTCACAACTTCTTCAACTTTGTTGAAACCTCCTAATTAGCATTTCTCAAGTGAAACCAAGCCTTTAGTTCAATTTTTATTCTTTCCATGTTACAGCAGCACCAACTCCTCCCTTTTGCTCCATCAAGCCATCTACATCACCATTATGTGGCCACATCATCGAAGAACATGGGAGTCACACTTAGCCTCGATGCATCATCCAACATAACCACTACATCAAAGTATTGCTCCATATTTTAAAGGAAGTTATCTATCTCTTTAGTATTTTTGGACTCATAAGAGTTATTGCGCCTTGATATCTCGATTCTTACCTGTCGAGCCTGGTTTTTCACCTCCCAGTTTTAGAAATTATATTTCCTTTAAACTGATCAGCATTGAACTCTTACACATTCAATACTGATCCTCGACTAAAGAAAACCGTTTAATTTAAAAACATATTGAAGTCGTCATCTAATCGAAGTCGAGAAAAACAGTTAAGTTATAACCGATTGAGTGAATGAGTTATAACTTAGCCACTAGTCTGCAATAAAACTAATTTTTGAAACAACTTTTGAAAGCTAGAGATCTAGATTCGTAGGTTAGAAATTTTAAACCCTTATGGACACCATTAACTCTCTAAATTTAACCTTAATCTTAAAAATCACATTTTTAATTTCATAAAACTTGATTGCTAATTACTCTAATTGGATAACTTGAATAATCTAGAAAAAGGAAAACTAGATTTTTTTATTTTTATTATCATCCTGTAGGTGCTTATGTATCCGCAATTCGAGATTAGAAGTACGTAGTTCTTTTTTTGCAAACTTTAGCAAGTGATTTGATTTTAATTTTGAAAACATGCTAACTTTACGTTTTTAATTCAAATTGGTTTATTTAAGAGAACTTCTAAAAAAGGAAGTCTTAAATTGGATTTCTTTGGAAATTCCAAAGGGCTCTAATTTAGAAAATGATAGATTAATTTTATTTATTTGAAAAATAATTTTTCTAAGTGATAAGATAATTATTCATTCACCAACTTACTTATTTTTATTCTATTTTATTTATTTATTTTTTTATCATATATTTTTTTTATTTGCATATTTTTTATCTATTTCCATTATACTAAAAAAATAAATAAATAAACTTTTTTTTCTCTCTTCTTCTTTTTTTTTTCTTCTTCTTTTTTTTTTCTTTTTAGATTTTTTCCTTTTTTCCTTAATTCATGATTACATATTACAAATAAATAATAATAATAATAATAATAACTATAAAACAACATCAAACAAATGAAATGCAAAAAGAGGACTGAACCAACCAGGGACGCGGTTCAAGTTGCACTTTAGGTCATATAGTCAGGTTAGAGCTTGGGTCGGGTCAGATCTACTTCAATGGCAACAGCAGCTCGGTTAAGAGATTCCAAGCAATTCAAGTAGTAATTCAAGTGGGGAAAAGGGGATTTGTGTGTATTTAATTGGGTTTGGGTTGGGGGGTGGTGTGGGGAGGCTCAATGCCTAGGCATGAGGAGGTGTTTTTTGGTAGTTTCCAAGAGTAGTGGTCAGTAGTAGTTGAGGGCGAGTTACTATGGTGGTTATAGCTTAAATGAGGGCTAAGACCTAGGTTGTGAACCACTACGAAGTTGATCGTAGTGGTGGTTTTAGGTAGGGATGTGTAGAGGGGGGAATCCGAAGAGAGAGAGAGTACGGTGGAGAGAGAGAAATCGCAAATGGTTGTATCTACTTGTGTGTCCTTGTTGATGTCCTTAAGCCCCTATTGATATACAAATTTAACCCAGTAACTATGGAAACTCGAAATCGAATTTGAATGAGGATGTCCAGATTTTCAATTTTTTCTAATTTTTGGAGCTCGGTTTGACTATGTTAATGTGTGAATTTGGATACGTTTTTGGGCTTCATTCGAAGTAGGTTATGTCTAGAACAGAATTGGAGCAAGAAATCATGCCTCTATATGTGAGATTTGTGCGAAAATTGGAGCTGAAGTGAAGGGGTCAACTATTCTTGATTGGGAAAGAGGAGGAAAATCTAGAGAAACTTATGGAAACCGAGAGAAAGAGAAACAAACTGCTGATGTAGCACCGAAGTGGCACCACATCAACCAACCCGACCAATCCCAACTTGCTACATGTCACCACTTGACATGTGGCACCATGTCAGCACGTCGCTCAATCTAAAGATGCTATGTGTTAGGATATGTGGTGCAATTAAATCCTGACACGTGACAGTTCCTGATGTGATAAAAAATAATAAAAGCTTTTATATGCCTTCACTAAGATACAAACCCAAGACCTCTAACCAACTAATGCATATGTCCAAGTGCTTATCCGTTAAGCCGTTAGCTTGTGCATTGTCCATATATGTAATTAAATTGCACATATAATTCAAGTTAATTTGAGTTAGATTCAAATCTAAGTTTAGGCTCAATAACCTGACATCTAAACTTATTTTAAAAATCTACCCTATTAAATTGTTATTTTCTAAACTCCCTAAAATTTTCTATTTGTTTTTCAATTTTTATTTTCTAAACTTCTTATTTTTTTTAGGTTTCTTTCTAGGTTTCCTATTTTTTGTATTTTTCCAAATTTCTTATTTTTTGTGCTTTTTCTTTTTTTGTATTTTTCTAATATTCTTATTTTTTCTAAATTTCCTTATTTTTTGGGTTTTCTTTAATTTTCTATTTTTTGTGTTTTTCCTAATTTAGGACCTATTGAGAAAAATAAAATAAAATAAGGGAATAAAAATTGGGTGTCTACGTTACCATTACCCCAACCTTAAGTTAACATATACCTTGCCTTTAAACATTGCTAAACTTAAGCTCTTAAGTCCTTTAACACTTTCCTTTAGGAAACCATTATTTCTTCTAAGATAATATCTTGCCTCAATAAATCACCATAGACCAATTCAAGGCTATCAGCATCTCTTTTAGGAGCTCCTCCATAAGTTTACCCAAGCTAAATTCTACACTCTAAACATGGTCCATCATATCAACCATAGCTAACTTAACGTTGGCTAACTTAGTCTCCATTAATGCTCTGTTCTTTAAGGACCTTTCTTAACAAGCCAACCCTTCGACTATGAAAGGAGTCATGGAAGACTCGTTGTACTCCAAAGCAATGTCAAGAACTTCTCTCCAATTCTATTGAAAAAGTTATATTGATAATACTTACCACATGTCGAATGTTTTGAACATTAGCATGTGTAACAGTTCAACTCTCCAAAACTACTGTGAAATACTAATTAGTGTTCTCACTAAGACTCTCAAACTCATGCTATTAGAGAGAAAAAGAGAAAAACATCAGTAAAAGTAAGAATGAACTCAAATGCATTGATACCTTACAAAGGAGGGGAGAATCCCTTTATATACAAGGGGTCACCACACGGATGACTTAGATTAGTTCAACCTAATGGCTGTTATACATTTCTATCGACCCTTATCTAACTACTTTCCACCAGCCATCGTCCATCATATGTGGACATTTCTAAAACATTGTAAAAAACGGATAGGACCTTAGTCTTAGGCTTTACAACATATAGACCTCTATGTACAAAGAGAAAATGGAAAAACAAGCTTCAAGAATAATTACTAACAAATGTTCGTGTGCTTTATCTAATGGAAAATTAATATTATTTGTGATGATTGTATACTTTAAGAAGTTAAGGGCAATAATCGTAATATGCATAGGAAAGATGTACCTACTATTAGATTCATATTGGAATTACCAGTAAAAAAGTTAGAATTCTTCTTATGGTAATGCCAAAAGATATGATACGATCAATGATCGCATGTATGTATGTATGTACATACATTTAGTGCCATAAAAGATAACTTCTTAAAATTATGAAACGTTCATTAAAGCACTAAATACTATAATGTGCTTTGAAAATGTGAAAGTAACCATCTACACTGTTTATGTAAAAAGACAACTTAATAATGGAAATAGCAATTATAATGTTAATATGACCCTTGTGTGAATTGTTTATTTTCATAGAATGCGCAATTTAATGTTTTAAAAATCATGCATTTATTATTTAGATTCAATTAATCCCTACGATATTGGTGAAAAGAACTTTACATGAAATTCTTAATTCCTTTAATCAATCAACACTATGATGTAAACTAAAAGCACTTTAACATATAGGTTAGTTTTTACCATGTGAAACTTTACTCCTATAAGACTATAAGTGTATGAGTTCAGATGTGAAGCTCACATGCATACTACATGTCGAATTGTGCAACACGTGACTAAAGGGAACTACTTGAATTGCACATATAGAATAATTGAGTGAGAAATGATAGAAAGGAGGAGCAGACAATCTCAAAGGCTCAAATACAAGTTGTGATAGATGGAAGAACTCAATGACGTCAAACCCCAAAATTAGTGAAGAATAGAATTGCATTCTTGATATGATCAAGTGTTTAATTCATCAAAGCAAGAATCTAGCAAAGTAACAATTTTTATGCTAAAATTCTCTCTTGTCTAAATAAGGGAGAAAGTGAGGTTTTTTTAAATATTGGCCACTGATCTCATCCGTCACTGATCTCATCCGTTGAATCAAGATGATGATCAATGGCCAATATTGATCCCTTCTTTTTATGGAACTCAAATGAAATCCTTTTATAGATATAAGCCTAATAAGGGTCATATTTAAAGTGTGTATCAATTTAAGAAAAGTTAGATCAGATGAATCGATTCAACAAATCTTACTTTAAACCCACTATACCAAATCTCCTTTTATTATATGGAATATATATGAACTTAACTTTTTAGGCCTTCATCTTAGCTTATAAAGTTAATCCCAATTAATTGATGGGCTTAAAACTCAAAATTATTTTTATCCCTTTACAAAGAGATTAGTTTTGGTATTAAATCTTTTTAAAAATAACTTTTTACCAATAAGTTCCTTCAAATTAAAAGTATAGTTATTATCCTATAAATAGACAAATTTTAATTTTAATAGACCAACACATTTTTTTTAACTTTGGAAATTTTCACTTTTACTATATATCACATTCTCCACTTTAAATACGAAAGCTAACACTATGTTTGGTTCGACAAAAAAATATTGAAGCAAAAGGAACTCTAAGGAAACCAAGGGAAATAATATGTTTCGTAGCTTAAGTGGGTAATGGAAATGGGTAGAACAGAACAAAAAGGAAACAAGTGAAAGCATTTTCACTTTCTGGTCCACCTTTTTCTCTCTCTAATTTTAGAGAGAAATTGGTGAAAATAATAGTAAACTATAAAAACATCTTTTATAACATAGTTCATTAAAATAAAAATGAAGGTAGGTTTGTTTTATATCAACTCTATTTTCATTCATTTTCACTTCCAAGACAAACCAAACAGAAGAAATATAAGCTTTTCTCTTTATTTTCTTTATATATTACCAAACACCAAATTAAAATCATATTTATTTGATTTTCCTTGATTTCCTTTTTCCGCCCCTTATAGTCAAACACTGTAAATTTCAGCATATTAAAGTACGTACATCTAGCATATATAGAACTACGAGGGAGATTCTGTTACTTAGAATAATGTGCATTTAATTTTCACATACACGCGGCTGAAAATGAAAATGAATTGAGGGATTGGCTCATCAAAATGAGAGGGATTCAAGTTCTCGAAAAAAGAGCCATCCAGCCAATGTGTCAGCGGGACGGTCTGGACGTTGTGTTGGGGTCAGTCAAACATATGTACGATCACATCAAAATCAACCTTATTCAACACCACCCACCCAAACGATGCAAAGGATACCGACCGACAGTAACTAATTAAATTACTATACTATATAAAGATTAGATTAACATATATGATTGCTCCCCAGTTACTTCTCATGTAGCGTATATAATAAGGAAAAAAAAAAGTCGTAAGTTGGAATATAGATGGAAAAATTATTGGGTAAAGTCATATTATATTAAGTCACGCTAAATTATGGTATAAATATACAAATTTCGATATAAATATATATATGATTACGTATACTAGAATTTATATATTTATACTAAAATTTATATATTTATATCATAATTATAATTACAACTTTATGTAAAGTCACCATATTCGACTTCATTTAATAAGATCCCTTATATATTCCTTTTTCATTTCAATGTTAAATTTAAATCGGCTAAAAAGGAATCTTAAGCTTTTCCATTTCAATTCTCAGTTTTCGTGTTACTTTTTTCCGTCATCATCAATCTTTTAAGAGAGAATTGGATGAGAAAAATGATAACATCTACATTCACTTTAGTTTGACAAAAAGATATCCTTCCCGCTACACTATTTTCATTGTAATAATGCGGATGTTTAGGTTCGTATACATATGTGGGGTGTATTCAATGTGCGGTATAATACAAGCTTTACCGAAGCTTATATGGCTTAAAGAGGTGCATGTAAGGAATGCTCAACAAAGATTAGAGAAGAGTTGCATCCAAGGGATGCTAATAAAGAAAAGATAATGCAAAGAGTGACCGAAAAGGAAGATAGACTTCCCTAACAAATCCTTGCAATAGGACAAAAAAAGGAAAGAATACTTGTTCTCAAGGGTGAGTAGATAACTCTATCAAAATCTAGAACCTTATCATGTATGCTTAATTAATTAGGTTTCAATATATTAAAAGATACAAGTTTGATTAATATTTCAATTTTATAGAACTTACTTCCAGATTACATACAATACAAAAGTACAATATTTCCATAATCAACACCCACCCTGCAGCTTGTACTTTAAGGGATACAAGAAACAAGATCCAAGAAACTTCATAGCCATCTAAAAGTTCCTAATTAATAATACCAAACATAGCAAAATAAGATATTTTTAACATAACATATACTGAAAACCTAAGCTCATTTACCTATTGCATAAAAGTAAAAGCCCTTAAGCATACTGAACAAATGCCATTATTTATTTTAAGCAAGTGGACTTATACCTTATTGTGAATTACAATACAATGATAACATTTCGCATTAAATTATTCAGAGTTATATTATTTGGTTATAAATTATCCCTTCATGAGAAGCATATGATTGAAAATATGCGATTAAATGTTAAAGATTGGCAAATGTTGAATTATTACTTACAAGTACATTGAAAAAGGTATAAGTTGTTGGATAATTCATTTCAAAAGTTTACATCATAAATATGAGCAAAAATTTTACATGTTCCTCAAGATATAGGTTTTAGGGTGATTTATACATGTTATAAAGTATATTTCAATTCCAAAGTTTAAGAATATGTGTATATAGTGTATCATATGAGTAAGGTCATATACTAACCTCCCTTTATGTACTAACTCAAGTCTATAATATATCACTATGATAGATGAATGAGACATGAGTTTCAGAGAGCAAGGAACCACTTTTTCAAATAGTATAGAGTAGAAGAAAATTTTTTTATAGTTAATCAATTGATATGTACGCTAAATAATTATAAATCCTAAAACTAATATTTGATTTTCCACTTATGCGATTGATTTTGAGCTTTATATAATTCATATTGAATTCCTATACTTTTACCTAACCTACCATAAATAAATAAAGGGAGAAGTACAAAAAACAATCCTCGATATTTATCTCTTTTTTTTTATTTCAGTCATTAATATTTCAAAAATTTCATTTTAATTCTCATTATTTTGAAGCATTTACAAATAAATCCTTCCATTAGTTTTGCCATTAGTATTGACACGTGGCATAGTTTAATTTGTTTAAATAGTTGATTTAATTAAATAGATTAATAATATATATTATTAAAGTAAAATTCGTAAAAATATTAAGAAATATAGAAAAATGATTTAAAAAATCATAAAAATAAAGTTTGAAAAATAATATATATTATTTAGATAAATATATTTATGTACATATATATTAATATTTATTTTAAAATAAATTAACAAAAATTTACAAAAATAAATAGAAAAATGTAGAAAAAATCAAATCTAAACACCCCAAGGCCAGGGGTGGCCAATGACCACTAGAGTAGGTCGAGTAATTAGGGTGGTTGGAAAACGACCACAAGAGTAAGTGAGTTACACAACCTATTAACGATTATGATGACCACCCTCCATGAGGTGGGGGGGCGAGTGGGGAAGGTGTTAAATGGATAGGTAAGGGTAGTCATGTAACTCCCCAAGTAATGGGTAATCAGTTATAACTGTCTAAAATTAAAATAAAACAAAAGTGAAACCCAATGGGAATTCATGTATTTTTCTTTTTCTTTCTTTTTTGGATGATCCACTATCACCTAAGGGGGCTACACCACACCTACCCGCGAAGTTAGATTTAAGAAAAATAAATAATAAAATAGTAAACTATTATATTTATAAAATAAATGTGTTTACCCATTATTTATCGAAAACGTATAAAATAAGTTTCGATAATTAAAAATTAGTAGAGATAAATTATATATATACTAAAAATCATCAAATAATCTAAAACGTATTTAGAAGTATTTATATGTACTAAATATGAATTTATGTATGGGTAAAAATACTTAAAATCACCTAAAACACCTAATATATATTGAAATATATTAAAATAAACAAAGAAAATTAATAAAAATTATTAGGAACTTAGTGGCAATCTAGAAAAGTGAAGGAGGGACATGATTACCTAGAACATAGCTTAAGTAATAGTTGGAATGGGATAAAGACACCTAAGCAATTGGATAAGGACGATAATTGACATTTGACATGCAAAGGAAATTTCCACCAACTTCTACCCTCTTTATAAATTCAAACCCTCACTCTAAAAACTCATTTGATCACTTTAGAACCTAGGAAAAATATAGAGAGCATAGTAGAGTTAAGAGATTATTTATAGGAAAATATACCAAATATAATATATTTAGGGCTAAATCAAAGTGTAGGCACTAAACAAGGATCTGGGAAGGAACCAAGGGTAGCACCTGAAGTTGAAGGTAGCGCCTAACTTGCCCAACAACAAGGTAGTAGCTGGTTGTGGTTTTTACAGTGATTTCTCATGAGTGCTTTAAATCATAAATTTAGTAAAAATACTAATTATTGTTCAAAAATTATGAAAAATGGTATTTTGGCATAATTTTATATGTATTTTTTAGCAAAAATATTATTTTGGTCAAATTGAGTCTTAAAATATATTGCTTTTAACAGATCACTAAAACCAAACCGATTTTGCTTTCGTTTTCAAAAACCCTATTGATATTGTTTTGGCTCCAAAATTTTTCTGTGAAACACGTCTAATGTATATTAAACTACCATGAAAAGATTTTCATGAAAAAAATTTTCCATATTTTTATCTAATTTTCAGGTCTTGAAAATCCTATTAAATGAATATTTTAAATATACTTGATAGTTTTCTAAGAAATTAGGCCAAATTCTATTTTGGTGAGTACTATGACATATTATAATATTGGTTAATGTTGGAAGAATAAATTTGTAGTGTTGGGAGTATTAGATTTGTATATTGAGAGCATAATGTTGATATTTGTGACATATCTATGAAGTGCTCAAATAATAGAATTAAGTATAGTTGGTTTACGCTAGAATAGTATTACACTGTATATTATACCTACATTCTGATCTTGAACTGAATTGTAAGGAAATTACGTGAAAATATAGAATATTTGCATATCAAAAGCTAATTTAGAACCTAAATCAAAGACATGGTTAGTCATAATACACTAGGGAGTTTATATGAATCTAAATAAGAGACTACATTCACTTAAGTTATCGGTGAAGGCCTGTTGCGAGTCACACCTTAAGTAAACAAGCAAAAATGCTAGGTAAATTTAGAATCAATATGTAACTGTATTTTGGAATACCGTTTCATAGTACTTGAAGGCTTAAAATTATACTTAGTTGTGCTTGTAATGTAGGTAGTTTGATTGTGTACGTGCCTATTTGTGCATGTCTCTGAACTTATTTGTATGCTATTGGCTTGTTGTTCCGATTTGCAATTATTTGTATTGCATAACATTGATTGAACGTCTTAAACTTGACTTAATGATGTATGACATGCAATCCTAATCGGACATGCATTGCAACCCATTAGAGGACGCTTAGGATTTTTCGACCAAATATCGATACCTTCGAAAGAGATAGCATTAGAGTATAATAGTCCATTCTTCATCCTTAATCAAACTAAGTAACAAAAGAGAAAGTTGCGCCAAAGATGAAGGTAGTGGCTCAAAGAATAGTTACGAGAAGAGCAGTATCTCCATTGCATAAGTCAAGATTTGGTTGTGAGCTGTTGTATGCTACAACTCTTCAACCTAGATTAAAGCAAATGTAATTTCTCTAATCTCATAACGGACTGACAACATCGTATGTTACCATTTGCTATTACATTGCATTTACATAACCATTTGATAACCTTATATATGCTTAACATATAGTCTTATGTCTCCGTTCTAGCTTACTGAGCGATTATAACTTACATCCCTATAAATATCTTTACAAGTGCCGATTAGGAAGTCACACTATAACTACTCTAAAGTTAATGGCTACTAGATCCTAGGAAGTGAGAATATAAACTAGAAAACAATTGAACTTTCGAAGTTTCAATTCTTGTCTTTTAATATTTTAGTACTAAACTATGTACATATTAAATCATTAGGTTACTAAATTTTATAAATAATATTATAATATCTAGATTTTAATGTATGTCTTAAGATTTTTACAAACAAAACCTTATTACTTTCTTACGAACCACTTACTTCAAAATAGGTTAGTCATAGGAATCTTGTGTAAATCAGGTCTCCGATAACAGCTAAAAGGACAGCTTCTATCCTATGATAGTTTACATAGCAAAACCGTTACAACTCTACTGCTTTAAAGCATAATAACTACCAATGGCCATAAATAAGTCACAACCCACTTACTTTGATGATTATTGGTCACTCTCGACCTTTGGGTTAGCCAGATTTGATTTTTTTTTTCTTTTATTTTTGAATTTATGTATATTTTGTTCTTTTATTTGTTATATATATATATTATATATATATGTATAATATATATTATTTTAGCATTTTGCAATTTTTTTATTTTCTCAAATTTTTATCATTTTTTTAATAATTTTATTTTTTTATTACTTGATTTAATTTTATAATATTTTATTATATTATTTACTTAATCAAAATACATGGACCAATAGAGCAATGATGCGTGTGAGCGTGTAATTTAAAATCTGAGGTCATCAATTAAAAGGATTTGTTTATAAATTTTTGCAAATGTTTATGACTGAAATGAAACTTTTGAAAATTTAAAAGTTAAAATAGAAAAAGAAGTCAATGTTGAGGTCTTTTTTATATTTTTCCCATAAATAAATAAAACATGCTTATCATAATCCTTAACAAGCTCAACATGCATTTAGCATTTTTATTTATTTTCTATAATATTAAAGTGATTAGGGATGTTTGGAGTCTTATATAATTTTGGTCAAACAAATTTAAAAATAATATTAGATAAGTTATTTTTGGTAATTATTTCAGGTAATAGTTATCATCTATAAAGTCTACCGTAGAGTTTGAGGACTAAATAGCCCTTCAAGAATAAGGATTTCATCCACTAAGAAAAAGTACAGTATAATTTAGCATAACCACTCTAATACTTTTAGTATGAATATGTAGGAATAAAAGCAAGATAGCAAGTGTGCAAAAGAGTAGAAGAGTATGAACATTTAAAAAGAGCTTATTGTATGTGGACTACTCCAATTTATACTAGAGAGGTCATAATAAATTAGAAAGTACAGATAAGGACAAATCTTCCATGAAGGGAAAGTGCATCTGCTAAATGAGAAAAGTGGATCTTGTGGATATGGTCAAATCTTAAGAAATTAAGAACGGGTTTAACTTAGCTTTTCTTCCCTAACTAGTCTTATCTCAAGGCCATTGCCATGTCTTCAGTTGGGTTCCTAAGCCAAGCGCCCGTTTAAGAAGAGATCAAGCACTCATAAAGAGTGAACATTGTGGAAGTAAGGTGGATGGCTTTAACTAGAAAGAAATCAATCACCCAATGAGTGTTTGGCTACGGGTCTCTAGAGTTCAAATAGTACAGTCAAAGGATGGAACAAGTCAGTTCATAACCCACGCGGGACAATCAATTGCTAAAACAGGTCAACCCATGTACCAATCAAGTTGGTATTGATGTGAGAAACTCTTATATAAAATCTCTTATTAACAATGGTTTTGAAGGAATAAGTTATTTTGGATAATTATTTTGGACAATGGTTACATAAAAATAAATTGTTTTAAATTATTTCTTTGATTATTTACATTTTTAGACATCCGTAATACAGACGTGGTATCTGCTAATAAAATCTTTAATAAAATGATAGAATGTTAATGATTGCCCAAAAAATGATAGGGGAAGAGCCTTACATATGAAATATTATTGGACTTAGCATCACTAAGTATGATTCGTGAAAAAGAAAATAAAGAAAAAGTAGATATTCTCGACATATATGGATAGAATACCTGTAAAATATACTTTGGTATGACATAACATTTGCATCTATCGGACGGTGGCTTACCTTAATCAATCATCACAGCAGAAATTTAAGGCCATTGAATAGTTATTGTCGGAGTCGTTGGTGCAGTCTCCATGTCATATATTATTAACAAGCCCTTATTAGGTAAGCGTCCTTCATCAGTCTCCGTCCTTCATCCCCGTCTGTCTTCACCTAATCTTAAATTTCGTTATCGATCTGTTGAAAACCATAAGTATCTATCAACTGTCTGATTATGAGTCCATTTATGGACGGACGAAAGCATATGAAAGCATTGAGTAAATATCAATTCATTACTCTATCCAATTAGTGACGTAATTGTTGTAAAAAGAAATAGTTTATGACTCGTGATGGTGATTAATAACCAAGTAAAATGCATAGAAAATTGAGAAAATGATTTCCTAAATTAATGCTAGGAATAATTTTTTTTTATTTTTATTGATATTTTTCAGAGTGTAATTAACCTCAATCACCTCCTTAATGTTCGCTACTAACTTCACCTTACATTATTATTATGTCGCATTTAGTACATAAAAATGAATGGGTATGAAATCACAATTCAGGGTTCAATTCCCTTTCCCCATGTTTAGAAGTGCATTTAAAAGGGTAAATCACAATTCGTATTCTATTCTTCATTAATTAATTATTATTAATTAAAATTAATTATTTAATCTTCAACCTAATTATAACATCCAATAACTAAAGGTATTTTTAATAAAATCTACTAAATAAACATTCCCAATCCATTCCACTCCTTAAACATTTCCATTCTGGTCTTAATTCCATTTTACTCCATTTTATTCTATTATATTCCAATCCAATCAATTCCATTTTAGCTCGTTCCATCGTATAAAATGTGATATTAGTCTCATTTGGTGCCTGGGAATGATTGGAAATGGAATCACAATTTCATATTCCATTCTCTTTCTTCATGTTTAAAAGTTCATCTAGAAGGTGGAATCACGATTCATGAAATCGGTAATTTCGACTTTAAGAAGGAATTCGACTTTGCATTTTGTAAGACAAAATGGCAATTTCATTCCTTCCTCCCCATTTCATTAATTATTATTAATCAAATTTATTATTATTCTTTTTATTTCGTAGACATTTTTAAATATAGGAAAATATTTATTATTCAATTCTCCATTTCATTCTAGACAATTTTTTTTTTTTTAGCCAACTATGAGGGAGAGAGGATTCAAACGTTCAACCTTAAAATTCATAAGTATCAAATGTGACATTAATATTAAGAATCGATAGTTATCCATGATGCAATATCATTTGGCATTTAAGTAAATGATATAGAAAGAATTAAAAAAATGGGTTTATTTTTTCTTGAGGAAAAAAAAGTTCATTTAGATGGGATTTTTGATACTTTTTAAAGGTGGGAGAGCAGTCACAAGGAGCTTAACCCCTTGGTCTGCCACTGTTAATAATGCCCGTCTATCTTAATTTTTATTAGAAGGAAAGCCTGCGGATTACCATGGAAAATACTACTCAGTCCTAAAATAATCAGAACCATATATATTTGCATATATATAACTATATATGTTTCTTTGACATAGCAAGATTTTTGCATTTGTAGGCTATTAATAACCAAATTAAAGGATCGTGTCTTGATTTAAGAATCATTTTTTATTGATACAGCATGAAACGGGCACCAATCTGAATATAAACCAAACACGTACGTATAATTAAATATGGCATATAATGCAATCCGCGCTCAATTTGAGGGGAAAAAATAAAGGGAAAAGGTCACATTAAGTGACATACCTGGTATCGCAAAAAATTTAGAGCGAAACTCAAAAGTATAGAATTAATACGCAAGCGATTTAATCTAACGTGGATGGAAAATAAGTTGATTACATATGAAATGTCTAAACGATATGAATTTACATGAAATATAATCTAAACATGATGTGACAACATTCTTTTGAAAAGAAAAATAAATAAATTTTATTATATTTTGATTTTTTTTTTTATATGGGAAAAAAAGGAGAAAGAGAGACAGAGAGAGAGAGAGAGAGAGAAAATAAACTACATTGAAAGGCACGTATCATTCCCAAAACAGATTTATATAAACGAAATTCAAAATATTTATGCTATAAAATATTTAAACGTATCACCTAAAATAAAAAGTGCTCACTTGAGTCTTGTTATAAATATAAAGAATTTGGAGAACTCATTTAGCAAAATCAATATAGTTTAGATGTATGAATATTGATCTTTTAATAATATGACCAAGTTTTACTCCTCTACTTCTCTAAGGTTGTAATATAATAGTTCACTAAAAAAACAATAACTTACTTAAAACATTGAAGATTAATTTAATTTTAAAAGATTTCTATATGAAAATAACACAGGAGAAGATCAATGTTTGAAATTTAAAAAAGGGATTAACAGTTCAAAAGATTCAAATGAGCAACCTATGTTTTAGTAAATTATTAAAATAAGGAATCACCCTTATAATGAAATTAACTTTAACTAATATAGTTTAGTAGTATAAACACTAATCTCTTAACGGTTTAATTTAAGTTTGATTCCCTCCCTTCTTTAAAGTTGTAATATAATAGTTTGCTAAAAAAAAAAAAAGATAACTTACTTAAAAGATTAAGGATTGATTTAATTTTACATAATTCTCAAAGACAAATTACACAAAAGAAAATCAACGTTTAAGAATAAGTCTAGAGAAAGAATAAACATTTTAAAAAGTTTAAACATTTCAAAATGTTCAAATGAGTAACCGAAGTTTTAATAAATTGTTAAAATATGGGATCACACTTACAATAACATTAAATAACTAATATAATTTAATAATATAAATACTGATCTCCATCAAATTTGATTCTCCCTCTTCTTTAGGGTTGCAATATAATAGTTCACTAAAAAACAACATTACTTATTTAAAACGTTGAGGATTAATTTAATTTTAGAGAATTTTTAAATGAAAATTATAAGGAAAAAGATCAATATTTGAAAATAAGTTTTGAAAAAGGATAAACACTTCAAAAAGTCCAAACGAATAATCTACATTCTAGTAAATTATTAAAATGAAGGATTATCATTAAATGACAATTAACTTTAACCGATGTAGCTATTTATTACCACATATCACTTACACATGTATTTAAATACAAATAAATAGAAAAAATTATTTAAAAATATAAAATTAATAAACTAAAATTTGAAAAAAAAAAACAAAAAGGAAACGAGAACCATTAAAACTTTATAATATAATTAAATATTGTATAAATATATGTAAATAGTTAAAAATTAAAGAATCGAAAAATTTTTAAAAATCACAAAAAAAAAATTGGGAAAAGGAAAATTAGAAACAGGGACCATAAACCCAGGAAAGGGGACGCGCAATTTTATGAGACAAGTGATAGCGTAAAATGATGACAACGATCAGTTATGATGGTCCACCATCAATCCATCCTGCAACATATATAGATGAAAAACGAAAACGATAATAGAAATTATTTTCGCCGTCATCCATCGTTTTTCACAAGGGACGTCAAACTACCGGGAAAGATTAACCGCTATCGTTGTTTTCAGAAGCGACAAGCATCTGCAATCAGTTGATTAACCCTACAACATTTGACGACTGCAATGCTGCAACTGTAACATATATAAAAAATAACTCGCAAAAGTTCTCCAGGAAACAAACATAATTAATATGCGCCCAATAATATCAACTCTTATCAATTGTGGGGAAATTGAAATTTTTTCCAATTGGAAAAGAAGCATCGGTTGTTGTCATTTCATGTCCGTGCAAGTCTGTAGGTTGACAAGGTATTTATTTGGGTATGTCCACAAAGTGCAACCACCTTATAGGAATATTTTTATAAGGGCTTTTGTAATCCATGAGCTGGATAATCCCATCCCATTTGACATAATAAAAAAGAATCATTCTGTTCAACACGCCTTAGGAATACAAAAGATGAAGAGAACAATGGTCCTTGTCATCCTCCTCCACATGCATTCGATAGTCACATGAAAACTTTTGATTTATTCTTTGACTATGATCTAGATAATTGATGGAGCAATCGACCCAAACAAGCATCCATCCTTGGGATCTATGTTTGTGCTCAATGAGGAAGACATGGTTCACAAGGGAAAAACAAACAAGAAACCAATTTAAAATATAAAACAACTTAAGTTACAATATCATAATAAATTAACATTCTCACTATCTTTCTACACAAATGTTGCATGCCAAAGGTATAACTAGGAACAGACTAAGAGTTTTTGACCTTTGGATGTCTAAGTTTTACATCAACGTCTGCTGACTTCAGTGTTGCTGAAATATGCGGTTATTGCCTTGAGTTTACCATTCAAAAAGTTCTTCTCCACCTGATACCATAGATCATAATCACTCAGAATAAAGCAAAAAGAAGAATAGCAAACCTTTTGAACTATGAATTCAATGAGTATCCATCATCCTCCACCACAAGCAATCAAAAACCCAGTCAAGATGTATGATATTAGGAACAGAAACCATCATACCAAACTCAAAATCTAAATTAATACGTATCATATATTAAGAAAAAGAAAGAAAAGAAAAAGGGAGTTGAACCCTTGACTGTAAGTACAATCATATGTTGAACTTCAAATTCCATCTATAACAACCAAGCCACGATTTGATCATATCAAACTATAAACCAAAAAAAGAACAAGCACAAATAAACATTCAACATGCACAAACCAAGTCTTGCACGCAAGTACAAATAAACTATGACACATGGAGACCAAGTTATGCAGTCTTTCCCGTCTTTTCTTGCCAATTCCACTTCAACTTGTGTTGGAATCGTCAGTCCAATAATGGAGCTATGTTCGTTGTGATGAAAGCCTTTCTTCTGCCCCGAGGGAGCCTTCTTGGTGAGCAATCCTAAGCCACATCTGTGACCCAGCATCCAACCCCAAAGAGGATAAGGGAAATAGGAGGGACTACTCCTCTTACCCCGTCTAGAAAAGCCTTCTTAATGTCATTTGACAGTAAAAATAGTTAAGGAACCGATTCTCTAAGGAACAGTTGGTGCACAGAGAGTACCAATGGATACTCAAGCAAATAAAAAATTTCTTATAATTAGATTGATACCTCTAGCATCCATGGAGGGTGAACTGAGAGAGCAAGCTCAGCTAATTGGTTGAGATCAACATTCTTTGGGAGAAACATTACAACCATAAAAGCAATTTCCTTTGCCACCTTAAAGAGGGACTCACTGCCCAAACAGCACAAAGATGAGGAGTAAATCTAAGCCTTAAAAAGTACAAAATGATTGCTGCAAAAGAGGATGCAGAAATATAATAAGGCATTCTATTGCATGCTCATAAAATGACATAATAAAAGATGAAACCAACCCATTATGTGGCTTAAGCATTGTCTTGATGTCATAAACCTTCACTTTGTTATAATCAGGGCCACCCCAGGGAGGTGATAAAAATACAGCATCTGCCTGTAACAATGTCACCAGTGTCATATTATGATATATCCAGGTCAATAAATTGTGCAAGCAGTGACCTCCCTAAATTTATGAAATCATTATACCAGAACAGCACAAGGAGCATAAAAATAAGATGCATTAGATAACAAAAGCTCAGATAACCAATTGTCATCAATGAAAATTACCTAGCAAGAGCCTTTTTATCCTCCACAAAAAAAAAAAAAAAAGATGGAAAAAATAGAAGAAGAAGAGGAAGAAGAAAAAGCATAGCAAAGCCATAATCAAACAGGAGGCTTCCATACCTTCAAATTTTGAGCCAAACAGAAGAAGTCCCCCTTCACAAAATCTATTCGGTCATCAACTTCATAAATGACAGCATTATGATGCGCATACTCTATCTTCTTTGGATCAATATCCACAGCAATCACATGCATGCCCCTAAAATAAGGTCAGTGGACAAGAAATGTGAGCATGTACAGGAAAAGCCAAATTTCAATAATGATCACAGTTCTAAATCAGAACCGAAATGTTAAATAAGTAAATCTCATCTTGCAAAAACATCCCATGACACATCTGACAAACCCAAAATGAGACAAGCTAAAGAGATAGGTATAATCACAGACGGCTCTTCAATTAAAGTTTGAAGTTTCCCTCTTTGGATTGGCTTATTCTAATCTATGTCTTACATGTCTCTTATTCTAATTTTACTTGTGTGGCGCATGTATATTTTTCGTGTCTTATTTGCATGTTGTCTATGGAACTGACAAAGTTTCACCAAGGTCGCTGATTAGTCAAAAGACTCAGAACAATGAGATGACTAGCATGGGATTCTTCAATTAACTTGGCTTTAAAAATATCACAATCAGATTCTAAAGATAATTGAATCCCATGACCAAGTGTCAAAACATACAAAGTCTGGAAAGGATGCCCACAAGCTAATAGCCATTGACTCATTGAAACACAGGTTTGCAAAATTCAGCCACTTTCAAGTTTCTAGCATTTGGCAACACATCTGGGTGTACAAGGATCCCCCAATCCATAACTATGATACAATAAAATGGCCATATCAAGCTCAACTGGATGCTCCTCAATCTTCACAACTTCTCGGTGAAGCAGAATGTCTTGTGTGATAGTAAAACATTTTCAGAAAAATTCAAATCCAAGCTGCTGTTTCCTTCCTTGTTTCTGACTATTCATGCCCAGCACCCATGCCTATAACTCCAGAAGATGAGAATCTATGTCAGTGAACAAAGGAAAATGAAGAATGCCAACACCTACCATTTTGCAAATTGGATAGCATTCCCACCAACTCCAGTAAAGCCATCAATAACAATGCCACTACCACAACGAAGAGCATGATGTTTGGCAATAGATTCTGGAGTGACAGAAAACCATCCTTCCTTATCCATTTTCACACCAAGGTCAAATTTGGAGAACAGTGCATAACGCTGACACCAATATTTGTCAATATTGGCAGAGTACTCATCATCTATCCGAAAACTTAGCTCTGCAAAGTGCAAATACGCATTGAGTACAGATTATAAAATCTGAATAAAAATTATACTACTATTCTCTTCCTCCCCAAGAAGCATAAACTTGAGGGTGCTGCCAATGAGATTAGCATCAAGATAGCAATGCATATCAGGAATAAATGCTAAACAAACCTCTGTCTATGTCAGAGGACTTCCCCTGTAACCGTGCATTTCTTGCTTTCTTTTTCCGTTTACTCACATAACCATATTGAGTACGTAGCTCACCCACATGAGCCTCACCTTGTGAGTGCAATCCATTATTTTCACAGGATATTTCAACGAGTGGATTGGGCACACTAAAAGAAGAAAGAGAGAAAAAGTTCAAGCAGTTAATTTCAACAATATTTGCACTTCAAATCACATAATTTAAAGTTGATAATGTTCAAATTATCCCTCATGTCATCCAGTGCTGAAAATTTACCATATCTTTATGCTCCCTAAAGAAACCAACTTTGTACTAGCAGACAACATCATATGGAAAATCTGTTTCTCTAAATTTAGGGAAAGATTTAGATGGAACAACTTTAGAATACAACACATTCAATGTAAACGCATGGGCAAAAGACAAGACGCAGAGAAATGTGCATCCTTATTGAAAGCAGCATACCTGCCCAAGCTTTCATGAATTTCTGATGAGAAGAATATTCTTTCCTCTTTGCCAATATTAGAAATCTCATCAAGCTTGTCAAGATTACCTGCATAACTATTTTTAGTGTATGAGGTCCTACAAGATTGAGATGAGTCTGTAGCTTGTCCAAAATCGATGGATGGCTTGTCCACTGACTGATAAGATCTACAATCATCTGCAGCTTCCTCAAATTGAAAATTGGTTCTTTGTACACCACAGGAATCCGGTGTATTTGAGCAAAGGTTCTTATCTATATCGTTTGACTCTGTAGGGATCCCAATTGACTCATCTGTCCTCTCGATAGATTGTTCTTGTTCCAAGCCAAAAGGTGGAAACCATGTAGAAACATTTGTAATTACATTGTAATAATAATTCCTTTGGTAGAGAGAGTCCCAATACACTCTCCAGTTTGCATCCCACTTATGATTACCATTCTCATCTTCTTGGACCATAGCATCACTGTTACTGGAAAATGTCAAACAATCTCCCACATGATTTGTCGGAGACGAAGTCTCTAAACTATATTTCTGCACATTTTCTTCCTTATCATGATCAATGCAGGCTTCACTTGAATGAGAGGTAGTGGAAACATCAGGAGTAGTGCACTTCATTCGAGTATTGACTGCCATGTCATCTTGGAATATATCATCAGACAGCATTGAATCACCGCTCTGGTCATGAATGGGAAGATGGACTATTCTAGTCAGTTCCTCAATGATGCCATTTTTCACTGCAGTCAAACTGATTGATCCCTCTCCTTTGGTTGAAAAGCAGCAGAAATTTCCAGAATCTGCTAGAACATCAGAGCAAGATGATTCACTTTGGCTCAGCTTTGACATGTACCAATAAGAACCACTAGGATTATTGTGAAAAGCAGTAGGAGATACAACATCTCTGCCACTCACTTTAAAAGGTTCAAGTGCTTCCTTGTCAATTTTTTTATCAATGGAAAAATTCTTGATGTGGGTATTCTTTTTTGTTACTTTAGCCATCCCATTCTTCCTCTGCAAAAGCAGTGTAACCAAAAGCTTAGCCGTAGCAAGGTGGTATCAAGAAAAGCTCACCTACTGAATGAAGAGAAGAATAACTTCAGCTATCTTCAAAGCTACATGTTGACTTCTCACAATTAAATATGGCATTTTATCACATGGAGAGGCTAATTCTGACTTTCATATTACCATTTCTCTATTTAATAAAGTAAAAAACTTTCATATTGCAATTATACCTTGTTCTTACGTGATTGAGTGTAAAGAAGAAGCTATTTTTCTAAGGGAGTCCAACCTAATGGGACAGTTTCATATGGTAACAAAGGTCTTCAAAAGAGATGGAATAGGAAAAGGAACTGCTAGAAAAACAATAGACGGAAAATAAGTGATTTCATGCACAGCCACAGGTGCACATCAGACAAGATGGTGCTGAAGTGTTTGCATGACTCTGCAGGTAGTAGCAATATATGAAAGTAATCCAGTAACTTGCCAAATTATAACATGATGTAGATCCAGACCCTAGACAGTAGTTCTATGTATATAATCTCAATTAAATAAAATATTAATTCTATAGATTGACATCTGAAATTCATTGCTTTTTATTTATTCAGCAAGTTCATTTTCCTCCTTCTGGCTATTAAACAAATGCAGAACAGCTATTTCTAGTCCTTCTAGCATTTAAATTGAAAAGGAGTTTCCAGATTGAGTCCAAAGGAGCAACACCTTCTTTGTGAATATTAGAACCACTTTCCAAGCACTTCTGATTACTTTTTCATCTAGAATTTTTAATAAAATGTCTTGCTCAAAGGAGTTGCCATGAAAAAAGTTAAAAACATGAAAGATCAATTATCTCATCGAATGTGTCTCCATTTTGACAAATTGAAGTTGGACCTTAGATCACAAAATAGAAATACAAGGGTTGATACGACTCTAAGAGTGCATAAGCCTTTACTTTATGTATATAAAAGGAGATAGGTGAGGATGGTCTGTGTGTACTGTAATTAGTGTGTGTGCATGTACTGTAAGTGGTGTGTGAGTACGTGTACTGAATGGATGGAGGTGTAGTTGTACTGTGCTTGGGTATTATGTTTAGTAGCTGTGAGTAAAGAATAGTAAGCTTATGTTGGAAAAGTATAAATAGTAGTAAGGAGTTAGTCAGGGAGTTAGTTAGAAAGCCTTGTATTGAAAGTGGTCAGAAGATGGACGAGAGCAGCGGGGAAAAAGAGGATTCCCTAAGAGCTGCAGCATTCGAACTGTGAAGTACCAGAATTGGTGCTTGTTTCACTAGCAAACATTTGGAAGAACAAGTGAGTACTCATTACTACTACGAAATTATGTGTTTGCTTATCCATTGAACCTTAATCGTATCAAATTGACACTGTCTATAGGAAAATTGAAATTAGAGATGACTAGAATGGAGTCTAGGATTAATAATTTGGAGAAAAATCTTGGATCTTTGGATCATAGTGTGAAATTGGTTAAAGATGAATTGAATGGAAGTATGCATGAGTTGCAACATCAGATAGCTACTATAGATCAAACCACTGCTTCTAATATCACATCATTAAAGGCTTTAATCAATGGAATCGAAGCGACATTAGCTTTGATCCAATCTTCCTGGCAAGAGATTGGACATAGATTGAATATAGGGGAGAAATCAAAAGGGAAGATGGATTCTTCTTTTGGAATTTAAATTGGAACAAAGCAAGTGGTTAACGAGTTTGAAGATTCCCAGTTAGGTGATTCGGACGAGGATGTACAATCTTAGATGGTGAATGCAGTTAATGTACCAACCTTCGAAGGGGAAGATCCAATGCATTGGTTAACTTTGTTAGAGCAATATTTTGAAGTCCATCATGTGCAAGAGGATAGCAAGATAGAGGTAGCGATGATGGGGTTAAAAGGACGAACTATCTATTGGTAGAAAATGCTAAAAAGGAGATTGCTGAAGATCAATTGAAACGATTTTAAATAGAAATTTTGTACTCGATATGTTGGCTTATCGGCAGGAAATTCATTTATAACTATTTCAACATTGAGATACAATTCATCAATTAGGAAGTATTTAGAGTTTTTCTAAACCCTAACGTCTCAAATTCCTGACATCACTAAGATGCAAATGCTCAAGTATGTCTTAAGCAGATTAAGAGAGGATATTTGATTAAGAGTTCAAACATTAAGGCTGGTATCTTGAGCTGATGCGATGAAATTAACTTTTAGCATGGAACAAGAATTTGAGCATAGCATTTTTCTGTCATCGAAAAGTAAGAAGAGTATGTCATTTATTATTTCATATAATCCTTCGCCTGTGAACTATGGGCTAATTCTAGTACCTACTACTTCTCATTTGAATCCGTCTTGGAAGTCACAAGGTGGAGGTGTTAACGCTGTCGCAACGTATTTGACTTAACAAATGTCATCCAGACCGAAATCTTCTACCTATTCAAAAGATCAGAATAGTTACCCAGTGTTGAGTTCAACTGGGAGTTCAAGTAATGATTGCTAGTATTTTCAGAAAGGTTCGAAACAAATGACTTATGCGGAGTATTTAGACAAAAAAAATAAAGGCTTATGTTTCAAGTATGAATTGCCTTTTTAACCCGATCATAAGTGTCCTAACAAAACCTTGAGGGTTTTAATCCTTGAAGAGGATGAGGATCCATTGGAAGAATATTGGGTAAAGCTTCAAGAGCTTTCGTCCACTTCCAAGAATTCAAAAAAATCTCAAGTAGAGTCAGAACTCTCTCTTTTGGCTATTAATAGTTTCAATGGACTTAGGACACTTAAGTTTAAAGGCGAAATGAACAGTTAGTAGATATCTATCCTAGTAAACAGCGAAGCAAGTCACAATTTTGTTTCCTTGCAATTGGTACAACAATTGCAATTAAAAATAGATTCTACCTTAACTTTTGCTATAAAGCTCGGTGATGGTCGAGTGGTTAAATCTATGAGAGTATGTCGTCAGCTGTAGTTGAGGGTTGGTACCTTGCTCATTGATGTGGACTACTATGTGTTTGAATTAGGTGCTGTTGATATGATTCTTGGTATAGATTGGCTTCAGTCGTTGAGAGAAATTAAGGCTGATTGGTGCAAAATGTGTATGAAGGTTTTTAAGCACCAACAGGAACATGTGTTATAAGGCGATTACTCATTGTTTAAATCTTTTGTCACTAATAAGAATTTACATAGTTTAGACGAGTAGGAGTATTGTAGTATGGTTATTCAAGTTAGGTTGGTATGTATGACAATGGATTCATTTGAGACCCCTTCTAAGATGTTTACGATTCTGACTGAATTTGAGGACATTTTTTACAAGCTAAAATGTTTGCCACCCAATCAAACTATAGATCACAAAATTCCCTTGAAGGAAGGGGTTGAACATGTGCGTCCATATCGCTATGCTCAAGTACAAAAAGATGAAATAAAAAAGATGGTAGTGAATATGTCAAAGGCTAGCATCATACAGCCAAGTGCTAGTCCATTTTCGAGCCCCGTAATTTTGGTGAAGAAAAAAGACGGGTCATGGCGTTTTTGTGTTGATTATCACGCGCTTAATAGCACAACTATTCCAAATAAGTATCCGATTCCTATAATTGAGGAATTATTAGATGAGTTATTTGGTACATCTATATTTTCAAAAATTGATCTCTATTCAGGTTATCATCAAATAAGAATTCATACTGATATTCCTAAAACAGCCTTTAAAACTCATCATGAGCATTACGAATTTTTAGTCATGTCATTTTGGGCTCACAAATGCACCCGCAACATTTCAATCCACCATGAATGAGGTCTTCCGGCTATATTTGCGTAAATTTTTCTTGTTTTTCTTTGATGATATTCTCATTTATAGTTCAACTATACAAGCTCACATAGGCCATTTACGAATAGTCCTAAAATTGATCCGAGAACATCAATTCTTAGCCAACAAAAAGAAGTGTGTTTGGACAATTGTCATTGAAATACTTAAGACACGTGATTTAAGCCAATGGGGTAACAATGGACCCTAATAAGATTCAAGCTATTTTGAATTGGCCTATTCCAACTTCTTTAAAAGATTTGCGAGGTTTTCTTGGGTTGTTTGGCTATTACTGGAAATTTATTAAGGATTATGATAAATTAGCTAAGCCATTAACTAATCTTTTGAAGAAGAATGTTTTTGAATGGGATGAGAATGCTAATCTGACTTTTACACTTTTGAAGCATGCTCTAACTCAAGCACCGATGTTGGCTATGCCTAATTTTTAGCAACCGTTTGTAATTGAATGTGATGCCTCTAGACTTGGTTTAGGTGCGGTTTTAATGCAAGACTCTCAACCAATAGCCTATTTTAGTAAAGCTCTATCAGCTAAGACACTTACTAAATCAACTTATGAAAAGGAATTGATGGCATTGGTGCTAGCAAACAATCATTGGCAACCTTATCTCCTTGGTTGGCGTTTTATAGTATGAACCGACCAAAAGAGCTTGCATCGTTTACTTTACCAACGGATTACTAATCCTAACCAGCAGCATTAGTTAGCTAAACTCCTCGGTTATGAGTTTGATATACAATATAAGGCTGGGAAAGACAATGGAACAGCTGGTGCACTTTCCAGGATGTTTGAAGAAGTTGATTTCATGGCCATTTCGAGGCCCATTTGGACAGATATTGCAGCTATTAAACATGATGTCCTTAAGAATCTTACTTTGGCTCAAAAGATTCAGCAACTTAAGGAAGGGAAGGACCTGAATTCCAGTTACCATCTTTTGAATGATACATTGCATTATAAAGGACGTATGGTGATTCCTCCTCATTCTTCATTTCCATCACTTTTTATGAATGAATTCTATGCCTCTATAATGGGAGGTCACGCAGGATACGTACGGACTTATCGAAGGTTAGCTGCCCACTTGTTTTGGGTTGGTATGAAGAAAGACGTAGCTAACTTTGTGGCTTCCTGTGCGGTGTGTCAACAAAATAATGTACAAAACTTGTCACCGGCCGGATTGCTCGATCCTTTACCTATTCCTAAAGTTGTTTGAGAAGACATTTCTTTAGACTTCATCATGAGATTAACTATATCCAAGGGCTTTAACACTATTTTAATTGTTGTAAATCAATTTTCTAAATATGGGCACTTCTTGTTACTTAAGCACCCTTCTAATGCTAAGTCGGTTACCGAACTTTTCGTGCAAGAAGTGATACTTTTACATGGTTTTCCTCGTACCATAGTGTCGAACAGAGATCCACTTTTTGTTAGTTCTTTTTGGAGAAAGTTGTTTAATCTCTAAGGACCTCGTCTAAATTTTAGTACCATATATCATCCTAAAACAAATGGACAAACGGAAGTATTAAACCGGAGTTTGGAATGCTATCTTCGATGCTTTGCTTCGGAACATCCTAATCCTTAGACCACTTGGATTTCTTGAGCTGAGTTCTCGTATAATACAAACTATCATTCGTCTATTGGAATGACAACTTTTGAAGCTATTTATGGGAGGCCTCCTCCCTCAATTCCTATTTATCTTTTAGGTGAAATCCAAAACCCTTCGGTCTAAGCAGCTTTAGGGGCTCGAGATGACATTTTGGTGCATTTGCGCCAAAATTTAGAGTGTGCACAACTTCACAATTGTGCAATGGTCAATTGACACTAACGAGATGTTAGCTATGCCATTGGGGATTAGGTGTTCTGGCATCTTCGCCCTACCCTTTCTTCTAAGATTGGGGTAAAGACTTCAACTAAGTTAGCCCTACGCTTTTATGGTCCCTTTTGTATTTTGTCGCGAGTGGAGAATGTCACTTATCGTTTGGAACTTCCTCCACATTCCATATTCATCCAGTGTTCCATGTGTCTCTTCTCAAGAAATCTTATAGCTCTTTTCCAATTTTGTCTAATCTTCCGAACAAATTACATATTGATGAATTGGTTGATTAGCAATCTCTACACAAAATCTTGGACTGCAGCTTTATTGCTCGGGATGGTTTGGAGATTCCACAAGTTTTAGTGCAATGGGAAGGCTTTACAACAAAGGATGCCACTTGGATGGATACTTCTGATTTCGTGTTGCAATATCCGGATTTTGTACTTGAGGACAAGGACAATTTTCAAGGGGAGAGTATTGATAAGACTCCAAAAGTGCATAAGCCTTTCCTTCATGTATATAAAAGGAGATAGGTGAGGATGGTGTGTGTGTATACTGTAAGCTGTGTGTGGGTGTGTGTACTGAATGGGTGGAGCTGTAGTTGTGTTGTGCTTGGGTATTACGTTTAGTAGCTGTGAATAAAGAATAGTAGGCTTATGTTGGAAAAGTATAAATAGGAGTAACGAGTTAGTTAGAAAGCATTGTATTGAAAGTGGTCAGAACGTGGACGAAAGCAACAGGGAAGAAGAGGATTCCTTGAGAGCTATGGCATTCATGCTGTGAAGTACCAAAATTAGTGCTTGCTTCACTAGCAAATATTTGGAAGAACAAGTAAGTACTCATTACTACTACAAAATCGTGCATTTGCTTATCCATTGAACCCTAGTCGTATCAAGGGTGCAATACAATCAAACTAGAGCTACTTGAGCTTTCAAATAACTTATCAAGACTGGCTGAGCTTGAGCTTCTTGATACTCAATCTGATGGACTTGCTAGCCTAATCTAACTTGGTCTTGAGCTTAAGTGGATTGGACTTCAATATGAACTTGTTTTTAGGAAGTAAGGTAGCTATATGGATATCAAACTTCAATACAAGTAAATATAGAAAGAACCTACTTTAAAGGATCAAAATTAGCTAACCAGTTGAATACATCATGCTGAGCACTAGTTTTAGGACATCAATACAAGTCAGTACTACTCAATTGTACCCAAGCCACATATATAATGAATATCTTATCTCATTTATAACTAAATATAAGTGATCAAGAAACTTAACCCGAAAAATAACTTGCTCATAAGAACAAATAATGCACCTCCTTGTTGGTTTGAAACGATAGGGGAAGACCCAGTGCATTCATTTGCTCAATTAGTTCCATATCTTCCATTGAAGGTCCAAATTCTAAAAAACAAACCATATAGACATTAAAAATATAGCTCAACTGCTCTACGCTCGCTAGAGCCACGCCACTGCACCTTATCAAATTAAAATCATAAGAAATTAAACATAAACCAAATGAAAAGAATCGCTTGCCCAAGACATCAGAAACAATTTTTGCACCGACTTCCTCATTAACCCTATGTGATATCTGCATTCGCAACAAAATTGGGACAGAATTAGAATCTAGGAACCCAGGCACATATATTAATTAAACCAATCAACAACAAATTTTAACGCAATATGTAAACATACGAACTTCATCGAATAGTTAAGTGTTAAAATGCAAATCTTATGCATCCACAAGTGTGTAAATACATTACGAAAACTGGGAACTTACAGTAGCTTCAGTGGTTGAAAGCGAATCTTGTTTCTGGGTAAAACCATCATCCCTGTGAAGAAAAAACAATTGATTCCATTAGTTGTACTCCTCGATTTGCCACACACAGAGAGAGAAAGAGAGAGAGAGAGAGAGAGTACCGGAGGTAGACTTGAGTGAGCTTGAAGAGAGGACCGAGAGCTCTGATAGCAGGAGATGATTCTAGTTCGTCCATCGTGTAAGAGAATGAGATTTGGAAAGGAAGAGGGTTTTTGGGGTTTAAGGAAGAATGAAAATTTTTCCGCTTTTAATTCTATTGAAGTTTATTAGCTATTTTCTAAGAATTTCACATTAAAGATAGCCATAATGTGTCCCCAGTCATGTTGAATAGAGATTCATAACCCTTACCCATGAATAGATATTACTTGTTCATTTACGGCTCTTTTTAGTTTTTATGAGTGCCTTAAATAATACGTATACGGCATGATATTATAATATTGTACAAAAATATAAATGATATAATAAATAAAAGCAATACAATATTATAATAAAAATTATAAATCTTTTTAAATATAAATAATTATATTTATAATAAAAATTGTAAATGATAATATATGATATTTATTTATTATAAATTTTTATTTTTATTTTATACTTACATATGTTTTATAACATAATGATATATATAATGATATTATTATATTACATAAATAAACATTAGTGATATAATATAGATAATAATGAGGTATCATAATTAAAAAAATTTATATCTACCTAAACATAACTGGTTGTATGTTAAATTATTATATAAAATAATAAATAAAAATAATAAAATTTAAATATTTATTTTATAGTTACATATCTATTTATAATATAATAATTGTAAATCACAACAAAATTTTAAGTCTTATTTATAAACTATTGCTAATAATAGAAAATAAGTATAATGGAACATCGATATATAAGCATTTATTAGAAATTGAGCCTCGCAATAATATATATATATATATATATATTCCCATACACAAGTACAACATAAGAACATTGAACATCTAAATTTTAGAGAATCAAACACAATTCAATTATAATATCATCAACCCTAGCATAAATAATAGTTATTGAATATATATACTTAATAAATAATATATAAAGACTAAACAAGTATGAGAGTTCTTACAATAAGTATAAGAAAACGGTCAAAGGTACTTGTAACATTAATAGACATAGGATATAGTAAAGTAAATAGTTAAGATGCTTAAACTTTTATATTATTGAAAGTATATTACTATAGCTATTCAAAGTAAATAATAAAACCTCACTTGGTAGACCTTTACTTCGATACCAAGAATTCATGATCTAAAGATGGTGAATAAAGTATTTACACAAAAGAGTTATCTACAAAATCATCCTTTTTTTCTGATGGAGAAGATCTTCATGGTGAGACGACTCCAGAGCATACAAAAATCTCTTGAGGAGAAATATGGACTAAATAAATTTTTATTACATAAAATGTGAATCCATAAGGTAATAATGGTTACAACTAAACTGCTTTCCTAAGACAACATAATTAGCAAAATAACAAAAGTAATTTCAATAAGCCATGTGTATATTATAAAAAGTATCCTAGTATAAACCTTAGAAACCAATGTTAGTACTGGTATATAAAATATTGTAAATTTTGTCTAGAAAAGACAAGAGTAGAAATCCAAGAAATTAGTACACGGAATAGGCAATTTAATAGAAATCGCCAAGAGTAAGAAATAGAAAGATCAATAGAAAAAAGGTTAAGAATTTTATAAACAAAGGTAGATAAACTAGACAAACAGTCGGTTATATTAGAAGATAAAATAGATAAATTAATATAAAAAATTATCACAATAATAAAATTATTAAGTAAAGTCTTAACAAGTATGAAAGTTGTTGGTCTCGAATGAGATATCAAGAAAGGGGATTGAATTAATATTTTTGAACTTTTTAAAACTTTTTTGTTGTAAAATAAAATTACCCATCTTAATAGCTTAATTTGGTGAATAGTGGTATTTTAATAATTCAACACATCAACACAATTAAATAACTAAAAAGATAAAGAAGGAGAATATCATGCTGAGGATTTATAGAGCTTCAGCCTTCTACCTACTACTCTTTTCTAACTCCACTACTGGGGACCCGATCTACTTCATCGATGTTGTTCTACTTGATTCACTATATTAAAATCACGAGAAGTTTACAAGCATTTGTCATACATGAACTTTACAATACTATGCTTTGCCTATCTAATATTTATTCAATCTAAGTTAATACAAATCTACAGAGTACGATCTAACTTCTCTCAACACTCAAACAATAAATAATGTTTACAAAATACAAATAAAGATAACAATACAAGTCTCAAATAATTTCACACTAAAACAAAAAAAACAATTGATGAATAATTTGTTTCGATTCAACTTTCTAAAGAAGTATGTAAGAAACTTTTTGTGCTCTTTCAAAAAGTTCAAAAAGTAAAATTCAATCACAATTTAAGTGTGACAAAAATATAATTATTTTCTTAAAGACATACTTTATGTTTTGAATCTTTTCTCCTTTTATACTGAAGTTTTTCAATGGTTAAAAGATAATGAGAATTATCTTCAACTCATGTTTATCTTTTTTTAACAACTAGATAATTCAAGGATATCTTGGAGACGATTTTGGTAATTTAAATTTTAAATCCAATTCTCTATGCTTAATTAGCAACTTCCAGATAGACTTTGCATTTAAAAATTTACAATAAGATATACTTATCTACAGTTTCCAAATCAACTTCAATTGGAAAATAAAATCCTACAAAATTTGAAATCAACCTTATCTTATTCGATACTAGATATTTTCTTGTGATTTAACCAAAGATATCTTTACCTAAAAATAATCCCATGGATCTTTGAAACGAGATCAATGTATTTTCCCAATACACCTAATCTAATGGAGCTAAGCCTTAGTTAACTCGAATCTAATATGAGTTAATTTTCCACATTATTCTTCTATACTAACTATCTAAATAACATTTTGAAGAGTATCAGTTTTCTTTTCTCTGAAGTCTCTAAACAAGTTTTTGAAGCATTGTACATATTCTTCTTATAAAAGCTTCTGAAACACTTTCTGAAAATTTTCAAACTAGTCTCTTTTTCAAACGATTTAGACCTTCTGAATAAATTTATGAAAACAACTTAATTTGCAAATTTTTAACTTTCTGAGAATCCTTCTAAATACCTGCATTCATGATTGTTCATTAACATTCATGTGTTTTTGTTATCATCAAAATATATGAAAGATATCTAACAAAATATACAAAAGCTTTTACAAAGATAAGTATAGGAAAATGGTCAAAGCCAGTGTCACGCCCCGAAGCGGCAGAGTCGTAACAGCCCCCGCTGTGTAAACCATCCTAAGATAGAAGTTGGCCTTACAACCGCTATCTTAGACCTGATCTACACAAGCCGTCCACGACTAACCCGCTTTGAAGTAGACAATTTGTAATTTAAACAAATCATTTACCTAAGAAAGTGAGGAAATATATATAATCACTATAATTCAATTACTGCAGTTAAAGTTTTCAATATTCCTCTATAATATATCTCCTAGTTATTACATCATTCGGAAATGAAAAATAATTCTAAAGTAAAAACTTAGACCTTAAAATATGTGTTTATTCTTCGATGTTTTTCCTCACTCCCCAGGATCCAGCAGTTGCTAGCTTCTGAGTAATTGGTTGCCGCTTCTTAGCCAGCATCTGCACGACGTCTATAGGGATGTGAGTAACCACAGCTCAGTAAGTAGGGACGGAGGACTTAAAACTATACCATACACACAACAAGGTTTTCAATCACTTATTAAGTGCAATGCATGTGCAAGCAAATGCCATCGCACGACGTTGTCCGACTCGTCGTGAGATTAGAGAAATTGCGCCCGCTCTAATCCGGGTTGAGGAGTTACCGTTAATGCAACAGCTCACGACCAAACCCAGGCTTGTGTAATGGAGACCTTGCTCTTCCCGCGACTACCTTTGAACCACTGTCTTCACCCCCGCCGTGACCTCCTCTCCTGTCACTTAGTTTAACTGAGGATGAAGAAGGGACCATTTTGCAATCCTGCGCTATCCCTTCCGAAGGGGTCGGTAGTTGGCCGGAGAGTCCTAAATCCCCTAACGGGTTGCCATGCATGTTCGATTAAGATTACCGGTGGTATATTTGATTAAGTCCAATTTAGGGTGATCAATCATTACATACAATTCATACAATATGCGCCAAAGCAACAAACATAATCATAGCATCACCCATAATCAAACACATGCACACATGCACGCATTCAACTATCTAACAAGCACAACCAAGCATAATCTTAAGCATCCAAAAATACAGCAACGTATTAATCCCAACTTACCTCGACTCCTCGCTCGCTCACTCGAGGTCCGATCTGCTCAGGCCATCGCCGGTTATCCCTATAACACGAACGTGATTTCAGCTTTTCATATAACTGTTATAGGTTCGTTTTATCCTATAATGCTTATTGTTAGGTTTTGTTTACGGTTTAATATGCCTAATTATCTAGGTATTAAGTCTTTTATAATTATTCTAGGTTTAGGTTTAGGTTTGGGTTCGGTCTCGGTTTCCGCATCAATTTCCAAATTAGGTTTTGGTTCGATTTTTAAATCCTAAACATGCTCGAATCCTAATGTGAAATTAATTACATTAAGCTCAAGTTTCCAAATATCCTATTGGGTCTTAATTTAGTATTCTAAGCTATTTGGTACACGCTAGTCCTAATTAGGGTATCGGATTTATCTCCGATGTAAGAAAATCTTACTTTTTTATATAATTACCTAAAATTCAATCTTAATTCAGATTTAATATTATTCTGATTTTTACTCTAATATTATCTAAATAACCCTAATTTTTCCATATTTATTAATTTACAATTTCACATATTACTAATTTCTTATATTACTTACCTAATTTCCTTAATTAACTATACTTAGTACCTAAATGCTAGGATTAGGGTTCCACTACAGAGATTAACTTCCTTAAACATCTAATTAAGATCCAAATCAGTAATTAACATCCTAATCACCTAATTAACTCCAAATTACCCAATTTTCCCATCATTTTAGGGCTAAAAATTAACTTAAAAATTTCAAAAATTAATTTTAAAAAAATGGCTTCATAGCACTGTTCTATGTCACATGAGCATCCTACAGAAAAATTTTGAGCCTCAAACTACATCCCTAAGCCTATTTAATTTCCGGTTTAATCATGCTCGGTTTTGAACAATTTGTTAAGGACCCTATATTTCCAGACATAATTAAACTAAATCAACATTTTTCCCTAAATCTACATACAATAAAACCTCAGAATAACAAGTTTCATAATTTTCTGGGCAAAATAATTAATTTTACAAAATTATACAAGAATCGGGCTAGAATTTGGACTCACCGGTTCAGGTGGCTCCGGCCACCGCGGGCCACCGTGGCCTTGTCGTCCGGCCTGGGCGCTGCCACCACCGTGTGGTGGTGGTGGCCGTCCACTCCCAGCTCCTCGTTTGGTGTGGGTTCCCTTTAAAACCCCTAACTGCACAGTTTTTCTTATTTTTTTTTATTTTCTGGATTTTCTCTTGAATTTTCGACTCTCCTTAATTTTCTCTAATTTCTAACTATCCAAATGAGTTCCTGGATTTTTCTTGCTATTTATAGACCTTTTTTATAATTATTATGCATTAATTTGACAAGATTTTGTCAACTTTCCTTGATTTTTGGCTTTTTGTTTGTCCAATTCTTATTGGATAATTTTTATTTTTTCTGATTTGAACCTGCCACGACCTTATCTTGATTCATCTTATCATCTTCTAATTTTTTCTTATTTTTCTTTAATTATTTGCTTAGTTTTTGGCCTATTTCACTAATTACGCGTATTTTTATCTACACATAAATACATGTAGGGTGCACGTAAACATTCCTAAATATTATTTTGGTCATTCTAAAATTTTTAGTATACATATAATCTATCTCTAATAATTTATTAGTTATTATATTATACTTTTTGCCTTTTTGGTAATTAGCAGTTATTATGCTTAAAATTTGAAAATTTTATAGTCTCCTATTTTATTACTTATTTTCTTAAATTTAAGTTTACAGAGTCATTTTTACTGGTATCTTGTTAAATAGTTTATAATTTGGGTTTGATCGGATCTTTTAACCGATCACCCTAAACCTTGAGTTCTAAGTTCAATCTTACGGTTACTTGGCTGAACTTTAGGGCTTACAGCCAGTAGTAACATTAATAGACATAGGATGTAGTAAAGTAACTATAGATAATAAGATTATCCTTAAACAATTCATAGAAAATACTTAAACCCAACTATATAGATCGTAAGATTATCCTCGAATAGTTCGTAGAAAATACTTAAACCCAACTATTTGAACATAAGGATGGAAAAATGTTTTGTTATAATAAATGTATTAGAAACATCTTCCATACTATCAAAACTTTTTACTTGATTAGTCATATTATATTTACTAATATATATATACACGATATTTACTAGGTACAATTAATAATTAATTAAGTTCCAATGGAGCTAAAATGAATTCAATATTTATCATACTAATTAAATTTGAGTGTCTCGTGTATTCAAAAATTATAGTTTGTAACTTTCTACTTATCTAAATTTTGGAGAATCAAACACAATTCAACTATAATATCATCAACCCTAGTATAAATAATAACTATTGAGCATATATAAGGAATATATAAAAATAATAAGCAAACATAAAATACAGTTATGATCATAAATGACTGTTTGTTTTTTTTAGGTGATTATAAATACTATGAGCCCCCTATTCTTACGTATTGAATTCCAAGCCCCCTATAGGCTTACGTGTTGGATTCCGAGTAAGTAATTTAAGATATACATGAAAGTTGACGGATTAAGGTGATATTTTACATATGAGTCATAGGAGTTAGATAAGGACATGTTGTGAGTTTAGAATATAAAAAATATGATAAAATAATTGTATCATGGCTAAAAATGGTTAATTTTACTAAATTATATTATATTGTAATTTATCCACGGTAAATATGTAATTTAGATAACGAAAAATAACTAAACTTTAGAGATACATTATTTAAATACTAAAATTATAAAATGATATAAAATAATATATAAATATAGTATGTGTACCCTACATATAATTATTATATATAATTATATACTCGAAAATGCCTAAAATATCTAAAAATAAGTATAATTGACTAAAAATTCATGAGAAAATAAAAAAAAAATCTCTAAACTACTGAGTTTACTTAGGATTAGGTGTGGGAAGCTGTAAGATAGTTGTTGGCTTAGGAAGATTGCTTTAGGACACATTCTCAGACATGGCAATTAGGTATAAAACCCTTAAAGGAGAGAGAAAATGTCATTTTTGCATTCCACAACTTAAGAAACACCACCAATTCTCTCTAGAGCATCACTTAGTCTCTTAGGATTCTAGAATAATTGTAGAAATAAGAAGAAATATCAAGGCAAAATTTTGGAAAAAATTAGAATCAACACTGTGTAAATCGAACCAATTAATGGAACCCAAGTCCAAAGGCTATCTAGAGGCAAACCGCTACCATTATCCAATAGAAGTGGCAGCACCTGGAGTGGCGGACAACTAGGGGAGGTTGTTGGTGGTTGGACGGCCGTAGTTTAAGTGAGTGAAAATTTTTATTTGATTTTTTTTCTTAATTTGTAAAAATATTAATTTAATCCAAAAAATTACGAAAAAATTTATTCTAACATATTTTAGATATACTTTTCGAGAAAAATATCAAATTATAAAATTTTTTGTCAAGTATATGACCTCTTTAAGAAATCGTATGAAATCAATCAATTTTTTAAATTGTCTTAAGAGACCCTATTGACATAGTTTTCAAACTAAAATTTTTATAAGATGACCTTATATTGTATATAAGTATTGCATGAAGAGCTTTCGAACAAAAATGTTTTCTATAATTTTTAGGGATTTTTAAGCCTTTGAATTCGATGAAAAACGTGGCTTTCTTAAAGATTCTGTATAATTAACTTGATGAAAACCTTTGATAACAAATTCTGGAGTTTATTTGAATCATATTATACTATAAAGAATGATCTAAAGTTGTGTGGATTGAGTTGAGGTAGAGTTATGTACAAGTTGTTAAGATATGGACTTAAAGCATTAAAAAGGTAAATATGAGAATGTGGAGATTTGAGTAATATAGTGTTACTTCATGTGATAAACCCAATGTATGATCATGTTTTAGCATGACTATAATCTGAAATGCGACACTAGAATTAGTCGCTTTGTGTAAACTTGTAAGATGACCCTGTTTAGAGAGTTCTTTAAAAGATTAGTTAGTTAAAAGAATGAGTTGATCATAGGTTTAAAGACTTGATCATAGAGTTGCCTAATATGAAAGACTTAACTAATAGAGCATCAAAAGGTTAATTAGAAAGTTTTGATATGGCTGTACCAAAGATGGACTAGTTCAGTCGTATTAGCGAATGGGTCCAAACTCATTGAAGTTCGAAAACGAAGATGAAATACGCAAAAATAAAAAGTAAATCAAGCAAAATCCTATGAATGATTTCGAGGATATGACGCATCAATGAATCTCCATAGACTTATGAATTAACTCGATATAATACACAAATAGGATAAGAATTATGGTAGAAGTAATGACAGTAGCTCATAAAAGGGAAAAGTGTAATGTATTCAATATTAGGTGATTGTTACGGCTACACTATTCAAAGTTATTTATACACGATATTTTAGGGAAACTTGCCAAAAGTGGAAAAGACAAAAAGAGTGTTTCCTAAAACAAGCAAAATATAAGGAATGTAATAAGGAACAAACGAAAAATCAAGAAAATGTTAAGTCTGTACGGCATATTCCATCATGTAGTAGTTAGGCACGTAGTTAGCAGTCATTAGCAATGCTTCTAACAATACAAACAAGACTGTACAATTAGACTCGATGTGGCTAGAGCTGAAGATTCTTCCGTAGTGAATTTAGTTCGGTCATGCTTTGAGCAACTCGGAATTAGATCGGCAAAGCTGACGGTTAGGTGAGTTGAGCTGTTGTTTGAGTGTCTCTTAAGTTAGCATTTAAAATCTATTGACAAGCACAAGTACATTCTACTTGAGTGAAGCAGTAGGTCGACAACTTATAGCAGCTCGAGCTACTCTAATGTAGGTTGCAACGAGAGAATCCTCTTCGCCATACTCTCAAGCCTTAAAGTTTGGGCTTAGGTTAGAGGTTTGATAGTTTGATTCCTATCATCTTCGCCAGCTGATTGGGAATTTTGGTCAAATCCGACTAGTCTTTGCTCAATTCTTCTTCAGGTCGATAAGGGTTAAGATCAACAACGTTAAACACATCAGATACTCCAAAGTCTTCTAGGAGCTTCAACTAATATGCATTGTCATTGATCTTTTGGAGTATCCGGAATGATCCTTTAGCTCAGGTGGATAACTTGTTCTTCCTCTTATTAGGAAATCTCTCTTCAGTCAAATGTAGCCATACTTGGTCGTTGGATTGAAACTACTTAGTCTTCCTTCCTTAGCCTTTTTCTCCCAATTTCTTATAAACTCAATTGATGTGCTGAGTTACTCGTTAGTAGATCTATTAGAAGGACTGAGCACTACTTCTTGGTTATGAATCTTCTTGGTCAATCGATGGCATTGGAATGTGATCAAGCAGTAGCTCAGGGTTAAAACCATAAATGACTTCAAATAGGGCATGTCTAATGGTGGCATGTACTGTTTTGTTGTAAGCAAAGTCTACCATAAGCAGGTTAACATCCCAATTGACTAAGTTCCTTTCCATTGCAACTCAAAGCAGTGATCCTAAGGTACAGTTGACAACCTCTGTTTGATCGTCAATTTAGGGATGGCAAGAAGTATTGAACAGTAGTTTAGTTCCCATCCAATGTTAAAGAGTTCTCCAGAAATAGCTTAAGAATTTCAGGTCTCTATCTAAGACTACACTCATTGGCACTCCATGTAAGTGAACTATTTCCTGCAAAAACAAAGAAGCAATAGCTGAAGTATCATTAGTTTTAGTGTAGGGCATAAAGTATGCCATTTACTGAATTTATCCATGAAAACCATAATAGAATCTTTACCTCCGGTAGTTTGGGTTAATTTAAGGACAAAATCCATGCTCAAGTCAACCCATAGTCTAGTTAGGACAAGTAGAGGCATCGCTCTCTCTTGTTCAACTTGGCTCTTGGCCTTCTTACAAGTAGTACAACCTTCAATCACATGGTGCACATATCGCTTCATTTTAGGCTAGAAGAACCTAGCCTTCATTAAGTCATACATCATTCTCTCTCCAAAGTGCTCAAAAAGTCTTCCACCATGAGCTTCTCTTACCAGTAGTTTTCTCAATGAATAAGTCAACAGACATAACTTGCCACATCGGAATCAATAGTCGTCCTCTATATGATACTCATCAACTACTCTTCCCTCTTCACAATGCTTATATATGGGGCCTGTTGACACTCGATTCTCACCCGAACCAAGGCCCAACGAGCAAATCCCATCATGGGGAACACATGAAGCATATACGAGCAAACAGCGAGCTCACCCCTTATACCATAACCTACTCACAATGCCATGTAGTTATGATCAAGAAGAGCATGAGATGCTATCAAGCCCTTTCCCTATGCTATAACTTGCTTGGCGAGTTATGCAATATCTCATCTAAGCATAGTTGCCCCGTTCGTCGAGCTAGCATACATCAACCATTTAGCATAAGTTTTAGGCTTAACTTGTCCTCAATAAAGCATCAATTAACCCCATTGATAGGAATCAGGTTACTAGGCCTTTGACCCACAGCCGAGCTCGAGGACTGGAAGGCCTAATAAGGTAGATTCTTCTACTTCAACCGACTCCTACCGAAGCTAAGTACTTCTTTGTCGAGTAACCCTTCATGTCTAGTCGAACGATTGCCTATTTTCTCAGAGATTGTATGTCGAGAAAACTGAAAATCCTTATCCTCTCACGTTCATTCTCGAACCAACCACTTACCGGCTTCAATGTTGTCGAGACGACGAGAGAAACTCTGGATTGATCCTTTGCTACCCTTGCTCCAACAAGCAACCTATCCTTATGCTTTTGTCCGCATCTTCCAACAACCTTACTAATGTAACATTACTACGTGTAGAATCTACTCCATTAACCATTACTTTTCTGGAATATTCATTTTTACTCTTTTGTATTCTTGTATATTACTTCTTTAAGGTAATACCATTTTTGTTTTTTCCTTTTTAGGCATGTTGCTCTAAATTCTTGGGTATAAATACCCTTGTACTTATAACTGTAATTAGACAAATTATCACTAATACACTTGAGTATTTTTCCTTCCTTGCATAAATACTACCTGTTTACTCTCGACATCATTTTTATCCTAACCCTTGAGCAAGGTTAGGTAACAAATAACCTCATTGGACCGATTCGTACATCATATCAAATTGTACCATGAGTCCTTGGAAGTTCCATTAGCATATCATATCCTCTAAAGCTGTTTGTGGGTTTTTGCTTGCTCTTCATTCACATCTGTCCTTTATGCACATTCCCTATCACTTCTTTTTTGAGTTTTCTGCAAGCTTGAACCCATCCAACAACCGACCTTATCTGTTCTTGGTCACGATTCACATCATCTTAGTATTAGAGCAGAGGTTTTGTTGAGTTAGAGTTTGTTCTCGAAGTTCTGTTTATACTTGGCTTTACGTATATGAAACAGAGTAAGTTACTGTGTTTATCTTAACTGCTGTGTTTACTAGTTGTTACTTTCCCGAAATATTTGTTTGAGCTTTGAATCCTTAAAGAAAATGACTGACCTAAGTATGAATGTTGGTATGGGAGATGACAATAGTAAAGTTATCTACCATAGCCAACAATCTAAGGGAACTCCTAAAAGCACTGACGAGAGACTGGATGAGGTGACCAATCTCTTAGTAGATTTGACTCGAGCTATTCACACGTTGGCTTATTGACCAATTGAGGCCGCACAAAATACCCTACAAGCTGCCTAACCCGTTAAAGGTCAGAACCCAACTCAACCCGTTCGAGGTGGAGGAGTAAGCGGACGACTAAAACGAATGATAGACGTGAAAGAACTAGATGACGAGGATGATGAAGAGTATTTTGAAGAAGAGAACGTACGAGTCCCCAAAACATTTGACCATGTGAAGCTTCAGATTCTGAGTTTCAATGGATTTGGGAATACTAATGAATATTTGGAGTGGAAAGAGAAGGTAGAGCGTGTCTTTGATTATTATTAGTACAAGGATTACGAAAAAGTGACAACTGTTGTTGTTAAGTTCTCCGGATATGCCCCTATGTAGTGGAAGAATTTCCAAGCCATGAGGAGATGAGAGGGCTATTAAAAGATTAATACTTGGCCTAAGATAAAGAGAATATTCAAAAATAGGTTCGTGCTAAAAACTTATCTTCAAGATATTTTCACTTGGATTCAGGAGCTGAGATAAAGAGGCTGGACTATTGACGAGTATGTTTAAGAATTTCAAATACTTATGATCCGTTGTGAAGTGGAGGAGCCACCAGCTCGAACAGTCTCAAGATTCATTTATAGGTTGAGAGATGACATTTAAGACATTGTAGAACTCCAATGATTTACCACAATAGATGAGGTCATCGGAATAGCCCAGCGAGTAAAGAGGTAAACAAGGAGCTGAGAATTAGCCAAGATGCCGACTAACCGACCTAGACAGGCGAGTCACCGAGCGTAGTCAAATACTGAGCCAAGCTGAAAGATGGATGTTTGAGCCAATCAAAGAGGCCAACCTAACAGTGAAGTACCGACCCGAACTTATGAGAAGAGGCAAGGATCAGGTAGGAAGATAAGCCAAATCAAGTGCTTCAAATGCTAAGGGTTTGGACATATGGTCGCTCGATGTCTAAATCGAAGAACTATGGTGATTAAGGGAGACATTTCGAAGCTAGAGGTGGATAATATAGATGAAGAACTTAAGGAGGAGATCACTATCGAGACAGAAAATGCCAAGAAAGAACTGATTGAGAATGATGTGTTTGCTGAGGACTTTGATCGGTTGATCATGGTTATTCGTTGTACAATGAACATGAAACCCTCACATGAAGAGGAGTAGAGAGAGAATTTGTTTCATACCACCTGTAAGGTGAATAATCAAGTGTATGCCTTCATTGTGGATAGTAGAAGTTACACCAATGTGGCATCGGCCGATCTTATTTCAAAATTGAAGTTGTCAACTATTGCATATCCAAAGCCATATAAGTTCCATTAGTTAAGTGAAAAAGGGGCACTATATGTTACTCAACAAATACTACTACTGATTACTATAAGGAATTACTCTGACCAGATTCTCTGTGATATATTGCCCATGTGTACTTCCTACATGTTGCTAGGTAGGCTGTGACTGTTTGATAGAAGAGTTATCCATAACGGCTACAAGAACACGTATATGTTCAAGAAGGATGACTAAAAGATCATATTGAACCCGATGCCGCCAAGAGAAGTTAATAAATTTCAAACAAAACTTGCTCACAGATCAAAGAAGGCTCTAGTGATGAGTAAAGCTGCGCTCTACGAAGCCATCAATGTTGACCAGCTGACCCTTATGTTGGTTAGGCGCCTATTAGAGATGAAGGAGTGAGGTGAACTACACTAGGAAATCAAAGAATTACTAGATGAGTATGCTAACCTGTTCCTAAAAACAGTTACTTGAGGGGCTGCCCCTAACTTGAGATATTGAGCTTTGCATTAACTTGATACCCGACACCGTACTGCCGAATAAGCCAGCTTATGAAATGAATCCCAAACGGGCATCTAAGCTTTGATGTAAAGTCAATGAGTTACTGAAGAGAGGATACATTAGAGAAAGTCTCAGCCCTTGTGTTATGCCTTGCTTCTAGTGTCGAAAAAGGATGGAACTTGGTGGATGTGTGTCGACAACCGAACTATGAACAAGATTACCATCAAATATAGGTATCCAATCCCGAGGTTAGAAAACATGTTGGATGAGTTGAGTGGAGCCAAGATCTTCAATAAGATTGACCTGAAGTCTGGTTACCATCAAATCTACATGAGGTCGGGAGATGAATGAAAGCTTGTGTCTAAAACTCGGCATGGACTCTATAAGTAGATGGTCATGCCATTCGGCCTATCGAATGCTCCAATCACTTTCATACGATTGATGAACCATGTATTAAGATATCTGATTGGAAAGTGTGTCATAGTGTACTTTGACGGCATATTATTTTACAATGCCCACATGTTAAGTCACTGCAAGCATCTCCGAGCTATATTAAATATTCTCCATGTAGAGAAATTATTCAATAACTTGAAGAAGTGTTGCTTTTGCTAAGAAGAAGTGATCTTCTTGGGCTATATAGTCAGTGGGGGAGGTTTATGAGTGAATGATGAGAAGATTCGAGCAGTTGTAGAATGGCCAACTCTTACTACTTGTGTTAACGTGAGAAGTTTCTACAAACTGAGATTCATTGGGAATTTCAGCACCCTCGTTGCACCACTTACAGAGCTAATGAAGAAAAACATCAACTTCCGATGGGGAAAAGGGGAGGAGAAGAGTTTTGCCAAGATAAAAGAAAGATTGACTCTCGCCCTGGTATTAGTTCTACCTAGCTTCAAGAAGATATTTCAGCTGGAATGTGACACATCTAGCATTGGAATAGGTGGTGTCCTAATGCAGGATAGCCAACCAATCGCCTTCCATAGTAAGAAACTCATAGGACCATAGTTAAATTATTCCGTATATGACAAGGAACTCTTGGCGCTAATTTGAGCACTGCGAGTATGGCAACACCATTTACTACTTAGAGAATTTGTTATATATACTAATCATGAATTGTTGAGGTACCTTCAAAGCCAGACCAAGTTATCTAAGAGGCAAGTGAAATGGGTTGAATTCCTTAAAGGATTCAATTTTGTAATAAAATACAAGCAAGAAAAGAGCAAAGTAGTTGCAAATGCTCTTTTAAGGAGATATGCGCTTTTAACTAAACTGCAGACCAGGCTATTTGGGTTTGTGAGTATCAAAGAGCAGTATTCTAAGGATCTATACTTTAGACTCATAATTATGCAATGTGTCAATGGAAGAGCAATGGACAAGTATCATGTAGAGGATGCCTACTTGTTCTGAGGTAGAAAATTATGCGTGTTGACTTCTTCCTTGAGGGAGCTGTTGATCAGGGAAGCCCCTAGTAGAGGACTGTCTGAACATTTTAGGGAGAAAAGAACATATGAATTATCGAATGGTCAATTCTTTTAGCAAAAAATGGGGAGAGATGTGCACCGCGTTGTTAAAATCTGTACTGTGTGTAAAAAGGCTAAGTATCAAGTTGAGCAAGAGAAAGCAATGCCTTTACCTGTCTTGACAAAGTTGTGGACTAAATTGAGCATGGACTTTGTTCTCGAACCATCATGAACTACTCGAGGCAAAGATTCTATAATGGTCATCATGGATCGGTTTAGCAAAATGGCACACTTTGTACCCTACTCCAAAACTAACAATGCTTCAACTAATGCTTCTCTTTTCTTGCAGGAGATTGTGAGGATACACGGGGTGCTGAGAAGTGTAATCACCGACAGAGACTCGATTAAGCCATTTTTGGAGGACTTGTGGCTTTGGATGGGGACCAAACTACTATTCAGTGCTTCCTGTCACCCTCAAATTGACAGCTAAACAGTGGTGGTTAATCGTACTTTGGGATCACTGCTTCGAGCTATAGTAAGCAAGAACTTGGCTGATTAAGACATCAGCTTATTAGTAGTCAAGTTCGCTTACAACCGGATGGTGCATGACACCACTAAGCAGACTCCCTTCAAAGTAGTCTATGGCTTCAATCTCGAGTTGCCCCTCAATCATACCCCTACACCTATACCCATATAAGAGGACCCTAACATCTTGGTTAAAGTACAATCCCTTCAACACATCTATGACAAAGTCACTTAGCACATCAACCAAGTTGCTAAAAGAATGTAAGAGACAATCAAGGTTAGGACGGTTAAACAATTACAACCAGGAGACTTGGTATGGCTGCACCTTAACAAGGAGTGGTTTCCAAGCAAAAGGAGGAACAAATTATCTGCCAGAGCTAAAGGACCGTTCAGAATCCTCTAGAAGATCAATGATAACACGTACAAATTAGAGCTGCTTGAGGACTATGGTGTTTTTGACACCTTCAACATTGCCGACCTTAGTCCATATCACCCAAATAGAGAGCTAATTGAAAACCATTTGGATTTGATCCCAAATCCAAATCAACCTAGAAGAAATGATAAGAATTAAGCTACTAGGCCTTTGACCTACATCCGAGCCTGAGGACTAGAAGGCCTGGCAAGGTGGATTCTTCTACTCTAGTCGACTCCTATCAAAGCCGAGTACTTTTTTGCCAAGTCACCCTTCATGCTAAACCGAATGATTGCCTATTTTCTCAAAGATTGTGTACCTAGAAACAGTATGCTGAGAAAACTGCTAATCCTTGCCTCTCACATTCATTCTTAAACTGACCACTTACCAACTTCAATCTTGCCGAGATGACGAGAGAAACTCTAGATCGATCCTTAGCCACCCCTGCTCGAATAAGCAACCTGTCCTTACGCTTTTGTCCGCATCCTCTAATAGCCTTACCAATGTAACATTACCATATGTACAGGACCACGGGTAGAATTTGCTCCACTAACTGTTACTTTTCTAGAATATTCATTTTTACCCTTGTATATTCTTATACATTACTTCTTTAGGGTAATATCCTTTTTGTCTTTTCCTTTTCAAGCATGTTGCCCTAAATTCTTGGGTATAAACACCCCTATACTTGTAGCTGTAATTAGACAAATTATCATTAATATTCTTGAGTATTTTTCCTTCCATACGTAAACACTACCTGTTTACTCTCGGCATCACTCTTATCCTAACCCTTGAATAAAGCTAGATGGGGAGTAACCTCACTGGACCAATTCATACGTCTTATTGAATTGTGCTGTAAATCCTCGGAAGTTCCATTGGTGCGTCATATCCTATGGAGTTGTTTATGGGTTTTTACTTACTCTTCGTTCGCATTAATCCTTTCCGCACATTCTTTATCACTTCCTTTTTTAGCTTTCTACAAACTTAGAGCCATCCAGTGACTAGTTATGTCTGTTCTTGGTCACAGTTCGCATCACCCATCCTTAGAGTCCCAACTTAGATTTTGTCTTTAGCACCTACTCTCCATCGCAGCTCTGTAGACACTTCATTTTTGCTCTCTTGTAATTTTAGATTTTTTTTTAGAATAGTGAAAAAGGATCTTGGTTTAGAAAAATAAAAAAAAATAAAAATAAAAACAAAGAGAAAAAGGTAAAATAGATTTTTTTTAGGGAAATAAGTCTTAAGTCACTAAGAGCAAGTCAAAGTACACATAAGTAATTTAACGATTCCAAGCATTTATTTGAGAATATGAAGTTTTTTCTATAAAATTTAATATTCAGACTATGGTTAAGGTTAAATATTTTTACATCGTAAAAATGAAGCTAATTTAAATTAATTGTGGTTTCAAATGGCACCTTAATTGGATTTAAATTGGTTAATTTATGATAAAAAAAAAAGACAATTTTTAAATTAACCATGGGACCAATGAATCAAAGTTTGTAAACACTGTTAAATTAAGATCAATTTGAAAATTAACTTTAACTTATGTATATTAGGCTTGCTCACTTAATTCAGTACATTTTTAATTTTTAGGGAATCAATTGAATAGGGATTGGATTAAGCTTGAATCAGTTTTCCTATTCTAGATTCGGCTCAGACCAAACTAATGGATTATTAATAGTTGCTTCACAACAATTGTCAAGTAGAAGCCACAGCTTTAAAGTCGTGCCATGTGTTTGCTAATCATTGGATGACCGTGCTGTACTGTTCATCGTCTCATTCCTTCATTCATTTTTCTTTCCTTTTATCCTTCCTTATCCGAGTGGTATGATTTAAGCTTAATTAAGGTTTTTAAGGCTTCCAATTGGAATTTTCAATAAAAACGAATCATTAGGAAGTTATTTTGACCAGAAATTTCAATAAAATTGAATTCGATTCAATTATTTGGAATTAAAATTTGTCAAAACCCATTTACTCATTCTTCGAATTAATAGCAAATTGAGGATCTTCTAAGCTTATTTAAGTATCAAATAGCATAAATAGGGACCTCTAGATTCGATTTCAACATCAAACACTCATCCAAATTCCTCTCATTTGGGCAACCACGAAGCCTTCTCTCTTTAGGCGCTTTCTTTCTCTCTCTCTAAGATATCTCTCTCTTTGACCATTATCGAAGGTAGCTATTGCCACCAATTGGATCCCCAATCGATAGGCTCTCAATCCCCATTACTCCCATACTCCACCGTCACTTCCTAAGCCTCAAACAAACCCTAACCTCTACCTTCAACCATCGTCAGCCTGAGCTCGAAACACCAACACCACACTTCTCTACATTAAGCCACTATTACAATCAACTTCACCATACCTAAAAGACTAAAACCCAACACTTCGTATACACCCAGCCCCCATCATACAAGTTGCACCATGCCATCACTAGCAACCCTTCGTTAAAAACCACCTAAACGGCCATAGTTGGTCATAGCACTTACCTTATGCCCCATATTCTTAATAAAATGCAAACAAATCCACTTTTCCCCATTCATTTTGGTGTCTAAATCGCTCAAAATCACCCTTCACAACCGCTGCTCTCATCTCTAAATCACAATTCGAATCCATGACCAACCAACCTGAAGATCCAACCCAAGACCCACTGTCTAACTTACGTACTGCTCCATTTGGTCCGACCTTCTTTTGTTGTTCTGTTTTATGTATATTTTTTTTTGTAAATTTATTTATGTAATTGTAATTTAAAAAAAATTCGAAAAAGAAAGGACAAAAAAAAAAGATAAAGAAAAGAGAAAAAGAAAGGAAAACCCTTTTTATTCATTTTTTTACTTTTTTATGCTTTGGTAAAAAAATAAATAAATAATACAAAATAAAAAAAAAGTTTGTCAGTTAGAAAAGTTTGTTTTTCAAATAAATAAAGCAAATTAAATCCTTTTCAAATTTAGGACTTCCTTAGAATTTTTCCAAATAAAACATTTAAATTAGGGCCCTCTTTTAGATTTTTCTTAAATAAAATTTAAATGGTTAAAAATATAAACCTGATGATTTTAGAGAATTAAAATCAATTAATAAACTAAAGTTTTAGTAAATGAACTAAAGAAAGTTTGATCCCTATTAGAGGGTACATAGGCACCCGTACATACGGGATAACTTAAAATCTGTAAAAAATTATTTTTTCCCCTTTTGTAATTTTCTTCATGTAGATACAATTTTATTTGTTTAGTTACTTATAAATTTGAATTAGATATTATTAGTAAGGTGTTTTAAAAAATAAATTTAAATTCGGAAAGTTGAGAGCGACACCCATTAAGGGTTTAATAGGTTAGCCCTTAGACTCAAATCTCTAATTTTCAAAAAACAATTTTTAAAATCGATTTTCTCGTAGATTAATGGCTAAGTTAGAATTAATCCACCCAATTGGTTCTAACTTAACTTTTTCCTAATCTCGGTCAGGTAGTGACTCTAAAAACTTAACTTTTCAGGAAAAACCAAAATTTCCTTAATTTTTAGTCGATGGTTTATATTGAATAGATATAGGGCTCAATATAAATCGGGTTAATGAAAATAAAAACCGGGAAAAATTCAAGCTTGACAACTTGATGACTCCACTAGGGACGTCAAGAGGACTAGCCACTTAAAAACCTTTCGAAATTAAATTTGCCTTTTGAAATACCCATGTCATTTATTTATTTATTGTTATGATTCATTTCTTGTAAATATACTTTGTTTTAATTATTAAAGTTCACTTTTTTGCATGTATTATACTTGGGATATTATGGGGATAATTGCATCAAGGATACATGGTAGATATGGCTAGACCTAGGCCATCTTAAGACCCTAGGAAGGGCGCCATTATGTAAGCTTCAGATGCTGTGGGGTAACCATCTTTCGAAACCGATTAAGCTACCCTACTTAAGCTTCGATGTAATCAATGAAACGTTTCCCCAAAAGCGTGTGAGGTCATAAAGCTTGAGGACTTTTAGAGCCTATCCTGATTGCATACACGCCTTTTAGATCGATGAATAAATGGTAATGGGGCATATCACCAAAGAAAGTTTGGAACTCTATCAAAATTCTATTATACCATAAAAATGTTATAATATACTTTTCATATACCATCAAATGTAATTTTATCGTTTGTATAGGACTTTTCCATTGTAAAATTGTAATCTCCTTGTAAATATAGAAATTTCATATAAATAACATTCCTATGTAACAATTCAAATTTCGTATACTGTAATAATATAATTCCGGTAAAAGTCTTAACCTTACTACCACATTATTATTTCGTCATTGGCCTTTTGCATTTACATCTGTATGCCTTCATTTTTTTTTTGTCTTTATTTATATGTAAATCTTAATGCCTGTTTACTCATGTTTATAAATAATCTTATACAATACCCTTATTATCTTTATAAAAATTGCATTGTTTTTTAAATAAAAAAGTTTACCTATATATTGTAAAATAAGTTTCTTTTTCCACTAGTTAAGTCAGCATTTTAGAATAGAAAAAGACCATTAACCTTTAAGACATGTTTGTAAATTATTTTAACTAGCCTTTATAATAATTAAATTTGCGAATAGTCTTTGTCACTTTAAAATGAAAAAAATTAGACTTAGTTCATAAACTTTTTCCCTCTTCATAAAATTTTAGAATCCACCACTCTATAGATTGTTACAGGTCCTTATGAACTCTCTCAGCCTTTAAATTTGTAAATTCTTAGTCCCCTTATAAAAAAAAAAAGTTTATCTATGTAGAGTCTTATAACTATAAAATATTTGTCTTCTTAAGTTTTCATTCTTGAGTAGATACCCTTACCGGTCTTTCTCTTCCCACTAGATTTTTCTTATCGCTCTTGTCATTAGTTCTCATTTACCCATTCTTCTCGATATCTAGATTTTTTTATTAGATATTATTTGTAAATAGTAGGTACCTCATAAAATTTTCCCTTATAAAATAATTCTTTTCTTTTAATTACACTTCTTATAAGTATTGTAGGTAATCTTTTAAATACTTACAAGTTATAAATACTTTTCTTTAGAGTTTGTCACTTAAGTTTATAAACCTAGGTTTTTCTCATGTAAATATATCTTACTTATGTATTTTTTGTGTAAGTCTTCTTCTTTTTCTTATCATCTCTTGTAAAATAATTTTGATTTCTCCACTTTTATAAAATTTCTCCTTATAAGAAGTTAAGTTGGTCCTTTTTTTATCCTCTTTCAAAAAAAAAAAAAAAAAAAAAGAATGGCTGCTAACGAATAAGGATTCTTCCAATTAGGTTTAAATGGCTAATGATAAAATCACCTCCTTAGAAAAAACCATATGTCAAATGGCCCAACAGTTGCAGATTTTGTTCTCCATAATCACCAGTCTCCAAGTATCTCGAGATTCGAGCTCAAAAAAGAGACTCACAAATTTGGAAGAAAAAGTGGCAACACTACATAAGAGGATTACAAACTTAGAAATGGGGATGAGTTTTGTATTTGGAAGATTTCAACAGCCAACTTCCACTATAAATCAAACGTTGGTAAGCTTAAACATTGAAAATGGCCTAAAAAGAAAAGAACCAAGGGTGAGTGAGAAAAGACAAGCCTGAGAGGCTCGAAGGATACAGTTTACTCAACTGAGGATCTCTATGACATAACTCTTTTATCATTTTAAACAAGCAAAGATCTTAGCCTGCGAAGCCCCTAATTCAAATTACAAGCGTCAAAACTTCAACCTAAAAGTACAATGTGACTATCATATGGGTTAGAAGGGGCATTCCACCAAAGGATGTTAGAGGTTGAGAACAAAATTCAAGATATGATTGATGCCAATATAATACAACTTGACATCTTGGAAGCCATTTCTTGCAAGCCCAGCTATGAGGGGACTTCAAAGGGACCACTTATTGCACCCAACTTTGAGAATTTACTACTACCATCTAACAAGCTAGTATGTCACTTAAAGCGGTTGGGCATATCTTCAAAAAACCAATTTGATGGGCCTAAGGCATTTTAAGAGACAAAACTCAAAAATTAACATAATTTTGTAATAATGATCATTTAAAATAAAAGTATTCTATTTTTCTATCTTTTAAGTTATTGACTTAAAATAATATGAGTGTTCACCTAGAAACTTTTATTATTGGGGTAAATAAACATATATTTTTGGTATCTCTTTTTGAAAGTTTAGAATGAAAAAAGGAAAACCACAACTCAAACACCAACCTTTAAACACTTGAGTGTCAAGTGTCATCAATGTGAGGATTCAAACATTATCCCTAAAGGAGGTCCATCTTGAAATTGATACGCTACTCAAAATGACGTTAGGTATTCAGTTCTCTGTCCTAAAACACAAAATATCCCTTGTCAACTCCATTGAGCCTTTTTTACTGGAGTATTTCAATAATTAAACCCTATCAAGAACCACCCCATAATGGGGTATTTTGGAGGTTAGGGTCATTAAAAAGGAGAAAATGTTAAAACTAATTTGTACTTGCTCCAATCGCCTCAATTTAATTGTAATTATTACTTATAGATACTTATTTCCTTTAAGATGAAGAATGGCTTCCGTTTTGAACACTATACACAAACCACATACAATATGAGTCATATACCAAAAAAGGGTATGATCACCTTTGTCTTAAATCAAATTGAAAAAAAAAAAAGAAAGAAAGAAAGAAAAAAAAAAACTGAGAGAAGAAGAATGAAAGGAAAGAGGAAAAAGAAAAGGGGCATGAGGAAATAAAAAGTATGCCTAAGAAAGAAATCTACAAAAAAATAAGGTGATCAAATCCAAAGTTATGAAACCTGAAACTGATTAGGGCATGTACCTCAAAAGGCCTATTTTGAAGTAAGGCCCATCCCTCGAAATAAAAACTCTTAAATTTGAAAGAGTAAAGGTAGAAACCAAGACTCTCAAAATCTACTCCTCTTGCAAACTAAGACTTACCTACCATTCTAGCCCTTCTTAAAAGCCTTTTTAATTTAAGAAAATAACTTATCATTGGTAAAAGTTACTTTTGAAACTAGGGCAATTTTAGTTTTGCCTATAGGGTTCTTGACTTGTAAACCTTGGTTAAAAAGTGATTCTTTCAAAGTGCCACTTCATTAATATCCATTTTTGAAACTGAAGACCAAAAGCCTATATTGCATTATGGTTCGAAAAAGGCTTAACAGACTAATTAAAGCGTATAACTTACGAGATAGACCATAATTTTTGGAATTTTAGTCAAGAGTGGAAATTTGAACTGAGAGAAGGTAAGGAAGCCCTCTTAGACTAAACTAATCAATTATGAGATGTCATTGCCCTTGTGATCAACCTAAGTAACACCAAAAGATCTCTTGTCCCGAATAGGCTGAGAAAAGAAAACCCCCCTAGATATAAGCTTGTTAGGAGATTTAGGTAAAGTCAAGAAAAGAGTGAATTGTCAAAGGCCCGCATATATGAAGAACCCAAACCTATTAGCAATTCTTAATAATAATAATAATTAGAGAAGAGAAAAGGACAAGTTTTTCTTTAAGTTGATTCTAAACTGGTCTTTTTATCTAGCTTTAGCTATATTTGGTCTTAGTGTTGAGTTTTGTCACTTTCAAGCATGAGTCCTACCTCAATTTTCTTCTCATTCAGCCTTAGTGCCCAGTTTTGTCACTTTTAAGCGTGAGTCCTACCTTAATTTTCTTCTCACTTGGTCCTAGTGATCATTTTTAGTTTTATGATATTTACCTAAATTCAAATAAAGGGATTTAGTCCCTAGTATCTAATCCAAAATCTCTTTAAGAAGCGTAGCCCCTAACAACCAGATCAAGTGACCACAATGACTCAGTCTCTTTCTTAAGTAGACCCTTGAGGTAAATTCTAAGAAAATTGTACGATTGAGAAGTTTTTCTTTCTATGAAACCTGATCATTTTTTTAGTAATGATCAATCTAAGATGGTGAACAAAAAGCCCATCAATTCAAGATGGTGCTATACCCATTGATCTAAGATGGCGTTCAAGTTAAAGCCCATCAATAAAAAATAGCACTAAACACATCAATTCAAAATGGTGCTATACCCATAAATCTAATATGGTAAACAAAAAGGCCCATTAGTCTAAGATGGTGCTAAACCCATTAGTCGAAGATGGTGCTCATGTTGGTGTTAAATTTAATAAAGTGAAAAAAAAAAACTATCCATCCAAGATAGCTATTTAAGGTTTACTTTACATTACAGTTCATCCAAGACAACATCTTTAGGGTTCTAGTCAACTTATAGAGTGTTGTCCCATCTCACAACTCGTAGGGTAATATATTGTTCAAAAACCCATTCTTGTGTCCTGACTAGTTCTTAGAGTGTCATCTTTCTCTTTAAATACATCTTTCACTGTTCACCTAAATCTCCGGTAGATTAAGCCTAAGACAACTAACTAGTTGTTGTGCTTAGTTGTAGTGCTTCTTAAGGCAGTTTCATCCCTAAGGCAAAAATTGTGTCTTTTTTAATCTTTGTGATAAAGTTTTACTCAAACTTCACCATAAAGAAGGGTAGTTGTAAGTACGTTATTTTTGCCTTTCATTAGTTTTAGAATTTTTTTTTATACAATAGAGAAAAAGGGTCTCAATTCAAAAAGACACAAAAAAAAAAAATAGAAAAGAAAACCAATAGATGAAAATAAAAAGAAAAAAAGGAAAAATAATTTTTTTTAGGGAAGTAAGTCTTAGGTCACTAAGAGCGAGTTAAAGTACATATAGGCAATTTAGCGGTTCTAAGCATTTATTTAAGAATATGAAGTTTTTTCTATAAAATTTAATATTCAGACCATGGTTGATGTTAAATTTTTTATATCATAAAAATGAAGCTAATTTAAGTTAATTTTGGTTTTAAACGGCATCTCAATTGGATTTAAATTGGTTAATTTACAGAAAAAAATAATTTTTAAATTAATCGTATGACTAATGAATCAAAATTTGTAAAAACCATTAAATTGAGATTGGTTTGAAAATTAATTTTAACTTATGTATATTAGACTTGCTCAATTAATTCAATACATTTTTAATTTTTGGGGAACTGGTTGAATAGGGATTGGATTAAGCTTAAATTGATTTTCCCATTTTAGATCCGACCCAAACAAAACTAATAAACTATTAACAGTTGCTTCATAGAAATTGTCAAGTAGAAGCCACTGCTTTAGTGGTTAGGGGGCACACTATCATCCTTAGGGTCAGGAGTTCGACTCCCACAGGCGCTAAGTGCTTATTTCATTTTGCTTAAAGCAATGACACATGTTAACTAATAATTAGTTGATCGTGTTGCACTATTCATTGTCTCCTTCCTTCCTTCATTTTCTTTTTCCTTTTATCCTTCCTTACCCGAGCAACATGATTCAAGCTTAATTAAGGGTTTTTAAAGCTTCCAATTGGTATTTTAAGTAAAAATGAATCATTAGGGAGCTATTTTGGCAAAAAATTTCAACAAAATTGAATTCGATTCAATGATTTGGAATTAAAATTCATCAAAAACCATTTATTGATTTCATCGAATTAATGGCGAAGTAAGGAGCTTCCAAGCTTGTTTAAGTGTCTAATAGTATAAATAGGGACCTTTGGATTCTATTTCAACATCAAACACTCATCTAAATTCCTTTCGTTTGGGTAAATACAAAGCCTTCTCTCTCTAAGCATTTTCTTTCTCTCTCTAAGATATCTCTCTCTCTGGCAGTTATTGAAGGTGGCTACTACCACCAATAGGATCCCCAGTCAATAGACTCTCAATCCCCATTGTTCCCACACTTTGTCGTAGCTTCCCGAGTCTCAAATAAATAAACCCCAATCACTACCTTTAGCCATCGTTGACCCTAGCTTGAAACACTACCACTACCCTTCTCCGCGTGAAGCTACTATCACGGTTGACTTCACTATACCCAAAAGACCAAGACCCAACACTCCATACATACCTAACCCCCATTATAAGACTCATACCATGCCACCTCTAGTAGCCTTCCATAAAAAACCACCCAAACAGCCACAGTTGGCCATAACACTTACCCTACTGCCTATTTTCCCAATAAAATACACATAAATCTACTTTTTTCCATTCATTTTGGTGTCCAAATTGCTCAAAATCGCCCCTCATAGCCATTGCTCTCATCTCTAAATCGTGATCTGAATCCATGACCGACTAACCCAAAGATCTTACCCAAGACTTGGATCTTACCTGTGCTCTTGACTTGCATGCTGCTCCATTTGGTCAGGCCGTCTTTTATTGTTTTGTTTTATGTATTTTTTTTTTTTTGTAAATTTATTTATCTAATTACAACTTAAAAAAAAAAAAACAAGAAAAAGAGATTTGAAAAAGAAAGAAAAAAAAAAGACAGAAAAGAAAAACAAAGATAAGAGAAGAAGAAAGGGAAACCTTTTTTATTTTTTTTTTCTTCTTTTATCCTTTAGTAGAAAAAAATCATAAATAAATAGAAAAAAAAAAACAAGTTTATCACTTAGATAAGTTTATTTTTTAAATAAATAAGGCAAATCAAATCCTTTTCAAATTTAAGACTTCCTTTAGAATTTTTCCAAATAAAACATTTAAATTAGGGCATTCTTCTAGATTTTTTTTAAATAAAATTTAAATGATTAAAAATATAAACTTGATGATTTTTCATAATTAAAATCAATTAATAAACTCAAGTTTTACTACGGAAAGTCTAATCTTTACTAAAGAGTACATAGGCACCCGTACTACGAGGGAACTTAAAATCTATAAAAAATTATTTTTTCCCCTTTTGTAATTTTCTTCATGTAGATATAGTTTTATTTGTTTAGTTACTTATAAATTTGAATTAGATATTAGTTGTAGGGTGTTTTGAAAAATAAATTTAAATTTGAAAAGTTAAAAGTGGTATTTGTCAAAGGTTTAATAGGTTAGCCTTTAAACTCAAATTTTTAGTTTTCAAAAAACCATTTTTAAAATTAGTTTTCTTACAGATTAATAGCTAAGTTAGAATTAATTTACCCAATTGGTTGTAACTTAACTTTTTCTTGACCGCAATCGGATGGCGACTCCAAAAACTTATTTTTTCAAGAAAAACTAAATTTTTCTTAATTCTTAGTTAGGGTTTTGTATGAATGGGTATAGAATTTAATATAAATCAGGTTAAGGAAAATAAAAACCGGAAAAAATCTGGGCTTGACAAGCTCATTAATGAACGTCTAACATCTGTAGTATGGCTAATATATGCTGCACCTCCTGCAATTATCAGACCTTTAGGTTGCAGATTTGATGGTTTGGTTGGCCACAACACTCCATTCGCAATGCCATTCAATCTCTATAGCAAAGCACATTGTCTGCTAGTGGCCATTATGAACAAACCTCAGATCACCACATGTCTAAGTGACTTGCATAAAAGGCGCCATGAAGTAAGACATGACACTTTCTCTCTTGAACTCACATAAAATTCTCTCCTTCCCCCTTTGCTCCTCTCCCCTCTTTTCCTGAATCAATATACTTTACGTACATCACAGGACAAGTACTACCCCTTAGGTCTTTAGTGCTCTCTCTCTTCTCGTCTTAGTCTTCCTTGCTAACTTAAATGTTGAAGGGCCTTCATAGCCATACCCACTAAGGGCTTTTTGTAAGTATTAAGGAGAAAGAGATGAAGCCCAAGTCTATCTCACTCGGATTCCATACGAGCCTAGATTTCCCAATTAATTCAATCGCAATTAACATTTTGGTGCCTACCATTTCAGGCAACCACGACAATGATGGTTAAAAGCAAAAACACTAATCCACAAGCTTCACAGATGGGGGATACCAACACATCCTAACATAATGGAGGTGACCAAACATTTCCATAACCTCAAAACAAAAATCTCAAAGTCTAACAGCTCAGGTCACTTGTTCAACAAATGCTAGAAGAAAACCAAAAATATTGCACAAAGACGTTGCATTACTTAAAAATGAATATGAAAAACGCCTAAACGAGGAGGCAACCGTCGACTCCTCCTCATAACTATCCAAGAATGACGATCTACGCACTATACGCCTTATGCATTCGACTGAGCAGAATCGACACGATCACCAACTAACAAAGACTTACGTGAACAGTTGAACCGCAACTATAGCAAAACACATGTGGAGGGCGAGTGCACAATGACAAGTAATCCGGTCAACAGTCTATCACCAAAACACTACAAAGACATGAAGATAGACAAATTTAATGAACATATCTACTGTCCCTCCAGCATACGTGACTAGAAGAAAGTTGAATTGTCCGTACAAGCATCATGCTCTATGATGACCAAAAGGTCATTTATCCCTTCAATCCTAGAAGAAATGCTCCTTGTAGGCACAAAGATGCTACATCTAAACACTTACGATGGCACTATCAACCTAGACGATTACCCCATCTACTTTCGAATGATGATGAGTCTCAATAACTTCTTGAATGCCATCATGTGTAAATCCTTCCCTAGCATGCTAGCAAAAGCTGCCTTACTCTAGTTTAATACACTCCTTGAGGTGTCTATCACTTCATTTGATAACTTAGTAAGCAGATTTTAACAACACTTCCTCAGTTCTCAAGTCCTATAAAGAGACTCTTCCATCCTTTACAATATCAAGCAATGCCCCAACGAAACCTTACGTGCATGTCTTGAGTGTTTCAACCGAACAAAGTAGCAAGTTTCTAAGCTAGACATGGAAATGGCCTTACAAGTGCTCTTAATAAGCATAAACCCTAATGGAAGGCTCTTCAACATTGTCTCATTATTGGACAAATTCATGAAAGTTGATGAGAAATACATAGCTCAAGAGGATGCCATCAGAGCTCGTTTCGAAATATAAAACAACATGCACATTTCAGTAAAGGATTGCCTAGGGCCTTGTGACCTTAAACCACAAACCCTAGTGTAAGAAAAGTATGATGAGCAAAGGAAAAAATTTCAAGACTACACTTCACATACGTACCTTAGTAAACTACTTGATGAAATCATGTATGAGGTCTGAAAGTAACTCTCGTGACCACCTAACATCCGTGAAATACTAGAAGCGGCGAACTTAGGAAAGTATTGCGACTACTATAAGGCATATAGACATAATACCAACAAGTGCCACCACCTCAAGAATGCAGTTGAAGGCCTTGTTCGCAAAGGCCACATTGCTACCTCTTTGTAGATGGAAAATACCAAATGCAATGGCTAATGTAATGCCATCAAGTATACTAACAACAATAACATCACAATCAATAGGCTAATGCCCCCTACAAATGAATAGAATAGCAGACCCGGTCTTTACCAAAACAATACAACCATAACAGCCAAATATGAGGTGTACATAATAAGAAATACGAAGCTAAAGATTGCTACGACAATCACCTTTATTAGCGCAGATGAACAGGGAATGGACCTACCCTACAGCGATGCACTCATTAGAAATGCCAAAATCAGGTACTTTGACCTTCCTAAAACGTTATCAATAGCAAGAGTTCAGTAGATATACTCTTCTACAATGCTTTCGAGCAAATGAAGGAACAACTCAATGAGCCCCTTCAATCGTACAAACACGACCTTACAGGGTTTGGAGGTGGTAGACTAGTGTTCACCAAATGAATCATCACCCTGCCTATACAGTCGATAGACTTCGTCATTGTCGACGTTTGGTCACCACATGATGCCAGAGGTCATTAGACTTTGGCCAAGGTGCTTTACCTTAAAGCCCAATCTAGAAACAACATCATGAATATTGAATTGACCAACTCCTCTACTTCTGCAATATGAGGAGAGCCTACAGAAAAGACCATAGAAGTTAAGTTATCCGATGCCCCTGGAATGATAACCAAAATAAGGGTTGAATTTCCAAATAGCGATAAGGTCGAGTTGACAGATTTTCTTAAACAAAACTTAGACATCTTTGCATCCATACTAGAAGAGTTACCAGTAATCATTAACATACCAAAGGTTATTCACCATCTAAATGTCAATCATGTTGTCCAACCTATTAAGCAAAAGAAATGATACTTTGACCTAGAACGCTAAGGCGCGATCTAGGAGGAAGTACATAAGCTACTCCAAGCAGGCTTTAATCAGTATGAGAAATATCCTACCTAGCTTACTAATACAATGTGCATCAAGAAAGCAAATGGAAAGTAACGCATATGCGTCGACTATACAAACCTTAATAAAGTGTACCCTAAGGATTGTTTCCTCCTACTGTGTATAGACTCGCTCGTCGACTCAACATTCGATTACGCTTTTCTCAGTTTCATAAATGCCTACTTTGGATACAACTAGATCTGGATAGCTCCCGAAGATGAAGTCCATATGTCCTTTATTATAGACTTTAGGACCTATTACTATAAGTAATACCTTTTGGTTTAAAGAACGCCAAAGCTATGTACCAAAGAATGGTAAAATACATTTTCAAGCCACAAATAGGTAGGAACATCAAGTCTATGTCAACGACATGATCGCTAAGAGCAAAACTAGAAAAGACCTTATTGACGACCTTTAGGAGACATTCTAAACTCTCCGCTAGTCTTAAATGAAGCTTAATCCCCAGAAGTACGTGTTTGGAGTCACATGAGGGAAATTTTTCTATTTCATGGTCATAGAACGAGGGATAGAAGCCAACCCTGATAAAATCAAAATAATCTAGGACATGCAAGCCCAACCAAAATTAAAGAGGTGCAGCAACTAATAGCAAGAATAGCCGCCCTCAATCACTTCGTATCCTATAAAGCCAACAAATGCATAGAATTCTTCAATCTACTAAAACATCCTATTGAGTTCAAGTGGGCACCCAACTATTAGTGAGCTTTCAAAGACTTAAAGAACTTCTTGGTGACTCTACCCATACTCTTCAAACCAATACTTGGAGAAGAGTTATTCCTATACTTCGTAGTCAATGATAAGGAATTATCCTTGGTATTCGTCCAAGTCGATGACCATGACTACTAACCAATTTACTATGTTAGTTGCATTCTCCAAGGGCTAGAGTTTCGATACACAAAAATAGAAAAGTTCGCCCTCGCGGTAGTAATTGTAGCTTGAAAGCTCAAGCTTTACTTCCAGTCATATCTAATCATTATACTAATAGACGTACCACTCAAGATTGCCCTGTAAAAGCCTAACATGTTAAGCTGAATAATGAAGTACTTTCTCAAGCTCAGCACCCATAGAGTCTAGTTTTGCCTAAGATAGGCAATCAAGGTACAAGTCCTCGTAGACTTCATAACAAAATACATTGAAGCAAACAGATAAGAATCAGCCCTCTAGACTAATTACGTGTAGCCGAGCTAGAGGACTTTAAGGACTCGCGTGAAAAACACTAGCTCAAAGCGATATTCGATACAAGGATTTCTATTCCGAATTGATCTCCTACTGACCTAGTTGTCAAATCCTCACGTATATCAAACCTACTCTTACCTAGTAGCGATACTTTATTCTAGAAGATAGCCCAAGACTAGTCGAGCCGAGCTCCGAACCGACCATAGACATCTGATTCTAATTCAACCGACTTCTTCACAGGACTAATTGGCTCCTAACCTAATCTAGATCAGGTTGGCCCTTAACTACAATGTTTTTTTGCTTCCTCCTACTTTGTATCATATCTCTAATATCTAACTACTAAGCGATACGTATCTTTTGACACAATATCCGGAATGATTATTTATTTTTCTGTATTGAATATTCTTTGTCTCCTTTACCCCTTTTGGAATATCCTATGTAACCTAATTGTAAGAATACCCTTTTGTCTTTTCATACATGTAAAGTAGTCTTAGTAGACGGGTATATAAACCCCCACTTGCTTATACATAGATGATCATTCATCAATACAGAAATTATTCGTGCCTCCTTTGAGCAACCTTAGTGTTTTCATTATTCTTCAACTCTTATTTATTCCCTTTAGCAAGGATTAGTGGCAAGTAACCCTTCAGTTTGGACTAGTATGTCATATCCGACGAATTGTAGGCCGAGTAGGATTGAGTGGTGCATCATCTCTATTCAGTAGCTGCCCGGATTTTGCTAGCTTTTTTTTTTGTTCCTTTTTGTTCGCTTCATTGTGGTGCCTCTTTGAGTGTTCGACCCCAAAGACGCATTAGGACATGTCTCGACTCAAGCTTACCATACCTGTTTGGATACTCCACGTTGATGGCTCCTCCACTAGGGGGGAAGGGGGAGTGGGATTGGTATCATACTACAAGGTCCATACGAAATGAAGATCCTCTATGCCCCGAAATTTAATCTCATAGCGAGTAACAACAAAGTTGAATACGAGGCGTTCATCGCTGGCCTAAAAATTGCCAAAGACATTAGAGCAGAAAAACTCAACATATACTCGAATTTTATGCTAGTGGTACAATAAGTCAAAGGAGAATACGAAACCAAAGGCAAAAGAATGGTTAAGTACCTATGTATAATGTAAGGGCTTCTCACGAAATTTACCTTGTGGGAAGTCAACAGGGTATAAGCTTCGCAATTAGGTGTTCGAGATTCAGTATAACTAATGAATCAATAGAAATAAATTATATACACACTAAAAATAATAAAATAACTTAAATAATATGTAGGGGTATTTATTTATACTATATATGTATTTGTATATAGATAGAAATATGCAAAATTACTTAAAATATGCGAAATATGCCAAAATAATATTAATTAATTAATTAAAAAAATACATGAATAATTAAATAAAAATTAAGAAAATTATGGAAAAATATGAAAGTACCAAAATTAAGGTATGGTAGCTTGGAATTGAATAAACAAAAGCAATCAATTAAATTAAGACAAACAAAAAGTCAAAATGGAAGAAGATAAGATAATTGTTAAGTCAAATTAATGAGAAAAACATATCTAGGCAGCCCTATAAATATCCAAAATTTTTCAAAAGATCATTTGGTCAGTTAGGAGTGAGATAAAATTTGAGAGAATGAAAAATTTGAAAGAATTAGGGTTTTGCAAAGATTTACAAAAAATTTGTACAATTAGGGCGTTAGAGGGGAATCAACACTTAACGACAACCTAAGAATGGAAGGCCATCACCACCACATGGTAGTGGTAGCACCTAGAATGGCCAACAAGGCCACGGCTACCAGTGGTAGCCGAACCCACCAACGTCAGTAAGTTCGATTTTAGTTATTTTATTAAAAATGTTAAATAGTTTTAGAAAATTATGAAATTTGGTATTTTTGAGTTTTTAAATATGTAGATTTAGGGAAAATTTTTAGTTTGATTATTTTGTGTCTAAAAACATACCATCCTTAAGAAATTATGTAAAACCGAGCATCTTTCAGATTAAAAATAAATAAGCTTAGAAATGTATTTTTGGACTCAAAATTTTTGTGTAGATTGCTTAGGTGATATAGAACAATGCCATGAAGCCTTTTTTCAAAAATTAATTTTTTAAATTTTTAGATAATTTTTAAGTCTTAAAATAATGCATGAAATGGGTAATTTTGGGCTAATTAGGTAATTAAATAGATAATTACTAATTTAGTGCATCAATATATGTTTTAAGATATTGAAATCTGATGAAGTATGATATTTGTAGCATTTAGAGTGTTAGATGTAATTATTAGGTTATTATATAGTATATATGTAATAGATAAAAATAATAAATTTAAGTTAATTTTGTAATTTAGGGTAATTAGGTGAAAATTCTGATTTGAGATGAATTTAGATATTTTGAAATGTTATTTGATGTTGGGAGATGATATTTGAGGTGATGAGAATATTAGATGTGTATATTATGTACATATTAGGTGATAACGTATAATATGTAAGTATACCCTCTAATATTGGTAGTTAAATTAGGATAAGAGGGTATATCTGACAAATTAAAATATTGGTTAAGAGTTAAATGTGCTATTTAGAATACTTGAAAATAATGTGATTAATTTCACATTATGGGTCGAAATGAGTTTCTAGGGTTTGCATATAAAATAGTAATTAAAAACTTAACCAAAACCTAATTTAGAAATCGATGCGGAAACTGAACCATAACTTAACCTAAATCAAGAATAATTGTAAAAGACTTAAAAACCTAGACAACTACGTATCATAAAACCCTAAACTGAAAGTAATAATAGGAATTTCATAACAAAACCTATTTATAATAGTTATGTGAAAACTGAAACAACCTTTGTATTATAGGGACTAGCAACGATGGTCTGTGCGAGTCGCACCTCAAGTGAGCAAGCGAGGAGTCCACGTAAATTGCGATTAATACAATACTGTATTTTAGAGGCTTGAAATTATACTTTATTGTGCTTATTAGATAGCGGACTACACGCATGTGCTTGTTAGATAGCGGACTATGTGCATGTGCTTGTTTCTGAGTTGATGCTATGTTTCTAATTCGTTGCTCTAGATTGTATTTGTATGAATTGTTGCAATGATTGAACACCTTAAACCAGATTTATTATATATTGGATATGCATAGCAACCTATTAAGGGAAACTTAGGGTTCTCCAGTCAAATACCAACCTCTTCGAAAGGGTAAAGTCAATAGTTCTAAGGCAATCATGGGAGGGGCAATATCTCCATTGCACAAGCTTAAGTTTGGTTGTAAGCTGTTGCATTAATGGAAACTCCTCAACCTAGATTTAAGTGGGTATAATTTCTCTAATCTCACGATGGGTCGGATAACGTCATGCGATGACATTTGCTTGAACATGCATTGCATGTAATAATTTAGTTGATAACCCTGTTTATGTTTATTGTATAGTTTTAAGTCTCCATCCCAATTTACTAAGCTGCGATTGCTCATATCCCTATAGACGTCGTTGTAGGTGCTAGCGAAGAAACAACCTATAATTACCTTAAAGCTAACAATAGCTAAATTTTGGGGGAGTGAAGATATAAACCGAAGACCAAATACACTCTCAAGTTTAGATTTATCTTTAAAGTTTTTAGTATTACTTTACAAATTACTCAACAAGATTATGTTAGGTTGTTAAATCTTGTAAATATTGTCAAGCCTGGTTTTTCACCCTTTTGGTTATTTAAAAAGTAAGTTTTCTCTAAACCGATTAGTACTGAATCTTATCCGTTTAATACCAACCATCGACTAGGATTTAAAGAAAACTGGTTTTTTTTTTTATACTTTGAAAACGTTTTGGAGTCGCTACTTAACCGGAGTCAAGAAAAACAATTACATTATAACCAATTGAGTGGATTGGTTATAACTTAGCTATTATTCTAACGATTAAAACCAATTTTACAAAATGGTTTTTGAAACTAGAGAATCTGGATTCGAGGTTTGAGAATTTTAAACCCTTACAAGTACCACTGACTTTCCAAAATTAAACTTAAACTTAAAAAATTACCTTCAATTTTAACAGACAGAACTCGGTTATTAGTTACTCTAATTGGATAAATGAAGTAATCTAAATTAAAAAAGGAAAATTAGGTTTTTTCATTTTTATCGTCACCTCATAGGTGCCTACATATTCACTATTCAGAATCAGACGTACATAGTTTTTTTATCGAAAATATAGTGGGTTGATTAATTTTAAATTTTGAAAAATTGTCGAGTTTACGTTTTTACCCATTTTTGACTTATTTGATGAAATTTCTTGAAGGGCCCTAAATTGGAACTCTTATTTGAAAAATTCTAAAGTGCCTTAATTAGAAAAAAATCCAATTATTTTTTATTTATTTTGAAAAATTCAATTTTTCTAAGTGTTAAAAACAATTTTTATTTATTAACTTGTTTGCTTATTTTTTATATTATCTTATTTATTTTTGTTTTCTTTATTTTTTACTAAACTAAAAAAGGAAATAAACTATTCTTTTTTTTTCTTCCTTTTTTCTTTCTCGTTTTTCATTTTCTTTTCTTTCCCTTTTTTTCTTTTTCTTTTTCTTTTTCTTCTTTTTTGATTTTATTACATTTACATGAAATAAATAAATAAATAATCTGGCAGAGGTTTGGACCAGGGATGAGAGTACGGGTCGAGTCGGTAGCGGGTTGCGGGTTACGGGTTGGGTTGTTGGATTAGTTCGGGTTGTTTGTAATTCTACTTCAGTAGTGTCGGACAGGGGTGGTTTAAGACGATTCGAGCCGAATTCTTTGGGGGTAAGGATAGATTTGTGTGTATTAGATTAGAGATAGGGGGTAGACTCGATGCCATGGTGTTTAGGGTGGTTTAGAGGTGTTTTGGAAGTTGGCCGTGGGTGGTGGATTGGCCATGTAGGGGTTACTGGGTATGATTAAATGATTAGGTTAGGGGTTTAGGGTTGCTAGGAGCTCGATCGTGTAGTTGGTTGGTGCCTAGGGTGGTGTTTGGTGGTGGTTCGAATGGGGCAAGGTGGTGCTGGTGAAGGTTTGGCTTCAAGGCTATTAGGGGGTACGAGGATGCTCGAGAGAGGTTAAGTTGGAGAGCCTAAGTTACGGGGGGTTCGACCGCGGTGGTGGCTTCACTTGAAAGTGGCTGGAGAGAAGGGTTCAAAGAGAGAGAAAGTGAGTTAGAGAGAGAAAGTTTGAGAGAGTGAGAGAGAAGGTGTTTTAAGCAATTGTCCGAGTTTGTGTGTATTCAATGAGGTCCTCCAACACCCTTTTTATACTTGTAACTAACCTAGAAACTAAGAAAAGCTTGAATCGGATTTGAATGCACATTTTAGATTTTCAGTTTTTTTTCCACTTTTTGGAGCTTGATTTGAATGCTGATTTGATCAAATTCGTATGCATTCTTAGTATTAATTCACAGTAGGCCATATGGGGAATGAAATCGCACCATTAATTGGTGTGTTGCAGCAAGGAAAATGTGTGAAATCAAGGTCTAAAGTGAGAGGGTCAGGTCTATTCTAGGCCCGGGAAAGTAGAGGAAATCAAGGAAAAGAGAGGGAAAACTGAGAGAAAGAGAAGGAAAGTGCTAACATAGCACTAACATGGCACCACGTTAGCCAACCTAACCAACCTCGATCTGCTACGTGGCTGCCATGTGGGGCCACATCAGCATGTCATCTAATCCCGACTTGCCACATGTCGGGACACATGGCATAATCAAATCCCGATACGTGGCAATTTGATGTGATGAAAAAATAAAAAACTTTATATGCCCCCTCTAAGACTCAAACTTAAGACCTCATGCTTAATACCCATTGCTATGTCCATATGCTTAACAGTTAAGCCGTTAGCCTTGTCTATATGTGCAATCAAATTACACATATGGACATGATCGACCTAAGCTAGATTTAAATCTAAGCTTAGGTTCAATAGCGCAACTTTTAAACCAAAATTAAAATTAAAATTAAAAATCTATCCTAATAACATGTTACTTTCTAAACTCTTTTATTTTTTTTCAACTTTTAAAATTTTTTTTTGTAATTTTTCAATTTTCTAAACTTTTTATTTTTTAGGGTTTCTTTCTACACTTCCTATTTTTGGTACTTTTCTTTAAAATTTATTATTTTTGTGCTTTTTCTTATTTTTGAATTTTTTGTATCTTTCTATAATTCTTATTTTTTTTCTAAATTTCTTAATTTTTTAGGTTTTCTTTAATTTCCTATTTTTTGAATTTTTTCTAATTTAGGATCCTATAACCTAATCTAAAAAATAAAAGAGGGGTAAAAATTAGGTGTCTACAAATACACTTAGATTATTTTAATCTGAATATTTATTTTTCTTTAGTTTATAAGTAAATAACATATTTAATTTATGAACTGTTTACTTTAAAACAAGTTAGTCATGAATGCTTTGTGTGAATCAGGTTTAAGATAGCGGCTGTATGGTTAACTTCTATCTTAGAACAGTTTGCACGATGTAACTGTTATGACTCTGCCACTTTGGAGCGTGACAATTGTCATGTTAAGTAGAGCTATAAGAGAAAAGTCATTCTTGTAACTTGGGGGAAGAATAGTTGCCTTTGAGCTTCACTCGACACGAAACACATAAGTCCTTAATTTCTCTATTTATATTATTAATGTTTCTACTTTTTATTGTAGACATAGATATGGGCAACGTAGATCCCACTAAACTATTGGCTTAAGCAAAGGCTAAAAAATTCAAAGCCGACAGATGAGTAGGCACCAAGGTAATTGTGACTTAGCCAGTTGCTCTAAAGAAAGCTGCATAAGAGAAAGCAGCGAAGCAAATAGCAACACAAAAGAAGGCATCCCATCCAGCCGACAAGCGACCAAGGAGTGAAAAGCTTAGGACCGTTGAGGCTATATAAGTTAAAGTGATCTTACTTTCGGAAAATATTTCTCCATATGAAGTTCCAAGAGATTCTGGCCAAGATATAGGCGTTTGTAATGGGGCTCAAATCACCCGTCATGAGGCTACCGAGGGGTTATCGCTCCAAGCGGATATTGTGCTGAGTTTCGGTAAAAGAAGTGAGAAGGAGCTCACCGACCAACCTCTATCTAAGAGATCTAAGACTTGGGATGAAAATACGAAGGAGGTTATGAGGAATAAAGCTCTCAGCATCAATAGTGCCGAATTCATCCCTAACAGTGAGGTAGGTGAGTACTTTGTTCCATGCTAGGGCCACAATATCCTTTACACCAATTCGGCCTTCGGCGATGGGACCAAATCTCTGGCTTTGATGGAAGGCGTCATTCTTCCTAAAGACAAGGAGATTATGAAGAAAGACATCAATAAGGTAGGTAATTGTAATATGGCACACATTGTAGCTAAATTATATGATGTAAATATCAATTGTATCCTCTCAATTATGGCACATGTTCTATTGTTGACATAATCCTATTTGTGTGTAGATTTGCAGTTATATTTTTAACGGCTTTAGATGAAGCTGACAAGGAGATGAAGAAGGTAATAATAATTTATTGCTCTTGTCGGGTGATCTAGTGAATTTATTATTTTTTATTGTCGACTTATTATAAAAAATTGAAAATACATACAACTCCTCAAAGGCTCAAACTATGGTGATTGAGAATGCAAGAATTAAGGCTGAGATGGAGGCAAAAAAAATTAGGAGGAGTTAGTTTCCGGGAAACCGGTACATTCATTAGTGGCCAATGAAGTCTCGAGCCTTAGGGTCAAGAGTGAGGAGCAATATAAGGAGGTTGAACACCTGAAGAAGGAGCTTCGTAAGAAAAGGGAAGAGTACTGGGGGTTAGGCTGAATGCTCAGCTCAATGAGTGATAGGGAGGATAGGCTTAGAGTACAAATAAAAGAACTAGAGACCAATAGCTCCAAATTGCAAAGTTGTATTGCCGAATTAAAGGAGCTAGTAAAGAAAAGGCCTTCTGTTGAAGAAGCATTAGAGATCATGACTCCAAGTCAGTAGTATGAAAGATTGCTATGAAAGATTTCTGAGAAAGAAGTTATTGGAGGGGGTTCAAGCAGCAAAAGAAGAGATTTTAAAGTTTCACCCTGAAGACGACCTTTCTTGCCTGGATTTCACCGACACCATGATAACATCAGTAATTATGATGAAGAACTCGGTGAAGATACAGGTGCTGAGGTCCAAATGCAGAGTGATGACAATAGAGTTTGCACCAAAGATTCTAATGATGACGGGGATCTATTATCCAAGGAGATCCCTTATGTGCACAAAGAAACATCCACCTACTCCAAAACCCCCAGCACCGAGAAAGAGATATGCTCTAGTAAGGTCTTAGCTTCCGATAAAGAGAATGCCTTTGCTCAATGTAAGAACAACTTGAAATCTTAAGATTGTTACTGTATTTTGTTTCTACAAAGTTATATGGATAAGATTCAACTAAGTAGTCAAACATTTAATATTGTATTCGTTACTAATAGTATGTACATCTCCTCTTATGTGTAATTTAATAGTTTTGGCATGTTTTATTTTACGCACTTTGTTTTCCCGGCATGTTTTATTTCATATGCCTATTTTTCTTGGTATGTTTTATTTCATACACCTAATTTTCTCGGTATGTTTTATTTCACATGCGATGTATTGAGTGTCTTTTTAAAGACAATGTTCGTTACTCATTTGAGATGTAGACTAGTTGTCTTATTTAAGTTGTGAGATCACCTCCAAGAACTAATGCATTCGTTATTCGGTTTTTCAGCAAAGTTACAAAGTTCACTAACCACGATAAGTTTGAACGTATTAAATACTAGTTCATTTACTATGCAACTTAAACTTAATAATAATCCACTAATTATGAAATGATTAGGAATAAAAACAAGTTGACATTGGAACTTAGAATGAGTGTTCACATTTGAAATAAGAATTAGGCTAATGCCTTGCAAAGCAAGTCGATATAATTCGTAACATTAAAGGGATTAATTAAAATAAAGCTTCAAATTCTTGGCATTCCATGCACAAGGGATGATTGTTCCATCCAACCTCTCTAGTTGATAAGCCCCCTTGCCTATGACTTCCCGGATCCTAACAAGATCTTCCCAATTTATGCCGAGTTTCCTTTATCCATCTCGCGCACATGGTGCTTCTAATTTCTTATAAACCAAATCTCCGGGCTGAAAAACCTTATGTTTTACATTTTGATTATAATACCTAGCTACCCTATGCTAGTATGCTATAACTCTCCTTCTTGCGACATCTCTTATCTCTTCGATAGTATCCAAATTAGCCATCAAACCAACTTAGTTGGTCATTTCGTTGAAATTTTGCATACATAGGTTGGGTAAGTCTAATTCAATTGGTAGTATTGCTTCCATACCATACACTAATCTAAAGGGTATTTCACCTATTGCAATCGTATGGGTAGTCTTGTAACCCCATAAAACATCCAGTAATTCGTCAGCCTATTTGCCTTTAGCTTGATCAACTTTCCTCTTCAAGCTGTGTAAGATGATCTTGTTAACAGCTTCCACTTGTCCATTGGTTTGAGGATGTGTTACAGATGTGTAATTCAAATGGATGTCGTGTTTCTCACAAAATGCTCGAAATTTGTCGTTATCAAATTATGGTCTATTATTCGTGATTATCATAAACGAGACCCCGAATCTTGATATAATGAAGTTAAAAACAAAAGGCTCTACCTTCTATTCAATGATTCTTGCTAATGCCTCGGCCTCTGCTAACTTGGTAAAATAATCTACGGTAACAATGATGAATTACCGCTGGGCCGTAGTCTTTGAAAATGATCCGAGTATATCTAATCCCTATTAGGTAAAGGGGCAAGGATTAGTTAGGCAGCATAGTTCAATAGAAGGCGCGTGACTCAGTGCCTCATGCTTTTGGCATTATGGATACTACCAAACAGATGTTCTCATATCATGTTTCATTGTTGATTAGTAATAACCGAGTCATAAAGTATGGATATACAATGTTTGTCCCTTCACATGGTTGCTGCATAAACTGCCATGTAGCTTCGATAAAACTTGTTATGTGTCTTTCAAAGGAAGGCATTGAAGATAAGGTTAGGAAATACCATGTTTGTACAGTTGATTATCTATCAGCATGTAATTTGTAGCTTGATAAATCAACCTTCAAGCCTCTTTCCTGTTGTTAGGAAAGACACCGTCCTTTAGATAATCTACGTTAAGTCCATCCAAGACCTTTCTTTTGAGCAAGGAGCCAACTCAAAGCTCTACTGAACAATTTGTAAGCTCTTATGTAGGAGAAACTCAACAAAGAGTTTGTTATTCAAATTAGGGAGTGCTATAATGGCCAACTTTAACAACTTGTTGGCTACAATGTTCCTGTTCCTTGGTATCTTGTGGATAGAAAATGACTGAAATTCCTCCATGAGTGTTTGTACTATTGACAAATACTTGCTCATTTCCTCCTCTTTTGTTGCACAACTCCTTTTGACTTGATTCATAACAAGTTGTGAATTGGAGAAAACTTCAATTTTCTTAACACCAACTTCGTTTGCTAACTTGAGTCTAGCTAGTAAGGCTTCATATTTTTCTTTATTATTGTTGGCTAGAAATCCAAACTTTAAAGCATAATTAACCTTGACATTATGGGGTTCCTATAGGATAAGACCTACACCACTTCCCTCATTAGTCGAAGAACCATTGACATAAAGATTCCACATCGACTTCTAGGCAATTTCTATGCTATCTTCTTTATCTGTGAACTCAGCTAGAAAATCCGCCAACACTTGAGCTTTTAATGTCGTTCTTGGTTTGTATTGTATGCCATAAACACTTAGCTCTAAGGCATACTTCATCATCCTTCTCAAGGAATCTAGTCGTTGCAAAGCTTACCATGAAGGCCGATCAGTAAGGACAACAATTTGATGAGTCTCAAAGTATGGTTTCAACTTCCCTACTGAGAGAACCACTGCTAACACAAATTTCTCAATTTTAGTATATTGATGTTCTGGTCTTTATAGGACATGACTCATGTAATAAATTGGTTGATGCTCCTTGCCTTCGAGTCGAACCAATACAGAGGAAAGTGCTCAACTACTGATTGATAGGTAAAAATATAAACTTTCTCCTGGAATAGGTGTCGAGAGTATTGGTGGTGACTCGAGAAATTCTTAAACTCGTCAAATGCTCTTTCACACTCATCCATCCACTTGAAATCTTTCGGATTCTTTAAAATTTTAAAGAACTTTTCACATCTGTTTGCAATTCTTGACATGAACCTATTAGTGCTAGCTATTTACCTAATCAACTCTTAAACCTCCTTGATAGTACGAGGAGATTTCATGTTTTTTATTGCATCAATTTTTCTTGAATTTGCTTTAATACTGCGTTGAGTGACCATGTATCCTAAAAACTTTCTAGAAGTAGCACCAAAAACGCACTTATGTGGATTCAGTTTCATATCATATCTCCTTAAAGTGTTGAATGTCTCTTCAAGATCGGAGAGATGCAGATCCTTTGTTGTGCTTTTCACAATCATATCGTCGACATATACTTTGATGTTCTAATGAATCTGAGGCTTGAATATCATGATAACAAGTCACTGATAAGTTGTATGATGTTTTTTAGCCCAAAGGGCATAACCGTATAATGGTATATTCCAAAGTTAGTGATGAATGATGTGTAAACTTCGTCTTCCTCATCCATTTTAATTTGATTGTAATCGGAAAACACATCCATAAAAGAGAGTAAAGCATGCTCGGCAGTTGAGTTAACCATCTAATCTATTCTTGGTAAATGAAAGTAATCTTTATGACAGGCCTTGTTTAGATTCATGAAGTCTATGCACATACGCTACTTGCTATTAGACTTCTTGACTAACACACGATTGGCTAGTCTAATTGGATAAGGCTCTTCCCAAATGAATCCTGCCTTTAAGAGTTTTTGAACTTCTTCTTCTATGGTTGCTTGCCTCTTAGGGGCAAAATGTCTTTTCCTCTATTAAATCACCTTCGCGCTTGGATCGATTTGAAGGTTATATATCATGACATCTCTTGGAATACCTGGCATATCTGAGGGAGACCATGTAAATACATCAGCATTATCCTACAAAAAGTCAATTAAACTCTGGTAAATGTTTGCCAACAAAGGTTTCCCTATCCTTGTCGTCTTCTCAGGATCATTTCCTAGCAAAATTTCTTCTGTCTCATTCGCAGCATTATCTAAGCTAACTAACTTTCCTTCTAGGCAAGTTTCGACTTGAAAAATTTCCTTTCGATGTAATACCCTTATATACAATGATCTTGCCAACTATTGATCCCCTTTGCATACACTAACTTCAGTAGGAGTGGGAAATTTAGCCTTGAGGTAAGTAGTAGAAGGGACCATGCCGAATAAGTGCTGACATGGCCGTCCCATGATCATATTGTGTTAAGACCAACACTTGACAACAAGGAAGTCCACTTTGTCTTTCACAACATGCTCATCATCTCTAATCTAGATTGGTAGAGAAATTACTTCGATCACCCAAACAGGTTGATTGTTGAAGGTATACAAATCGTAATTGTAGGATCTCAGATGTACCTTGATCTTTAGTTTTGTCTAATCAAAAGCATGTTGGAAAATAATGTCTATCGAACTGCTAATGTCAACAAGAATTTTCTTGACCTCGAAGTTAGCGATTCTCGCATTAATCACAAGTGCGTTATCATAGGGCCTTTGAATGCCTTCGAAATCCTCTTTATGAAGGAAATTATATTGTCGATTTTCACCTTTTTACCATGTACATTATAAACACAGTGAATAGCGTTAGTTGAGCTCGAAGAGCTTAGCCAGCTTATGGTGGAAGGTTCATCGACAATTATGTCATTTGGTGCTTTACTATTGCATCCATCTCTCACATCTTTCTCAGCATGAGTTAGGCAAGTGACATTCTCTTTTTCTTCTCATCTCCTTTGAGATGGTCACTCAATATTCTTGGCATCATGTGTAAGAAACTTGCTCAAGTACCCTCGCTAAATTGCATCCTTAATCGTATTCTTAAGTTGGATACATTCATCAGTATTATGGCCTTTATCGCGATATTTTTTAGAATTTCGCCTTAAAGGATTTCCTCTCATCCTTTTTGGCCACTACAACATGCCTCTTTGTCTACGCACCTCCATTAATATGTTTGCAATTAGACAATTGAGTGGTGTATGAATTGAATAGATAAGAATGTAGGCCCTCTTTTTCTCGGTGTTAGAACACTGATCATCATTAGCTCCAAGTTGATCTTTAGTACTCTTTTTTTGTCACCTTTTCAATCACCTCTACTCCAATTGACATCTCGACGAGCTTTAATGTTGTCTTTTTGATGGATGTAAGATGTGGCTTTAGCTTTGAACTCGATAAAATTTCTCGGCTTGTTTTTTTTAAGAGACTTAAAAAAGTCTCCATGCGGCTTCACATCATCAATAACTACATTGAGAGCAATGATCATATCTAGCTCTAGAATGTAGACCATCTTGGCTACAAACCTAGCAAAATAATCTCTGATAGATTCATTTGATTTTGATCCTTGTTTTATCGTGTTAAGGACAAAAGAATCATTGATAAGAAGCTTACTTGCAAGGAAGTGTTAGAGAAACATTTCTGGAAAATCGTCGAAACACGAAATTATGTTCGGCTTTAGGTGTTTAAACCATGTACTTGCCACATTCCTCAATGTGGAGGGAAAAGCTTGGTAAGCCATGGCATCACTCAAACCGTGTAACAAAGCTAAGGTGTGGCAATACTCAAGATGATCTTCACGATCTTTTGTTCCATCATAGGTTTAAAATTACAACAACTTAATGTATCGTGGTATAACCTTGTCTAAGATCACGAGGATGAAAGGGCTTTTCTTAATTTGAAATTGTTTACTTGTCGTAGTAAGGGTGCTAACATATAAGGGCCCGACATGGTAGACCTGCTATGGTTGTTTAACCTTATCATTTTTCTTAAGCGAGGGGTCGAAGGTTCCACTGTAACTTTAGCTTACTTTCTCCGTAATTCAAGAGAATAGATTAAATCATCACTATTCTCGACATTGTGATCGCCATGTTGCAATCAATAGGATTTTCCTAATTCTCCCTTCCTGAAAGGAAGAACGTAAAATTTTTTTTCCTTTCCACAAGGACCAAGAGATTAGATTTAGCCGTAAGAAGAATGCTTGGCTGATAAATAACTCACTTCTTCTATAATATTTATTAATATTTTATTTTAGAATATTTATTAAAATTCTATAGAATTATATTAATTTAAATTCTATTCTAATATTAATGTAGATAGAAATATTCTATTTATATTATTAAATTTGCATTTCTATTTATATATGTATATTAGAATTTATATATATATTTTCTATATATATACTTTTACCATGGAAACTCATAAAGTTACCTCATGGGGGGTTAGCCGTGCCCATGAATAATATAAATACTACTGTTGTTTTAGTTTTACTCACATTAGTAGCATATTTCTATGCGGGTCTTAACAAAAAAGGAGTAGGTTATTTTAGTAAATACATTCAACCAACTCTAATCCTTTTACCTATTAATATCTTAGAAGATTTCATAAAACCCTTATCACTTAGTTTTCGACTTTTCGAAAATATATTAATGGATGAATTAGTAGTTGTTGTTCTTGTTTCTTTAGTACCTTCAGTGGTTCCTATACTCGTTATGTTCCTTGGATTATTTACAAGTGGTATTCAAGCTCTTATTTTTGCAATGTTAGTCATCGCTTATATAGGAGAATCCATGAAGGGTTATCATTGACTAGTTTTCAAAATAGTCGTTTTTGTAGCTTACCCTAAGTCGAGGTAATGTATGTGTGACTCAAGATAATCTACTTAGAGAACATCAAAATATACAAATATAGTTTTAGGAAAAAAGACTCCAATATTTATGGAATTGTAAAAAAAGGAAAGAGATTGAAAAGATCTTTTTCCTAAAATGTCCAAAATGAAATTTGAAATCAAATTTCAATATAATTTAATTAATTTAAATTATTATATTATATAACTATAACATCTACCCCAATAAACAATAAACTAGAATACAATAACCGAGAAAATAGAATAGAAAAATAAATCAAAATAGAAAAAAATTAATTAATTTAATATTAATAATTAAAATTCTAAATAAAATCACTTAAAATAGGAAATAAATAGAATAAAAAGAAATTAGATAAGATCTAATAAATAAATAGAATTATAGTAAAAAATAAATATAAATAAAGAAAATGAAAAGTGATAGACTTGAGTTAGTAAAAAATGTCAAATAAATGTTATTTGAATTAAAAAATGCAATGAAAAAAAAAAAGAATAGACCGTTTGAGTATTCAAAATTGTATGAGAAAAACGAGAGTACGAGAGGCATATATATGTTATGTTGTATAGATCCTATCTATCTATATTGAATTGCGGATACATAAATACTAGAATCATTTCTGATCTAATTGGATCAATATAGTTCTTTGATTTCTATAGTTTATATAGAAATCCAATCGGTATTTAATGAGTTAAACAATTGAATTAAACAATTTCATCATAAATAGAAAAAAGTGGGGGATATGGCGAAATCGGTAGACGCTACAGACTTAATTGGATTGAGCCTTGGTATGGAAACTTACTAAGTGACAACTTTCAAATTTAGAGAAACCCTGGAATTAAAAAAAATGGGTAATCCTGAGCCAAATCTTATTTTAGGAAAACCAATACGAAGGCTCGTCTCCAAGTTGTTCAAGAATAGTGGCGTTGAGTTTCTCAACCCTTTGTCTTAGGATTAGTCACTTCTATTTCTTTTCTTGATGGGAGCAAGGAAGGGATATAACTCAGCGATAAAGTGTCACCTTGACGTGGTGGAAGTCATCAGTTCGAGTTTAATTATCCCTAAAACCAATGCAAGTTTTTCTATTTTGACTTACTCCCCCGCCGTGATTGAATGAGAATGGATAAGAGGCTCGTGAGATTGACGCGAGGGGTTAGGTATGGCTATATTTCTGGGAGCAAACTCTAGGTGAATATGAAGTGCATGGATACAAGTTATCCCTTGGAATGAAAAACAATTCCAAATCCGCTTTGTTTACGAACAAGGAAGCTATAAGTAATGCAACTATAAATCTCATGGAGAGTTCGATCCTGGCTCAGGATGAACGCTAGTAGCATGCTTAACACATGCAAGTCGGACAAGAAGTGGTGTTTCCGCTACTGGAAATAATAAGAACTTAGTCTCTATATGGGATATATGTATGAGATAGATATATAGGATGGATGGGCGAACGACGGGAATTGAACCCGCGCATGGGATTCACAATCTACTGCCTTGATCCACTTGGCTACATCTGCTCCTTACTATAATATAAACATTAATATTATTTAATATTTAATTTATTTCAGAATACTAAAAATAATAAAATTTTAGAATACTAAAAGTAATAAATATTCTTTTGATTTTTAAGAATTCAAAATTTATAATTTTTTTTATATTGTAATGATTTTTTGTTATTGTATTGAATTATTTAAAATATTTCAATTTTTCACGTTTAATTATTTTTATTTTAAAAAATCATAAATTTATTATTTTGAATTATGAGATAAGATAAAAGAAGAAAAGAATTATAACTTTTTTTCCATTTAAAATATTTAATACAGTTAAAATATAGAAACTATCTTAAAAAAAAAATAGAAAAGAAGGACTCTTTTTATATAATTTCATATACTATACAAAAAATCTCTATAAGACTCAAATACTTTTTTTTTTTTTATTGATCAGAAAAGTTATCCTTAGAAGAGATCCGATTCTTTGATCATTAATAAACATAAAAGAAAGGTCAATTGACAAAAGAAAGGAGAGATAATTTACAGGATATTATCTATCTGGTCACATTTTGTTCATGAAATAGGTTGAATTGGTATTAGTCTGGATACAGCAAAATGATTCTATTAGATCTAATGTACTTATTCAATCTAATAAGTACCTTGTGTCAGAATTGAGAAATTCTATAGCTTGAATCTTTAGTATTCTCTTATTTATTACTTGTGTTTACTATTTAGGTAGAATACCGTCCCCCGTTGTTACTAAAAAACTAAAAGAAACCTTAGAAACAGAAGAAAGGGGGGAAAGTGAGGAAGAAAGAGATGTAGAAATAGAAACAACTTTTGAAAGGAAGGGGACGAAACAGGAATAAGAGGGATTCACCAAAGAAGATCCTTCTCCTTCCCTTTTTTTGGAAGAAAAGGAGGATCCTTCGAGCAAAATCGATGAAAGGGAAAAGATTCGAGTGAATGGAAAGGAAAAAACAAGGGATGAATTTCACTTTAAAGAGACATTCTATAAAGAGAATTCGAAGTTAGAAAGATTTCAAGAAGAAAAATATTTATTATGGTTTGAAAAATTAAAAAATTAATATAAAAACAAAATATAATAATAGATAAGAAGAAATGCGACCAACCCCTACATATTTCATACCTTCTCCAAAAAAAAAAAAAAAAAAAACTGATAAGGCCAAATCCATTTATAATTCCATCAATTATTCATCTATAAAAAAAATGAGTTAGTTTAGCTATTCCTCTTATACCCCGAATTAAAAATATTATATAAAATATGTCTATGTAACCACGATTATATGACCAATCATATACCACATATATTATTTTGTTGTATAGAATTCTATTAGGACTTCTTTGAAAAAAGAAATTTAGTAAGTTCCAATGTTTTAAAGATTAATAAAGGGGCTTATATACAATCAGTGCTATTCTGTTCTGATGTAACCCTTTAGGAGTAATTCATCTAATTGGTTAGGTCCAAAATAAAAAAAAAAAAAACAAGATTTTTTAGATTTGATGGGTCCAAATCTCATATATTTTTTCAAGACTTAGATAATATTTAATTTTTTCAAGACTTAGATAATATTTATTTAATAAAATATAGTATAACGTGCAGCTTCCTATGAACATAAAATAAATAAAGGTGCTCTTATGTAAGCATAAATAGATGAGTAAATGACTTATAACTAAAAATAGATCGGAATTTGTTTTGACTTGGGTAGACATTGCTGTAAAGGAGATCAAGGATCTATTCATGTTTTTTGCTCAATTCTTGGTCCTCTTTGGCTAAGTTGAGGCAAAGTTGCTCCAGCTTAGCCAAATGTTATTTGTTCGTATACCTACTTCCCCCCTCATGGCGGTGGAATGAAGTATTAGGACTTGCACTCTTAGTTAATCTAATTCTTGCCATATGGGTGTGTAATAAAAAACAAACGGCGCCAAATGTTGTGAGGCGATTTTATGATGAAATCTTACTCCTATAAAATACAAAGAACTAAAGGGTACCGGAGCTAGTCTGGTGTAACCACTTCGATATTTAAGTCAGTAAATATGTTTCAAAAAAGATAAGTAAATAGTTAAAGAGTGCTTTTTCTCTATATTTACAGGTGAATATCAGGTATCTGAAATAGCAGTTAATAATTGATCAAGAGATATGTGGAGACCTCATAATTAAGCACATATATGAAATATAGGAATAGTGGGTAGTTATGTAATGAAACCGTACTAGACGATAACTGTTCATGCCACTTTTCTTAAGTTTAAACCACATATGAAATTGCCTTAGTTGATAACTACTAAGAATAGAGTTACTTAGCTTTTCATCAGTTGAATGGTAGAGTAAATTTAAAGGATGAAATCCAACTATCAACACAACAAAAACAAAATCAAGGACAAGAAACATCATCCTTTAGCATATCTTGGTCTACATAAAGCATACTTAATGGGAAAGCCTAAATGAAAGTAAGCAAGAAAGCTAAATAGCTACTTCGACTTGAAAACTCTATAGTCAAAAGAGAAAGAAATAAGAACAACAATAAGGACAAAAATGAGTAATCACTTCGAGTAAGAACCCCTAGATAATGCTATAAGGGAATTAACATCCAAGTCACCAAGGCTCTTTTTCAATTTTAGGTTAATTTTTTAGAATGTGGCCAAAGCTTCTGTGTTGATTTCTCAAGTCCCTATGATCTAGCATCTTCTACGCTTTGGTACTAATACACTCCATGTTGTTAACTTTGAAATTCAACAAGCATGCCTTGATAACACTATAACTAAAAGCTTTAACTCTTGTTAGTCAATAAGTCCTAAGGTTTGCCCAACAGAGTAAGTGATAGGAATCAAGCTATTGGGCTATTGACCCAAAGTTAAGCCTGAGGACTAAAGGGGCTGGCAAAGCAAATCCTCCTGCTCCAAACAACTTCTACCTAGGTCAAGTATCTCCTTACCGACTCATTTTGCATGCTGAACCGAATGACTACCTATTTCTCAGAGATTATGTGCCGAGAAACAATATGCCAAGACAATTGCCAGTCCTCTCTCTCATACTCATGCCCAAACTGAACACTTACCCAGCTTCAATCTTATCGAGATACTGAGAGAATGCCTCTGGACTAATCTTTAATCACCCCACCCAAACAAGCAATCTGACTGTACTCATTTGTCTTCATCCTCCAACGGCCTCACCAATGTATAATTGCTACGTATATAGGACCATGTGTAGAATTGACTCCACTAATTATTACTTTTCTTGAATATTCATTTTTACCCTTTTGTATTCTTATACATTACTTCTCTAGGGTAATACCCTTTTTGTTTTTTCCCTTTTTAGCAAGTTGCCCTAACTTTCAAGTATAAATACACTTATATTTGTAGCTGTAAACAATAGATTGACATTAATACACTTGACATTTTTCCTTTTGTAAATACTGTTTGTTTACATTCATTTCACTCTTATCATAACTCTTAAGCAAGGCTAAATGGTGATTAACCTCATTGGATCAATTTGTATGTCATATTGAGTTGTGCTATGAGTCCTCGAAAGTTCCATAAGTGCATCATATCTTGTAGAGTTGTTTGTAGGTTTTGCTTACTTTAAATTTGTATTTGTCCTTTTATACATTCCCCATCACTTCCTTTTCGAGCTTTTGGCAAGCTTAGACTTATTCAGGGACTGACCTTGTCTGTTTTTGGTATCAGAGTAAAGATTTCTCTTGAGTTGTAGCTTATCTTGGAAGTTCTATTTATACTCTGTTTTATGTGTATGAAACAGAGCAAGTTAATATTTTTATTTAATTGCTGTGTTTGCTAGTTATTAATTTCCTAAAGTGTTGTTTAAGCTTTGAATCTATGGAGAAAATGACTAACCCAAGTGTAAATGTTGGTGTTGGAGATGACAATAGTAGAGTTATCCATCATGGCTGGCAGTATCAGGGAACTCCGAGAAGCACTGACAAGAGACTTAATGAGGTAGGTAACCTTTTAGTAGATTTAACCCGAGCTGTTCATGCGTTGGCTTATTAACTTGTTAAAGCCGTATTGAATACCCCACAAGCTACCTAAAGTGCTAGAGATTAGAACCCAACTTGACAAGTTTGAGGTAGAGGAGTAGGTGGACAAGTAAGACAATGAATAGACCTGAGAACTGAATGAAGAGGACAAAGAAGAGTATTTTGAAGAAGAGCGAGTGCGAGCACCTAGAGCATCTGACCATGTGAAGCTTTGAATTTCGAGCTTCAATGGGTTTGGGAGTGCTAATGAATATTTAGAATGGGAAGAGCGTATTTTTTACTATTATCAGTACGAGGATTACAAGAAAGTAAGAATTGTTACTATTGAGTTTTTTAGATATGCCACCATATGGTAGAAGAATTTCCAGGATATGAGGAGGCGAGAAGGTTACCGAGAGATTAATACTTGGCTTAAAATGAAAAGAATACTGAGAAACAGGTTTGTGCCAAATACTTATCTATAAGACACTTTTACTTGGCTTTAAGAGTTAAGACAAGAGGGCTAAATAGTTGACGAGTATGTCTAGAAATTCCAAATGCTCATGATTCGATGTGAAGTGGAGATACCATTAGCACGAACAATCTCCAGGTTCTTAACTAAGTTGAGAGGTGACATTCGAGACATTGTCGAACTCTAACGATTCACAACAATGGATGAAACCATCTGAATAGCTCAATGAGTGGAGAGACAAAAGAGAAGTCGAGTACCGATCAGAGTGCCAACTAGCCAACTTAGGTAAACAAGTCACCAAGCTTAATTAAGTATCGAGTCGATCCAAAGGGTAGATGTCCGAGCTGAATAGAAGGGTTGACCTGACAGTAACGTACCGACTCATACTTATGAGAAAAGGCAAGGATCTGGTGGGAGGACGAGCCAAATCTAGTGCTTCAAATGCCAAAGGCTTAGACATATGGTTGCTTAATGCTTGAACCATAGGACTATGGTCATTAAGGGAGATATCCTAAAGCTAAAGCTAGAAAGTACTGATGAAGAACCTGAAGAAGAGGAGAGCATTGCTGAGAAAGAACTAATCAAAGAAGATGTGTTTGCTGAGGACTTGGACCAGTTGATGATGGTTGTTTGACGCACAATGAACATGGAACCCTCATAAGAGGAGAAGTAGAGAGAAATTTTGTTTCATACCACCTGTAAATGAATGATCAAGTATGTGCCCTCATTGTGGATAGTAGAAGTTGTACTAATGTGGCATCGATCGATCTTATTTCAAAATTGAAGTTACCAATTGTTGCACACCCAAGGTTGTACAAGTTGCATACCTAAGGTCGTACAAGTTACACTGGTTGAGTGAGAAAGGAGCACTATATATCACTTGGCAAATACTACTACTAATCACTATAAAAAATTACTCTGACCAGATTCTCTGCGACATATTGCCCATGTGTGCTTCCTACGTATTGTTAGGTAGATCGTGGTTGTTTAATAGGAGAGTTATCCATGACCGCTACAAGAACACATATATGTTTAAGAATGATGGCTAAAAGATTACAATGAACTTAATGCCACCAAAAGAAGTGAACAAACTATAGACAAAACTTGCTTACGGATCGAAGAAAGCTTTAGTGATGAGTAAAGCTAAGCTCCGAAAGGCCATCGATGTTGATGAGCTAACCTTTATGTTGGTCAAGCGATTGCTAGAAATGAAGGAGTGAGGTGAACTACTCCTAAAAATAAATGAGTTACTGGACGGGTATGTCAATCTATTCCCAAAACAGTTATCCGAAGGGTTATCCCCAACTCGAGGCATAAAACATTGCATTGACTTGTTACCCAGCGCTACCTTACTGAATAAGCTAGCTTATCGAATGAGTCCTAAACAAGATTCTGAGCTTCAACGTCAAGTCAATGAATTACTAGAAAGAGGGTATGTTAGGGAAAGTCTTAGCCCATGTGCTGTTTTAATGCTCCTAGTGCTGAAAAAAGGATGGAACCTGACAAATGTATGTCTACAGCCGAGCCGTGAACAATATCATAATTAAATACAAGCATTTGATCCCGAGGTTAGAATACATGTTAGATGAGTTGAGTAGAGCTAAGGTCTTCAGTAAGATTGATCTGAAGTTTGGTTACCATCAAATCCACATGAGGCCAGGAGATGAGTGAAAGATTGCTTTCAAGACTCGATATGGACTTTACGAGTGGATGGTTATGCCATTTGGCTTGTCGAATGTCTCGAGCACTTTCATGAGATTGATGAACCATGTGTTGAGATGTTTAATACGAAAGTGTGTCATAGTGTACTTTGATGACATCCTAATCTACAGTGCTGACATGCCGAGTCACTATGAACATCTTTGGGTTGTACTAAATATCCTTTGTACCGAGAGGTTATTTGACAACCTTAAGAAATGTTGCTTTTACCAAGAAGAAGTGGTATTCTTAGGTTATGTGGTAAGTGGAGGAAGCTTATGAGTAAATGACAAGAAGGTCAGAGCAATTCTCAAGTGGCCGACTCCTACTACTTGTGTTGACATGAAAAGTTTCCATGGACTGGCTTCATTCTTTAGGAGGTTCATCAGGAATCTCAACCCCCTTACTGCACCGCTTATTGAATTGACAAAGAAGAAGGTTAACTTCTGATAGGGAGTAAAGGAGGAGAGAAGTTTTGCTGAGATAAAGGAAAGATTGACTTCTTCCCCTATACTAGTTCTACCTTACTTCGAGAAAATATTTAAGCTGAAGTATAATGTGTCAGGCATTGGAATAGGCACTGACCAATTGCTTACTATAGTGAGAAGCTCAGGGGGCTTCAGTTAAATTACTTCGTGTATGATAAGGAACTATTGGCACTGATCTAAGCACTGCAAGTATGGTAGCACTATTTACCGTTGAGAGAATTTGTCATTTATACTGATTGTGAGTCACTAAGGTACCTCTAAAGTCAGACAAAATTGTCAAAGCGGTAGACGAGATGGGTCGAATTCCTTAAGGGATTTAATTTTGTATTAAAATATAAACAAGGAAAGAGCAATGAAGTTGCAAATGCTCTTTTGAGTAGACATGCACTTCTGTATGAACTACAAACCGAATTGTTTGGATTTGCAAGTATCAAAGAATAATATTCTAAGGATCCGCACTTTAGAGTTGTATTTGTGCAATGTGTCGATGGAAGAACAGTGGATGAGTACCATGTAAAAGATAGCTACTTATTTCGAGGGAGAAAATTATGCGTGTCGACTTATTCATTGTGGGAGCTGTTGATCAAGGAAGCCCACAGTAGAGGACTTTTCGGACATTTTGGGGAGAAAAGAACATATGAATTGCTGGGTCGTCGATTCTTTTGGCCGAGAATGAGGCGAGATGTACATCGAGTTATTGAAAGCTGTGTTGTGTGCAAGAGGGCTACGTATCAAGCTGAAGAAGGGAAAGCAATGCCTTTGCCTATTTCGACAAAACCTTGGACTAAATTAAGCATGGACTTTGTTCTTAGATCACCACAGACTGCTCGAGGCAAAGATTTTGTAATGGTCATTGTGGATAGGTTATGAAAGTATGTTGAACACTCCGGTGGGCAATGAAGGCCCTCCATAAGCTCACATCATTTTTCATGCCAATCAACTTTGAGGGAATAAATATTGGAAGAAAGACGTCTGCTTTCAATAATTTGCCTGTATACTTAGAATCATTTAAGATGTATTCTACCCATTATGCCCATCTTTTTACAAGCTACAATAAGTGTAGAAATTGATTCTCAGATAATGGAAGTTCTTTCCTTTCATTCCTCAGTCGTAACATAGAGCTTCCATTTAAAAGCTCCCTTTCACTTAGCTTCGATTCCTGCTTGATAAAGTGTAATGGACCATTTGTATATAGCTGTGTACATGTATTTCGTTTCCTCATTTCAACCTAGAAATTGTCTTTTAAAATGGTTACATCTATCCACTTATCTAGAGAAAGAGGAATTTTGGGCACTCGACCACCCAAAAATGATAGCTCATAACTTTCTTTCTTCTTTTTGGTCTTGCTACTACATGACTTGCTCATCGTAGAATCTTTACCCATTTTTTACTTAGCCCTTAAAGTGGTAGTAACATGAAGTATGGTTCTTACCACTTAGGGGTGGTGGGGAGAGAGAAAGGGGAAAACTGAATAATTTTACTACCAGCAACACATGACGAATGAAGAATGGATTGGTATTATAGCAAAATGTAAAGTGCCAAAATTAACAATACTTTAAAGAGAACTTTATTCACTAAGAAAGGTGCATGAATTTGAGGAACATCATGAAGCTTACAGTATATGCTCAATTGGTTCATATATTCATGAAGTAAGCCCATACATGGAGAGTTTTCAATTACCATGCAATGACAAGAGAATTTAAAAGAGGAGACAAAGGTTTATACAGGACAAATATCAATATGCATGAGGTTTAAAAATTCAAGAGGGAGGCATACACGCTTGGTAGCATAACCGAAGACTATCTCCTTAAACTCATCAATATTGATAAAGAAGACCATTGGTTCAAGGTTAAGATTCTTAGCATACAATGGCATCTAACCCCTATGTTCCTTGCAGGCCAATTTTATTTTCTCTTCCACAGGAAAGAAGAAGAACTCCTTACTCTCAGTAAGAACTTAAGCAAGGATCTCTTCCTCAACTCCATGATTCATGAGGTAAAAGAAGCCATCCTCAATGCAAGACTAATGGATGGAGTTGGTGATGGAAATACGATTGGGTGAAAATAAATCGATGATTAGAAGTTTTAGGGCTTCCCTTATTCTTACTTATTTTGGTCTCCAAGGAATGTTTGATATAACACTTAGATTAAAGCCTTTAAAAAAAAAACAAACAATAATAATAACCAATTGATTCTATAATATGAATCATGAAAGCCAATTTGAGGTTTGAGCCACCACATGTCATTCGACACTTTAAAGTTGGCAAGTCCAACAATATATTAATTAATTAACCAAAATTAATGCCCATTGTTTCTCCTTGTTTAGAGAGCCCATTATCAATTACTCTAAAGTGATGCAAACACTATGCCTTCAGTAATTCACCTAGCTTACTTTCTTTTCTAATTTCATAAACTCCGAAGACTCTCTCTCCTTCCCCAATTAATTCATGACGTTTGAAAAGAAGAAAAGGCCATGGGGCCACGCTCAACCTTCATTGGAAACACCAATATATGTCTTTACAATGCCCCCTTCCCTCCATCTCTTTATCTCTCTCTCGTAACCTCATGCTCTTTGCCCCCAACAAGCCAAAATTAATAAAAACATATATATATATATATATATACATAACATAATAGCTAAAAAAAAAAAAGATAGATTCTTATAAGACAAGTTATCTCTTTGATTCTAGAAAATTAAAGACCATGGTAAACCCATAGCACTTGGGAAAATCAAGGGCAGACACATAATCACACAGCAGGAAACTACATGGGAGTATATAAATTCACTTCCTCACCCTCTATCATAATGACAAACACAACTAAGCCTTCATTTGCAAAAAAATCAATGATAATGATGATATAATCGAACCCTCATATGATGCTGGAAAAAGACAACATATTAGAGAATATGAAACAGAAAATAAGATGCCAAACCTTATGAAGAAGATTATATTGGAATGTTCGAAGGTTGAAGTTGAACGGGGGCTAAGTCTCACTGACATGAAAGAAATGAAACCTAACCTTGCTAGAAATTGTGAACAAACTATAGATGTCGTATGTTCGGTTGTTGGCCTTCTCAAGGAGTATAGTTTAGACCTGAAATTTGGAGACGACCACACTCTGAATAAGTTTGGTGTTGTTGTGAGTTCTAGCTTGGCTACCTTAAGAAAGCATTTTGATGTTTCCACCATGAATGGAAATTTTGAAGCAAAAAAAAGGTAGAAGAAAGGGAACAAGTTCCTATAGCTATGAAGTGCAACTACTGACCTGCACCTATACGGACAGCTACAACAACAATAACTCCATTTCTAATTAAAGTCTCCAATATCCTTCTTTAGCAACTGCAGTAGTCTTTAGTAGACTCCAAACGCAGTAATAAGGAACACGGCCTCCCAACAGACAAAACACTGTCGATCCCGTGTTTAGGACACTAGGTGATCTCGTCTGCCTTTAAGAGTGGTTCCGTTTACCTTTATAATAGACGAAACACTACCGATCCCACTTTTAGGACTTCGGGTGATCTCGCCTACCTTCAGCTGTTACTCGCCCTTTGCAATAGACGAAACACCATCGGTACCGTGTTTGGAACTCCGGGTGATTCCGTCTGCCTTTAATGGCTATTGCTTGCACCATTCAGGTTTCACTAATGATGCTGCTTGCTGCACCTTCGCTTTTTAGTCCTCCTTTCTTATTTTCCTATCGAATGAAAGCTTTAAACAAGGGTCTATGGATGGTAATGAAAACACCAGTGATATAAATAGAAGGGAGAACATGAAAACAAAAGAAAAAGTTTTAGCTACTTGCCTCACTCACATTAGCTGAAAAAAGAGAAGAAGCTATGCTTTGCAGAAGATTGTTGTTTGCTGCATTTGCTACGATTGTGGGATTATTTGATTTAAGGATAGCAGGAAAGAAAAAGCAAGACACCTGTCAAGTTGAGAGACATTTGGGATAAGAAAATAATACTGCATCTCATCTTTTGTCCTTTTCCTAATGAATATATTACTTGTGATTTTCTTCGAGGTACACTCCATTTAGGCTGATGCAAGATTTGTAAGGTCTGTTGCTGGAAGACACTTTTCCTCATGTGCTAATACAAAAAGGGATGTCCCATTGTTGTATTCTGATTCACCAAGTTACGACACCTCATCAATCTATATAACAGTACAAAAAGAACCTTAGCTCAAGGATGCTCTGTCCTTATCCTAAGATGAGATGTTTTGGGCGGTGTATTTATATATATATATATATTTTGAAGCCAACAAGAGCAAGGTTTAATCCAATTCTTCTTAAATGGCAACTCGGATTCTTTTATCTTAGTGGCATACATATATATATATATATATATATATAAAAAGAGAGTATGTCTCTGATCAAGCATTCAGTGACTGCTAAAAGCCTTAGTTGAAGAATTGGATGCAAAAATGAGTATATACAATACAATAAGAGCAAGCCATCTCAACTCATTTGAGTAAAGGATATATTAAAAATATCATTTGATGAGATGCATTCCCCTATCACTTGAACCAATGAAAGATGGACATGAAAGAATAAATCAAATGGCTTAAAATTTTTTGCACCATGCTGTATTCATAAAATGTTGAGGTTGCTATGTAGGGTGCCAAGGAGTGAAGAAACCAAGGAGTGCTTAATGCCTTAGGTAATAATCATGAGACAAAGGAATTTTCTATATTAGAAAAATATTCCTCATTATTTGGTGCATACATCGGTATGTGACATCTCGTCTATCTCATGTGCTTGTACAAATGGAGTATATGATCTTTTGCAGAATTATAGTTGTTATCCATTATGGAGCTATGACACCTCATCACTCCAGATAGTCCTATGTGTCTAGCAATAAAAGAAGCCCTTGTATATGAGAAAAGGAAGAGCATGTGGGATTGGTTGTACAATATATACGAAATCCGGTGGTTAAAAGAATTAAGCAGTACGAAAAGAGAGGAAAAAAAAAAAAAGGAGAATCGAGTCTATGCTAGTAGCAACATAACCTTCAGTAAAGCAATTCAATTAGGCGGTAAGGATTTAAGGTTAATTTCATAGGTAATGTCTCCAAGCACAACTTCAAGCTCTCCTATGTCTATGAGGCCAGATGTCTATGTCATAAGTTGCAAAGGTGGTAAGTTCTCCAACTATATAAATGTGATGGTGGTAGTATAACTGTTTCACGGTGTACATGTGCTAGCCGGCAACTTAGTCTTTTTAAAAGCTTATTCAATACCCAAATCCCTTTGACTTTGTCCGAAGAACTTTGATTAGGAGGGTAAAATGTAGAGAGCTAAATTTAATATTAGGCTTTAAGCTCATTGCTTAAAGGGATTTGATTCTTCGGGCTAAGGTAATAGGGCTCGAGCAGCTAAGCTCATTTATTATCAAGATGATCAAGGAAAATTTAGCATGGTAGGTTTGGAGAAGGGCCCGTTGAGTCAGTTCATTTGATCTAACTTTTTTCAACTTGGCTCACACTAATAAAATAAAGCCATTTGGGCCTAAGCTCATCAAGGAGGCCCATCTCAAGTCCATTTAAGGAAGGGATTGATTCTAGTCCTTAATCGTTATCATGATTTGATGGATGAGATTAAGGGTCATTCTCTAACACAAACGTTGTTATTCTGCTGGATTCTCTTCGCAAAAGATTAAACACTTAAACACTAACATTCCAAGAAACATTACCCCATTCTTCATCATTAGTGGAGTTTGATGCCTTCGAGTTCTTCAACCTATCATTAAAGCGTTGGAGTCTTGTTAAGATCACCTGCTCCTCCTCCTTACATTTCTCTCTTTATTATTTTATATAAATTACTCAAGTCATTTCCCTAGTTACGTGTAACACACCTATCATGCAACATGCATGTGACCTTTACATTCGAATCCTTACACCCACATAAAAAAACAAAGTTGTCATGCAAATTAAGCTTAGTATTTAAGGGAAATAAGCTTAAGGTGTGAGAAATTTAGCCATTTGAAGCATCTAAAACACTCTAAAAATTCAGAAAATGCTTTATAGCAATTATATATGTAAAGAAGGTTTTATGAAAAATTGAGTGAAGATTAGAAGGTTAAAGAGCTAGATTTAGGAAAAATTGCAAAATCGGTGCGTGGTTTGGCGATTCATTGGAGTAAGGAGCTGGAAGTCAATCGACCACCCCACTATAGGTAGAGGCTAGCGATTAGAGCTGTCGATACAAGTGTGGTGGGAGTGAGTGGTCAGAGTTAGGTTTTCTAGTGCGTGTTTGTTTTTTATTCGATATTGCAAAATTCATTAAAAATAAAAAAAAAAATCTAGAAAATTATTGTCGAGCATGGATTTTCACCCTTTCGGTTCTTTAAAAATTAAGTTTTTTCTAAATTGATTAGTACTAAACCTTACCCATTTAATACTAATCCTCGACTAGAGTTTAAAGATAAAAAACTGTTTTTTTTTTAAATAACTTTGGAGTTATCTCCTGATTAAAGTTGGGAAAAACAATTAAGTTATAACCAATTGAGTGGATTGGTTATAACTTAGCCATTAGTTTACGAAAAAACCGATTTTTGAAACAGCTTTTTGAAACCAAAGATCATGGATCCGGGAGTTAGGAATTTTAAACCCTTACAAATACTATTGACTTTCCAAAATTAAAATTAAATTTAAAAATCACTTTTTAATTTTGAAAGATAAAACTCAGTTATTATTTACTTTTGATTGGATCACTTAAGTAATTTAAACTAAAAAGGAAAATTAGATTTTTTTTATTTTCATTGTCACTCCGTAGGTACCTACATACCTGCTATTCAAGATCAGACGTACGTAATTCTTTTGATGAAAACTTCAATGGTTAAATTGATTTTAATTTTGAAAATATCTCGAATTCACGTTTTTAGTTCAATTTGATTTATTTGAGGAAATTTCAAAAAATGAAAGTCTTAAATTGAAATTTTCATTTTTCGAAAATCTAAAAAGGACCTTAATTTGAAAAATGGTTGATATATTTTTTTATTTTTCTAGAAAATCAATTTTTCTAAGTGATAAAACAATTATTTATTCTTATTTTATTTATTTTTCCTTTTCTATTTTATATATTTTTTCTTTATCCTATTTTATCACTTAATTTATTTATTACTTATTATATCTTACTTATTTAAACTAATAAAAATAAAACAAAATTACTTTTTTTCTTTTTTTTTTTCTTCTTTTTTTTTATTTGATTACATTTACATAAATAAATAAATAAAATAAAACAACAAAAAAAAAAGAAAAAAAAAAGCTTCGAATAGATTTGGACATGCGGGTCAGACCTAGGCGAGTCAGGTGGGTCGGATCGGGTCGGGTTCGGGTCGCTGCATGGATCTGGGTTGGGTCATTTTCAACTCCTCTTTAGCAGCAGCAATAGCAGTAAGACTCGCTTCAGGACGATTCGTATACTGAATTAAGTAGGGAAAGAATTTTTCATGGGTTTTTTTTTATTGGGTTTAGGGGTATTTGTTAGATGCAGTGGTTAATGGAGCTCGTTTAGGTAGTTTTGGAAGTGGCGGTTAGCAGTAGCATTCGTTCCTCCAACGTAGTGGTAGTTGGCTGCGAATGGGGTATTGGCTCGAGGGTTTAAGGGTACGGGGAGAGTGGCCATGGTGTTAGTTTGGGTCGAAGATGGTTGAGGGTGGTGGTTCGAGGAGAGAGAGGGGCGGCGGTCGAGGTTTGGGTCGCTGCGAGTTGGTGGCGATGCCACAGGCCGCAGTAGAGGTCAAGAGTAGTTGGGTTGGGGAGCTTAAGTTGCAAGTAGTCTCCCTAGAGTGGTGGTTCAACTCTGGTTGGAGTGGAGAGAGAGAATCGAAGAGAGAGAGAGTAGGTTAGAGAGAGAAAGTGATCACGAGGAGAGAGAGGGGTTATGTTCAGTGATTCTGTTGGTTGTTTGTGTCCGTATGAATTCCCTGAAGCTCCTTTTATACTCGAATTGTTCTCAAAAAACATGGAAAGCTCGGATCGAATTAATGAAGAATGCTTAGAAAAATAGTTTTTTTCCGATTTTTGGAGCTCAAATTGAATGCTCTTTTGACTCTATTTAGACATGTTAAAGGGCTCGATTCATAGTAGGCTATATCTAGTTTGCAATTTCACCATTGATTTGGTGAAATTATAACAAGAAAAGGTTTAAAAATCGTATTGAAGTTGGCTGTCCGAAGAGGAAAGTGCTAGAAATCTGGAGAAAAACGAGGGAAAGAGAGGAAAATGAAGGGAAAAGGAAAGAAGGGGAGGGAAAAAATGAGCTAACGTGACACCACGTTAGCCATGCTGGTCAACCCCGACGTGCCACGAGTCATTACGTGCTAAGTTAGCCATGCCGGCCAACCCCGACGTGCCACATGTCATTACGTAACACATGGTGGCTAATACGTGGCACCACGTTAGCATATCATCCAATCCCGTCCTGTCATGTGTTAGGACACATAGCATAATTAGATCTTGACATAATTAGATCTTAATACGTGGCAGCCTCTAATGTGATTGCAAACAAAAAATAAGAAAAAGGCCTCTCTGCCATTACCAAGCTTTGAACCCAAAACCTTATGCTCAATACTAATGTTATATCCATATGCTTAAACGTTTAGCTGTTAGCCTGTGCCTTGTTTATATGTGCAATCAAATTGCATATACAAACTCTAAGTTAGATTTAAATCTAAACCCAGGTTCAACGGTCTAACTTCTAAACCAAAATTAAAATCTATCCTAATAACATGTTATTTTCTAAAATCTTTTATTTTTTCAACTTTTCTAATTTTTTGTAACTTTTCAATTTTCTAAATTTTTAAAAAAAATTATTTTCTAAACTTTTTATCTTTTAGGGTTTCTTTCTAAAATTTCTTCTTCTTATTTTTTTTTTTTTTGCTTTTTCTTAATTTTGAATTTTTTTTTATTTTTCTAAATTTATTAACTTTTTGGGTTTTCTTTAATTTCCTATTTTTTGTATTTTTTCTAATTTAGGACCCTATAACTTAATCTAAAAAAAAATAAAAATAAAAAGGGGGGCAAAAAATTAGGTGTCTACAATTATGAAAAAATTTATTCCTACATATTTTCATGTATAGAATATAGGAAAAATATTATTTTGTATAAATTTAGAAGTTACAATATACGTCCTTAAGAAATCAATAAAATCGGGCAATTTTCGATATTAAAATAAATAGGGCTAATGATGTAATTTCTAATTCAAAATTTTTCTATAAACTATTCTATATCAATATTGAATTTCTATGAAAAAATTTTTCGTGAAACTATTTTCCAAATTTTTAGTTGATTTTTGAGCCCTAAACCATGTTTAAAATAGTGTTTTTAGTAAAAAGTAACCTATTTTTCCTAATAACCTCACTTAGATTCTGAGCTTGATTAATTATTGAGGTGTTTATACTATTCTAGAGTGGTTGAATTAAGTAGTAAGGTAAGGAGTTATAGAAAATTGCAATTTAGTCTTTAAAAGTGAAGTTGGTAACTTAGTTATTTTGCTGGATTTAATGAATTGATGAACTAAGATATAATGTATAAGGAGTTGAGAAATAATGAAGCCAAGAAAAGTCGTTTGAAGTGTTACTTACAATTTTAAATTGATCTTATAATTGTAACTTGGAATAAAAGTAAGTAAATTAACTAGTTATATGATATTGGTTAAAGGTAAAGGATTACTCAAAGGTTCTATGATTGAGTTATGCATTAAGATGATACTCAAAGATTGAGTCAAAAGTAACAATCATGAATAAAATGTAAAAATAAAAGTCTTAGAAGCTTAGCCAGAGGGTGATTTTCTTAAAAACTCTAGAGATAACAGAGTTGGAGGATAATTTAGTAAGGAGCTTAATTTGGAGAAATTCAGTATCATAAATGACCCCTATATAGCTTAAAGAGTAACGCAAAAGATTTTTTATTAAACAAAATTACTATAAAATCACTCAAAACCTAACTTAGAGGATTTGGTAACTTAGGGTCACTTATAGAAATCAGTGATTGGTCAAGAAATTATGATTTGTAAGTGAAAATAACTTATAAAATTTATGACAAAATAACAAAAATGTATAAAACAAACTAATAGCTAATGAATAAAGGCTTGAAAACTAATCTAATGTATATTTTTAGGGACAATTGAAGAGCAAAGAGGCAATAATTAAGAGTAAGTCACTTGTAAATGCAGATAAGTTGGGATTGATGCTTCATAGCATGTTAGATTATCATATCAAGATACTTGGAGACTTAAGAATACTTATTTGTGGTTGTAGCAAGATTGTTTGTGCGTGTACTATTTATGTGCTTGTGATACTAATTGATGATTGAGAGTTAAACTTCGAGTACTTTTTTTTGCTTGAACATATCATGTATAGCGTGTATAAACTTAGTTGCTCACCTTATAATCTAGATTAATTTTAAATTAACTAAAATCTAACTTGACATTCACGAAAACCTAATAGGAATAATGATTAGGTTGTCAGACTAAATACTGACACTTTGATAAGGATAATGGAAATGGTCATACCCTTGTAGACACCCTATTTTTTGCCTCCTTTTTTAAGACTATTTAGGATAAAGTAAAAGGTTCTTATTTAGGAAAAACCAAAAAATAAGAAACTTAGAAAAAGTACAAAAAGTTAGAAAATGAAAAAAATTACAAAAAGTAGAAAATTGGAAAAGTCACAAAAAATGTATTGAAAAAACAAAGGAGTTTAAGGGATTTTTGCTTTTTATTTTCATTTTTTTATTGTTATAATTTTAGTTGTAAAAGAAAAGAAAAGAAAAAAGAAAAAAAGAGAAGGAAGAAAAACAAAAAAAATAGAAAATAAAAAAAAAGGGAAAGAAAAGTTTAGGTTATAATCAAAATAGTAATACATAACTAGAATAATAATGGTAAAATAGAAAATAATTAAAAAAGCAAATAAATAACAAATTTATTTAATTACTTAGAAAAATTATTTTTCAAAAAATAAAAAATGAATGGACCCTTTCAAAATTGGAAAATTTTTTAGAACTTTCCAAAAATAAACCCTAATTTAGAGTTGTTTAGACTTTTCTCAATAAAACCCGAACCCACTTAAAACGTAAACTCGACATGTTCTTAAAATTAGAATGAATCTAACATAGTAAAGTTTTATAAGAAGAATTATATATGTCTGATTTCGAATAGCGGGTACATAGGCATCTCTAAAGCGACGGTAAAAAATGAAAAAACCTATTTTTTCCACTTTAGTATAGTTTCACTCAATTTAACCCAATTTATTAATCCATAATTAAATTTGGTTTCATAGGATAATTTTTAAAAAGTGATTTTTAAGAGATTAAGTCTAAAATTGGAAAGTGGATGATACTTGTAAGGGTTTAAAAAATCTAACCCCTAGACTCATTTCTCTGGTTTTTCAAAAACTTTTTCTTTAAAATCGTTTTTTTTTTTTTCTATGTGAACTAATGTCTAGATCAAAACCAAATCTATCGTTTGATTTTAACCTAAACCATTTCTTGGCCTCGATTGGGTAGTGAATCTAAATTGTTTTAAAAGATAAAAAGAACCGATTTTCTTCAAACCTTAGTCAAGAATTAGTATTAAACGGGTGAAATTTAATATTGATCGGTTTAAAGAAGACTATTTTTATAAAAACCAGAAAAAAAATTAGGCTCGACAATCCTCAGCCGAACTAAGTGATAGGAGAGGGGATCGCGGCAAGGTTAGGAACCATGGTTCAAATGTTGCCTAGGAAGGAGGGTGTTCTCCATTGCATAAGCCCAAATTTAGTTTGATAACATCACATTGAAACTCCTTACTCCGGGTTAAAGCAGATGAAATTTTTCTAATTTCACAATAGACTAGTTAAGCATTATGTGATGATCCATAATTTGCCTATTGTATTTACATTTAAATAATGATTAAACAACTATGCTTGTTAATGTACTCTTATAACTCCATCTCTTCTTACTAAGCTAGTTGAGCTTACATCCCAATGGATTGTTTTGCAAGTATGGAGTAGTACCTGAAGATGTCTCGTTACAATCATTCGTAGGTTACTTCTGATGGACTGGTGAGTGAGGTGTTGAAGTCTAATGAATGGATCAATGCTTATGTTACTTTTGTTTTTCTTTTGTGGAAAGACTATAAGGTCTTCTTAAGAGGCCTTATAATTTTCGTTGGCTCACCGATATACCTATAATATGTAGTGTAGTCTTCTTGTAGAGTTATACAGGTCTTTTGAAAACTCTCAAACTTTGAATGTATATAAAGCTATGTAAAATATCTAAACTATCTTTAGATTTAAAAAAATATATTTTATAAAGTGTTACTCTACAAGTCTTATATACTACAGGTACCCATCTGACTGCTTCAAAGCTAGTTGAGTTGTCATTCGCCTTGTATAGACTATACTTACGTTAACAGCTAAAGTAAATAGCTTCTAACCTAGGTCAATTTACATGGCGAGGTTGCTACGACTCCTTGAGTTTGGGACATAACAATGCTTACTCTCTTCTCCTCTTGGTCCCCTTTACTAACTTAAGCGTTAGAGGGCCCCTATGGCGATACCCTTTGGTAGTTTTTACAGATATCGAGGAAAAGGAGACGAAACCCAGGTTTATCTCACCTAAACTTCGTACGAGCTCAGATTTCCTAGTTGATTCAATTGTAATCAATAGGGCCAAAATGAGAGTCATGTTGGTACTGTTCTTTGATGCTCACAAAACTTAGGAGTCTAGTTTGCAACTTAGTGAGAAGAACGTCTTCTAGATAAGGCGTTGGCAACCACGTTAGCCTTACTTTACTTGTACTTAATCACAAAGTTGAATCCCTTCGGAAATTCAACCCATTGAGCCTAACTCTTTGAAAGCTTTGATTAATGCGAAGAATTCTTTATCATACATAAAGTAGTTCAATTGTGCTCCCTTAAGCTTTTCATTATAATAGGCAATAGGTCGACCTTCTTGCATTAGCATAGTTCTGATGCCAACACCTGATGTGTCGCATTAAAGCTCAAATACTTTCTCAAAATCAAGCAGAGCCAAAATTGGTGCAAAAGTCAACTTCTCTTTCACCTCAGCAAAAGTCCTCTCCTCTTTTCTCCTTATTTGAACTCTGTGTTCTTCTTCATTAGCTCGATAAAGGGTGCAACTAAGGTGTTGAACCCTTAAATAAAGCATTGGTAGATCCATGGAAGCTTCTTACCTCGGCAACTAAGGTTAGGGTTGGCTACTCTACAATGACTCGAATTTTCTCTTCATCGACTCTTGATCCACCTCCACTAACTACATACCTTAGGAAGATTACCTCTTCTTAACAGAAGCAGCACTTCTTCAGATTTCCAAACAACTTTTCTGTTCGGAGAACATAAAAAACAACTCTGAGATGTTTAATATGACTTAGCAAGTTGGTACTATAGACAAAGATATTGTCAAAGTAAACTATTATAAACTTCCCAATCAGATTTCTCAATACATGATTCATCAGTCTCATAACAGTACTCAAAATGTTTGATAACCTAAATGACATCACCACCCATTCGTCCAAACCATGTCAGGTCTTGAAAGCAGTCTTCTATTCATCTCCTTGCTTCATACGAATCTGGTGGTAACTTGACTTCAAGTCGATCTTGTTGAATACTCTAGCACCACTCAGTTCATTTAGCATGTCAGCTAGCCTTGGAATAAGGTATTTGTACTTGATTGTGATCTTTTTCATAGCTTTACTATCTACATACATTCGCTAAGTACCATCCTTCCTCGACATAAGTAATGTAAGCATAACGCAAGGGTTAAGACTCTCTCTCACATGACCCTTTTCCAATAGCTCGTTGACTTGCCTTTAGAACTCATCAGCTTGCTTAGGATTAATTTAATAAGCAAGCTTGTTCGGTAGAGCAATACCAAGTACTAAGTCAATGTAGTATTCAATACCTCGAAAAGGGGGTAATCTTTAATGCAACTACTCAGGAAATAAGTTGGCATATTCATCTAATAGCTCTCGGACTTCTTCAGGTAGCGTAATTTGCTTCTTCAACTCTAATAGTCTTCTTATCAATAGGAAGGTCGGCATATTGGACCTGATGGCTTCTCGAAGCTCAACTCAACTCAGAACTAAAGCCTTATTTGATCTTCAAGCTAATTTAGCTTGTAATTTGGTTACTTTTCTAGGGGTCATGGGGTTCAAAGTGTTCTCCTTTCCATCTTTCTCAAATGTATATGTGTTCCAAAACCCATCATGAATTATCCTTTGATCGAAAAGCCAAGGTTGGCCGCAACACATGTGATGTCCATATAGGTAATGCATCATAAAGAATCTAATCAAAATAGTTCCCAATTTAGATCGAAAGTAGTACTTGTTGAGTAACATATGGTGTTACCTTTTCATTTAGCCAATGCAATTTATACGGCTTAGGATGTGATAAGATTGATAAACTGAGCTTCCGAATCAAGTTAATAAATGCTATATTAGTACAACTCCTACTGTTTACTATGAGTGCACATACTTGCTCATTCACCTTGTATGTGATGTAGAGCAGGTTCTCTTTCTACTCCTCTTTAGTAGAAGGTTCAATACTCACCATACATCGAACAACCAAAGTTAGCTTGTTTAAATCTTCGACAACACATCTTCTTTGACTGGCTCCTCATTACCCTTAACATTTTTATCTAACTCTCCTCTCTCTTTAGGCTCTTCGTCAGTACTATCTGCTTTAACCTTTAGGGCATCACCTTTGATGATCATAGTTCGCCTATTTGAACATTGGGTGACCATGTGCCTAAACCCTTGACACTAGAAACACTTGATCTGGCTTGTCTTTCCTTTAGACCTTTGTCCCTTCTCATAGGACCTCTTTAGCAATTCCTGGTTAGCAATGCGACCCTTCTGCTTGGATACAACATTAGTTTTCCTGCTAAAGTCGACACCTTGTAAAGTTAGTTGCTTCTTTGAGCAAGTTGGCTACTCTAAGCAGGTCAGTTAACCTAAGGTTGGGTCAACCTATTTCTCCTTTGTCCTTCCATATGCTGGGTTATCCTTATAGTCTCATCCAATATAGTAAATTGTTGAAGCTCTACTACATCTCGGATGTCATTCCTCAACCCAATAAGGAACCTAGACACTGTTTAGGCTGAAGGCTTATTAACTTCATAATGGATTATGAGCATCTAAAATTCCCTTACATATTCATCAATAGTTCGGTTCCCTCACCTTGGCTCTTGAAGCTAAGTAAAAGTATCCTGCAAGTAAGTATTCGGCATAAATCTATTTTTAAGGATTCCTTTCATCTCAGGCTAAGTGTTAACCTCTTTGTTGCCTTCTCTCCTTCTCGTGGTCAGAAAGTTCTTCCATTACATCGCAGTATAGCCAGAGAACTCGACAGTAGCAGCTCTCATTTTCTCATGGTCCTCATACTGGTAGTGGTCAAAGATTTGCTCTACCTTCTCTTCCCAATCGAGATAGTCATTGGCATCCCCAAAACCATTGAAGCTTAAGATCTAAAGCTTTACAAGGTTAGTAGCTCGGCATACTCAAGTTTACTCTTTTACTTCAACATGCTCTTCTTCTTTACCCTCCTTGTCTACTTTACTTAAGTCAATTCTCCTCTACAAATGCTCTCCTACTCCTCCACCTCAATTTTGTCGAGTTAGGACTTGTCCTCTCGCTGGTTAGGTAGCTTGAGGAGTGTTTTGAGCAGCATCAGTAGGTCAGAAAGTTGTTACGTGAATAGCTTTGGTCAAATTGACTATTAAGTTAGCCATTTCATTGATTCATTTGTTTATGCTTCTGTAAATGTTTTAGGGTTGTCAACCAATGTAGACGACACCACTATTATCATCTCTAATACTAGCGTTTACACTCGAATTAGTCATTCTTTCCTTGACTTAGTATTGTTTCCACATCGAATTCAACAACAAACTTGAGGCCTTAATGTTCCCAAATAATCATTGTTTTTGAACTAGCTATTCCACATACATATACTTCTCTACTTAAATATTTAAATCTAAGTAAACCTTAACCTCAAATAGCTACTTTAAAGGACGATACAACCCAGTTGGAACTTGCTTTGTTTCCTAAGGTTCAAAACTAGGTAAAACAGAGTACTACGTAACATTTATCATACAACAATAATACAACTTCTACCACTTACTAAAATACTGTAGCTAACCTCTACATAACCACAACGAACGCTATTCACGACATAGCAATAGTAAGGCTTGAAATGTAACTTACCCAAATGAACCTCTACTTTAATAGCAAAATGATATGGCTACGCTAGGAATAGACAAGGTCGGTTATAACGAGGGGTTGGCCCGAACTCATTAAAAGTTTGAAAATGAAGATGGAATGTATGAAAATAAAAAATAAATCAAGCAAAATCCCATGAACGATTCCAATGATATGATGCACCAAAGAATCTTCGTAGATTCACGAACTAACTCAATATGACATATAAGTAGCTTAATGAGGTCACTCACCACCTAACCTTGCTCAATGGATAGGATAAGAGTTATTTTAGAACTAAGCCTGATAGCTTACAAAAGGGAAAAGTGAAATATATTTAACATCACATGATTGTTGTGGCTATACCGTACAAGGGTATTTATACTCGATATTTTAGGGTACTTTGCCAAAAGCAGAAGAGACAAAAAAGGTATTTCCTAAAAGAAGCAAAATACAAGGAATATAAAAGAGTACAAATGAAAAATCAAGAAAATGTCCAGTATGTACGGCAGATTCCATTATGTACTGCGAGCAGTCATTAACAGCGCTTTTGGTGGTATAGACAAGACTATATGATTAGATTGGCTATAGCTGAGTAGAAATATCGTGCTGAGCTAAATTGAAGATTCTTCTATGGTGAATTCAACTTGTTCATGCTCTGAGTAGCTTGGAATTAGATCAACAGAGTTGATGGTTAGGTGAGTTGACCTATTGTTTGAGTGCTTTTTAGGTTGGCAGTCAAAGACTATTGAAGGCACGGGTGCATTAGGCTAGAGTAAGGCAGTAGGTTGGCAAATTGTAGCAGCTCGAACTCTTCTGGTATAGGTTGCAGCAAGAGAATCCACTTAGCCATACTCTCAAGCTCTCAAGCATAGGCTCAAGTTAGAGATCCAGTAGTTTAATTCTTATCAAGTTCCTAGTTAATAAAGCCATTTTTAGGTTGATTAGAGAATTCCTAGTTAATAAAGCTATTTTTAGATACTTCTTCAAAACTTTCCTAATTAATAAAGCTGTTTTCAGATACTTCTTTAGAGGGTTTTGGAATGAAAATTGTAACAATGCTATTGCTTAGATACTTGTTTAGAGACTTTAGTAACAAGCTAAAACTCATGAAAGACTAAACAAACTTGCTTAAATTACATTGAAAGTGTATAGTGAACATTAAAAAGAGATCACATACTCTTTATTTAGCAAAAACTAAATTATTTATGTTGAATGTTTGGAGCTTACGAAGGGATTAAACTCGAAAAGCAAGATTAACTCACGTGGACATCAAGTAAGTTAGGATCGGTGCTCAATGGCATGTTGGAGTATCATATCAGGATACTTAGAAAATTAAGAGTGCTTGTTTGTAATTGTAGCTAGATTGTTATTATAGCTAGATTGTTTATAGTATGCTACGTGTATGCTTGTGATACTAATTGATGATTGAGAGTTAAACTCGGAGTACCGTTTTCTACTTGAATATATCATGTTTAGCATGTTTTGAACTTAGTTGCTCACGTGATAATCTAGACTTATCTTAGCTTGACTAAGATCTAACTTAACATTCATGATAAGCCAATAAGGGAAACGATTGGGTTGTCAAACCAATTACCGATGCTTCAATGAAGATAGCAGAAATTATCTTTTTCCTATCCTTATTCGAACTAAGTGACAGGAGATAAAGTTGTGGTAAGGTTGGGAATCGTAATTTGAATGTTGTCTAGGGAGGAGAGTGTTCTCCATTGCATAAGCCCGGATTTGGTCTAATAGTGTTACGTTGAAACTCGTCAATCAAGTTAGAGTAGATGAAAATTCTCTAACTTCACAATGGACCAATTAAACATTATGCAATGACTAATTATCTGCTTGTTGCATTTACATCTAATTAATGATCCGATAATCATGTTGTTTATGTACTCTTATGACTTCATCCCATCTTATTGAGCTAGTGGTGCTTACATTCTAATAGACTATTTCCTTTTGTTTTTGTTTTTGTTTTTGTTTTGTGGGAAAACTATAAGGTCTTCTTTAGGAGAGCCTATAGTTTTCATTAGTTCGCTGATATATCTACTATATGTACTAAAGTCCTCCTATGGGTTTACATAGTTCTTTTGAAAACTCTCAAACTTCTGGTGTACATAAAGCTACGCAAAAGATTCGAACTATCGATAAATATGAGAAAACATATTTGTAATGTGTTACTCCATAGGTCTTATATATTACAGGTGCTCATCTAACTGCTTCAAAGCTAATTAAGTCATAAATCGCCTTTTGTAGATTATACACACGTTAATGGCTAAGGAGGATAGCTTCTAACGTAGGTTGGTTTACATAGTGACGCTAGTACGACTTCTTGGGTTTAAGGCATGACAAATACCTCTTCCTAACACAAGTAAATGACAACTATAAAGTCATCTCTTACATATGTGAAGTCATTCATGACATAAGTAAAATGAGACCTCCTTTCTCATGAAAATGACAAGGAAAAATTTACTATCATTTAATTCTCATGGATTAAAGGACAAGGGAAGGACAAGGATGGGTATATTGGTAGAAAAAAACACAATAAATTTTAAAACAGAATAGGCACGAAAGGTAATTTTATAACCTTACAAATGCATCAAAGATAGGGTACCCCAAGACTTATGTTATATTTGAGAAGAAGGAGTGAAAGTTAAAGGAAAGAGTTAGAGAGAAAAAAAAAATAGAAGAAAAGAACTACTACATCTTTTTATTTGGATTAAAGGAAAGAAGAAGGAAAGAATGTAGGAAGAATACCCTTCAAAATAACATTTAAAAAAACTTTAAACTACTTAACTACTATTATTGTCATAAAAAGGACAAGATTTTACAAGGTAATGGTATAATTAGAGTTTCATAATTTTTTTTTCCGTAAATTACTCCAATTTAGATGGGAAAAAAGGTATAAAGTTGAGAAAAAAAACTTTTTCTTCTAAATCTATCTCTTCCTATATTTCTTCTATAACCAAACAAGGTAAAGTTTCTTGAAATTCTCACTTTCCTTTCCCTCTCGATTCTTTCCTTCATTCTAAACATAGTGTTAAGGATAAAATTCCATCAAAGGTAAGGGAATGGCAAAAGAAAAACTTGTTAAGATGTAATTGATGTAACATTTGTTAATCTAGATAAATAAATGTTAAAAATACTAAAAAAGATCTATAAATAACTAACAGCTCCATTTTGTTGTGCGACTAAAAAAATCAAGGAATTTGGTCAAAAAATATTCACCCCTCCACCCTAACTCAACTAGTAAACCCCTACTCCCGTACTGCCACCAATTGACATGTATTGCACTCCTTTTCTTTTTGTATAAATAGTAGAAATACGAACTTATTTATTTATGCTCTTTTTTCCCTTACCTGTAGATTCAATTATTTACAATTAATTTTACTTCATGCGCATATAAGTGTATGTATGTATGTGTTAATTATGATTATACCAACTAGAGTGTACAGACTTCGGAGGAGTTCAACTCGGATGGCCTTAGGCTTTGCCTCCTACTACTCGATACCTGCAAAAAGGCCCCCTACAGGCAAGGTCATGGGGACCTTCTGACACTCAAGTCAATAAGGAGGATTAAGGAAATAGGGGAGACAAGCACTAAGGATACGAGGGATTGTACTCATCTAATGAGTAGGTGTTGTGTATTTAGCCTCTGCTCTAGAGAGAGAGAGAATAAAAGTTCTTAGAAAGTGAGAGAGATCTGTCTTACTTACTGGCACTTAGTACCTTTTATGTTGGTTACTTAGATACGTGTCATTGAGGGATTCACTCGTATTGGTTGCAAGCAAACAATACACTCTGTGGTAGAGATTGAGCTTCACTATGAGCGATATGTTGGGCTGCCAAACTACCAAATCTACAGCTTAGTAATCTAGCAGGAGTAGGGGCACTAAGTATGCCCGCTGTGCTATGGATGTCAGATGCTCATTAATGAGCTGCAATAGAGTATAGGTGCTAAAGACAAAAGTTAGGCTAAGATGCTGAGGAAGGGATCAACACGAGTTGAGCTCCTAGCTTACGCATGCTGATCGATGAATGTTAGCTTGATAGTTGGGGACTGATCTGCTTGGATAATCATTATTTGGCTCACCATTGGTTCGTACCCTCATTAGCATAAGCTCATGGCCTTATGAGGGGGTCGAGGTACAACCTGTTTGCTTACTGTTCGCTTAGGTGCCATTTGGTGTCCTTTTTGATGGGCTTCACTCGTTGAGCCTTGGTTTAGGCAAAAATCAGTTGTTAACAATGTGCATGTATATATATGAGATAAAAATAAATAATTAAATAAGAGAAATCTTATTATAATTTTAACTTTACTTTCAGAATCTTTTAATGATTAATTTATATCCATATATGTGTAGCATAAAGTCCAAATAATGGAGAATGTAATACGTTTCAAGTTTTATATTATCATGATGCAAATTGTGGCAATAGTACTCCTTTATGTTAAGAATGTTTGAAACAATATATTTCCAACCTATGAACAATACAATTAATAAAATTATAATTGTGGACAAAACTTGTCTCACAACTAATTTCCAATGTTTTATATATGAATCCTAAAAAAAAATTAACATGTACATAGAAATGGTATATTGTATAAGCATAACACCTCGGGACCCCAGTTAGGCATTACAACTTGCTACAAGCTCCTATTAACTAAAAATAAGCTAAGACTTCTAAATTCACAAACATTTAACTTCATATGACTTTACCACACATATAAGAAAATCCTTAAAAGGAGTGGGGAACGTCATCTACTCACATCATCATAACTTGAAAATGTACTAACATAATAATCCATAGAGTTTATTGAATCAAAGTTCATAAGCAACATAAAAGTGAGTCTAGGAATATCTAATCTCCTCAGTATAACACATAACCACAAACAAAATGAGAAAAGGAGTTTATCTCCTCAATAGTATCAAGTCTCTCCTAATTATGACATGACTCTAACAATACATAAGTTATCTCAACCCTAGTCATTTAAAAGTACAAGCACTTGATACCCTCCTCCTCCTGGATATCATCCATACAAGGCTCTTCATAGATAAGGTAATCATCAATCCTTGTGCCTAAAAAAAAAAAAAAGAATGAGCCAAAACTTAGTATGTGATGCACAAGCACACATGTAAACCCTATAAGATTTCAATAACCTAAAAGCAGAGTTGGATGGTAAAGTCTTCAAATAGTCCCTAAAACTACCTGGACTTAAAAATAAAACCCTAAGTGAAAGAATTGAACCTTAAACGTTAGACCAAAACCCTAAAGGAAGTAAAGCCTTAAAACCTTAATCAAATAAGCAAAAACCTTAGGAACCTTAATACTTGAAAAACTCTAGAATGATAATAGAGTCTTAAAAGGATTGCTAAACCTTAATCTTAATCAAATAAGCAAAAACCCTAGGAACCTTAATACTTGTAAAACTCTAGAATGATAATAGAGTCTTAAAAAGATTGCTAAACCTTAATTGAAGGATCAAATATCTTAACATATCAAATAAACACTAATAGTAAGTTTGAATCCAACAATAAAAGTGACCAATATCACTAAACAACTAAAATTGTAACTTTTAAGCTCGTATGTGAACTAGATTACTATAAACATATATCAAACCTTAAATAAACCTTAGGTATACATGTAAGCTACTTAGATTAACTAAAGTGTAATATCAAAACCTAACAAAACCCTAAATACACTTTAATTACACTTAACTAGGGTAATTGTACTTAATTATCATCAATCACCCTAAATAGACCCTAATCCCTAATCAACCTCTATTAAACCTTAATTTACTACAAGTTAAGTATGATTAAGGACTACAAAACAACCCCTTAATTACAATTAGTACATCTTGTACTTTAAGAGGACAAGATCTTCCCCAATTTGGCAATAAAGTAAGAGGGTACACGATCCCCTTTTTAGCTAAGTCATTAGTTGCCCAAAAAGCTCACATTTGGTCACCCCTCTCTCTTCATTGTCACAGGCCATCCCTCCTACATTTCCCCCATTCTCTCTCATTTTATAAACTCACAAACACTCTATAAACATTAAATACTAAAACACTCCCATTTCCTTTTCCTTTTGGTTGCCGCAACCACCATCGTCAGCCACCTTACCACCACCACTACCACTCCAAACCACCAAGCACCAAGTTCCTCGCCACACACATACCCCTTCCTCTAACCCATTAACACACACCTACGCTCATGGCACAATACCCATAAGGAGGCTACTTCCACTCCTTTCTTCGATTGTAGAATAGTGAAAGGAAGTTACATTTTGATAGATAATCTTTACTTTACAACTAGTTCCTGGATGTTTTAGGTTGTTTCATGAAGAACAAGTAAGGGTTAGTGAAAGAAAAACATACTTTAGTAAGAGTTATAGCACTAGTAAGTAAGGTAGTATAGTGTAATGTTGGTTTTAGGACTAAATCATTAAGTAATGTGATGAAACCCTCATTTTTTTTATGCATTCCACCACTTACATGGCTCCACACCACTTGTTTACACATTATTATGTTACGATTATAGTTATAGATGAGTAAAAAACATAAGTTACTTAAGTGAAACTACCCTAAAAAAAAGTATTACATAAAAATGGCCCTAAGAACATAAGATGGTTGCCACTTCCATGAACACTTCAAATCTGTAAAATTTAGTTTAGTAACTTAATAACATGATTATTTAGTATTAAGTATGATTTAAGACTTAATTAATCAAGTTAAGTAGGCTAAAGTGTAGCTATGGCCCTAAACTAACTTAGTTAGTGATTAGAGGCTTAAAAATGATGTTAATGACCACTTTAACTTTAATGACCAGATCTATAAACTTAATAAAAGTGAGCTAAACTTAAGGCCAATGTTGGGCTTAAGCTCAAAAAGACAAGTGGGTTTAGGCTTAAAGCGTTAAAATGCAATTTAGGTTTAAAAAGCCCAAAAGCACTAACTTTAAAGCTCATATAGATAAGTGACCAAATCTAAATTTTAGGTTGAAAGGCTTAGAATAAGTTAATTAAGAGGCTTGCTGAGCCCACTAAGCCCAAAAGCCCATCTAAGACAGCCATCATAGGCTCTTTAGTGATTTAGAGTCTTAAACTTAGAAGAAAGGCTTATTTAGGTACATAAGAGTATCATTAAGGCCCATATTAAAAATTTAAAGTGTTGGGTAAAAAAATCCCAATTAAAATACTTAAAAGGAAGCCTAAATTATTAAGTATAAGGCCTAAGATAAAAAACCAAGCCTAAAGCCCAAAACTAAGCTTAAACCCTAAAGTAATCTAACTCATCATTTGGGCCCACGATCTTGTAAGGCCCAAATCAAGAACTTGTTGACCTAAAAACTCAAAAATAATGTCACCACATGAAAGAACATTCGAAAACGATGAAAATGACTATAAGATCACAAAAAATGGAGTTAAAATGAAGAAACTATATCCAAATTACGAAAATGACTAAAACAGTTTATTAAGTAATAAAGCTTAGGTAGTTAGTGCAAATAGAATACTCGTAGACTTTAAATGTATTCTTCAGGTGATGAGGATACTGAGTTGGATATAGTCAAGGACTACTAGGACTACTAAGTATCATGGCTGAGTGACTATACCGCTCCCTATTTTACTTATTGTGTGCTTGTAACTAGTGCACTATCTAAGTACATTTGATAATTGAATCTATTGCATGTTGGGGTATATGGGATATCATATGTATTTGCTATGATTGATATTGATTGCAAAATATCTTAGGATAATTCGAATATCCATGCTTGTTGCATTAGAATTTAAGATATTGGAGCATCTGAATATATTTGTTTTGTTACCTATAAATCTGAGTTAATAAATATTTAACCTTTAATTAAATCGGACATGCATTGCATCTTATGGCATAAATTATAGGGCGTTAGCACCACGTAGTAGAATAGGAGATCATGCTTAGATGGATCCATATTGATCTTGTGTATTGTGATTGTTTATTGTATGACATATTTCATACGATATGTTTTTGCCTCAACCTTTGAGAATTACTCAACTTTAGGGAGTATCGCTTTCTGCTTGAGATTGAGCCATGTCTACTGCTGAGGGTGGTTATATTGTTAAGAGACTTCGTATTGGATGTGGATATCTGGGTCCTAATGTGCTTAAATACTTCCTAACCTGGGCAATTGGAGGCATGAAAACCGTGCTGTATACAGTTATTGGTCGACTGTATATACTGTCCATTGCATATGTTTGCTCATGCATTCATACATCTGATTAATAACTTGATTGATATTGTTTGTTAGTAAGGTAAGAAGGTTACTCACTAAGCAGTTAAGCTTGCCTCCCTATAGATTGTTATTATAGTAGGATCTTTGGTTGGAGTTAAGTCTTAAAATGCCGAAGGTTAGTTGCGCCAGCATGTGGTTGATTAGTGTGAAGAAGATGAGAGCTCGAGTGAACGTTTTACTTATATTTGAACTCTTTATTATTATTCATTTAGTATCCTTAGTTTATTAAGTAGCTTGAATTACTAGTAATGACTTATTCCAGTACTGCATGACTTTTATTAAGGGAAAACCTTGTATCCCCTCTTATTTATGTTTGTGTTAGTTTTAAATGGATGATATGATTTTATATTATTTGCTCAACTATTACTTGATGCTAGTTACTAGGAGGAAGTTGTAGTTGTGAAATACCTTGTATAGTATGCAAAAGGCCTTCAATCAAGGGTGGTGCTTGATTTCGGATCTTCCAGTATTACATAGTGGTACTGTCATAACTCGACCCCCTTTGGGTTGTGACAATACACAGATGCTAAATCAAGTCATACACATGCATATGATGTCAATTACATAAAGGATGAAGCAACAATAATTTATTGATCTTAATTTAGGCCAACAACTAGCAAATGAGTACTTGTAACCCCACCACGTCGTGATCTTTGTCTACATACATAAGTAGATGTAAATATACATTTTCCTTTAAATCCTTTATGCTTAAAGTTCAGAGTCTAGAGTCCTTGAAATTTAGTATTCTAGTTACGTCGTCTCATATATAAGTGTATTAGGGAATCATCACATATGATTAGCAATTACTTCTCTAGGGATCTGTCACTGTGGGCTCCTAGAGTAAACGGGTCAAGCATAACTGGTAGCTAAGTTTGATTAGGCCAAACATATGTTAGTCTGGTTTGTTTACTAAGTCTTAACAAGCATAAGTAAACAAATAAGCACCAACAAACAACCAAGCACTACGTACCCAAGTTCTTAACAATTAAACAATTTGGTAAGGGAACTCAAAAGAAGAGAATCTAAGTACTTGACCTAGAGGCGACATACTCAACTTAGTCCTTATATTCCAATTCAAATAAACACTTGCTTAATTCTAAATCAATCAATACTTAACTTATCATTATCTTTGTCTCTATTGAGTTCCTAGATTCGTAATGGAGTTACTCAATCTTGTTTAACTTAAAACTTTAATCTCAAGGTAAAGATTAAATCTTTTGGAAGTGGAGAGGTTAGGTAAGGAGTCAGTCAGGTTAGAAATGGTTGAAAACAAGCTTGAGAAACAAAAGAGATTGAAGTAAAACATGGCATTCGGATGTTATAGAGAATAGCGTTTGAATGCTAAGCTTCTACCTCTTACAGTGGCTTAGCGTCTGGATGCTATTTAGCAAGGCATCCAGATGCCTTGCTTTTGTTTTGTAATTTTGCAAAACAAAACACTACGAAACCATAAACTTTTATCACCTAATCCTTATGTAAAACTCATACATTTCCAAACTTAGATTAAGACACGTTACTCCAATGATTAACAACACTAAAATCCAGCTAAATCCTCAAATCTCAACACCAAATAACATATTTCCAATTCAAGAGTTAAAACTAAGAGTTGGAGTCCAATACTTATTTGCAAATCAACAAACACTTGGTGAAGTCAGATCAGTAGACCTCTAAATCTCTAATAGTTACATGTAACCTCTAACTTTAGATTCAAAATTGATCAAAACTTAAGTACAACTCTTTTAGAACCAAATTTTCAATTGTAAATCAAGCTTAACTCAAAAAACCTTCCATGAAACTTACCTTCAATACTTGGAGTGGCTGTTAAGCATAAGAACTATATATCTCCTCTTGAAAATACCTAAGAGTAAGTTGGAAACAATAAGAAACAAGGAGATTTAGTGTGCTCATATCCTTAATACGAATTTCTTGATGGTAGGGTTTAAGGATGGTGCCTTAATTTGCTCCCATAAGAGGAAGGAATTAGGCTTTATTTGGCAAGAACTAGGTTTTTAGATAATGGAGGCAGGTTAACTAGTTAAGAGAGTTGGGTTTTAGGAAATATTTGGAATGCCCTTGTTTTTTTGGAAAACATTTTCTTAATATATTATAGTAAGACTCATGATCATTTATTTAAGAACATTGTATATATTTTTCACCAAAAGCTTTTTTTTTTTTTCATGATAGAATAATCTCATCATTAGCACAACAATTGATTAATTAGAGGCTTGTGATAGAGATAACTTTTGTTTACTATAACAATCAATTTTGGCTCATAAGTAAATGGGTTTCTAAGAAGCAGTCTTATACTTGAAGAAGATGATTTCTTATATATTTCTTATATATAGTTATGCTTGTAAATAATAGAAAAATTGCATGCAATGCCTACGGTTAACCTTAAATGCATGCCCTAGGCATATAGGTGGTTATGTGATGTACTTAGATCAAAAAACAATTCTAAGCATGATCGATCGAGTAAACATAGTGATCTATAAATATGGAAAAAAAAAAAGCATTTTGGGTACTTTTAAGGTTAATTAATAACAAAATTAAAACAAATGGAAGGACATGAATGATTATTGAATGAATCAAATAATCGAATTAGGGTTTGTTGAAATTTTGCGATCGATATTAGCCATAATCTTTGGAAACCAACATGTTAATAAGAAGATTCCGATATTATTTACAGAATAATCTAATTAATATGATCTAAATAAAGAACCCATTCCTAATATTGAAAGAGTCTTACGATTCCTATCAAAAGACATAAGTTTTTCAATATTGTAAATATGAAGTTGTCTTACTAATGAGAGAAAAAGAGTATTTATACCAACCTATGGTTTTAATAGAACTTTTGTAAATATTTAAAACCTAAAACACAAATATACCAAAAGAAGAAAATAAAATGCATTGACCTAAAAGGAGTGTTGTTGGACCAGTCTTAAAAGAGTTGTCAAGTTGATTCTAAATTCCTTCATCTACAATTGGGCCTGCTTTGGAATGTACTAGCTAGTTACCAATCCTTATCTCCCAATGAGCTTTTTTTTATCCTTTTGTTGAATACCAACGGGCCAATTTATTAACACATCATTCGATTGATCCTTGTTACTTATGATCTGATGCTTCTTTTTACTTTTATGGCTTAGTCACACAAGTCTTGATGAAATTTGAAGTGCTTCTAATCACTCTTTAGCTTGATAAAAGCAGTTTTGGTACTCGATTTCTATCATCACAACCCCCTCTCTTAGAGATGATATATCCCGAATCTTGAAGATGCAATCCTCCTACATCGAATATGAACCTGCAAAATAAAAACACACGTTTCTTACAACTCTCAATCCAATTATTGGAACTTCCATCAATCTCCAAGCCTTTCAATTGTCATGTACTTGATAAATTAAACTCGTATATACACACTGACTATTGAATGTTGAAGATAATGGATTGTTACGGTTATAACTCATAGTAATTAACGATTGAATCTTTTTTGGCCTTACATGTGATAATTCAAGAATATATGACTATTGAGGGCTATGGCTGAACTTGTCAACATTAGCATATGCAATTGGTACAATGAAAACCTGAGAGTCTATAATAACTTGCTTCTCTTTCACACCCATGCTATTAACATCTGTGAACTCAATTAATCTCTCTATCCCACCTAAATCAATTTCTCACCCTTCTTTTCACTAAAATTTTCTTTCTTAACAATGTCTTCCCTTAGGGTCTCTTCTAACACATACTCTTATTCTCACTAACTAATTTTATTGGGGAGTGTATAACAACATAATATATGCACTCAACCTCAACCTCAATAAGTTCTTTAACCTTGTTTTCAACCTTTGGTATAAGCTTATCAAGAGCTTATTCTACAACCTCTACATTAGTTTTCTTTTCATGTTCAAATTCCTTCTTAGTTGGCTCCTCCATGATCTTTGAATTTCTTTTGGCGTTAATGTCTAAGAGAGCATTCTCTACTACTTACGGCTTTAAAATTCTATATTCTTCGACTCCATTATCCTCCCATTTTTATTTGCTATTCATAAATCCTTACTTGAATCTTTTGTTGCTTTTTGACTTCTCTTGACAATGGCCTTCATATGTTTTTTGAAATTTTTTAATAAGATGTTTTGTGCCTTTATGTACTTATGCATCGAGTCCTGTAGTGTGCATCCATGACATAAACAACTTCCAAGGACAACAAATAATTTTGTTTAACAATTCTCCACTGATTCGATAACATAATGACACAAGAGCGAAGTATAACTGAACCTACACTTCACATCAACAAATAATTTTGTTTAATGACTCTTTACATCAACAAATAACCTATAGCATTGTAATCCACAATCTTTAATACAAGAATTTTATCAAATGACGAATCCACACTTAATTACTACTCTATACTAGTAATAACTATACCACACCACAACTCGATATGAACCTTACTCTTTAGCCAACAATAAAGTTCAACATATTAGAAAATTTACTTATCGGATTCACGTGTTGTAACCTTCGCTCTAATACCAAAATATAATATGCTTGGTTCGTAGGACGACTTTGAGCGCGATCTATCAAGTAAGCATAACATCTTGTGAATATGGACAAGGAGTATTCTAGGTATCTTTTGGGGTTTGGAAATAATGAAATTAAAATAAATGATGAGATATAAGCGATTATTAAACGAATCTAATAATCAAACTGGGGATTGTTGCTTTTTTGCGATTGATATTACTTATGATCTTTGGAAATCAATTTGTTAATAAGAAGACTTTGATGTTATTAATGAAATAATCTAACTAACAAAATCACCACAATTAGATATGAGCTATTTTGATATATGGTTATCTAATTGATAAGATCTAAATTGAGAACTTATTCATAATATGAAAAGAGTCTCACAATTCTCTCAAGAGAAAGGAAACATAAATTTTGTCAATATTGAAAATATAAAATTGTCTTACAAATGATAAAAAAGGGGTATTTATATTAACCTAGGTTTTTAATGACATTTTTGCAAATATTTAAAACTTAAAACATAAATAAAACAAAAGAAGATAATAGAACACATCAATTTTAAAGGAATGCCATTAGGCCACTCTTGAAAGAGCCATTAAGCTGGTTCTAACTTTCTTTATCCACAATTCGATTAGCTTTGGAATATACCAACTAGTTGCAAATCCCTAACGAGTTTTCTATTCTCCTATTTTTGAATGTAAGCAAGCTAGTTCATTTGCACATCATTCAACTAGTCCTTGCTACTCATGGTCCGATGCTTTTTCTTACTTCTATGGCCTAATCATGTGATTCTTAGTGAAAATTGAAGTGCTTCTAACCACCATTTAGCTTGATAAAGGCAATTTTGTGACTTGATTCTTATTATTGTGAGAATCCAAAATCTCTAATTTATAATGTCTTAAGCATATTATAATTGATTAGTCATTTCAAAATAAATTACAAATAAGGATGTGTTATCTTGCAAAAAGGAACATACATGTCATTTTTATATGCATTTAAAGATACGCCACCAAACTTGGCCTCCAGACAAGATGGAAAGAAAATCTCCCTCTCTCTCTCTCTCTCTCTCTCTATATATATATATATATATATATGTATAATTTTCTCATTTCCTAACCAAACTAAGTAACAAGAGATGGGGCTAAGGTGAGATTAGGAACTTGCTCGACTATGTCCTTGAGTGAGACTTGTATATCCCATTACATTACTTAAATTTGGCATTGAATTATGTATTATTGATTTCAAGCCACGAAACTTCTCGAAACTCATACTAGAATGGGATTATTTTCTTTAGTCTTGCATTGAGTTAGATAACAATGTGCAAAGACATATGATGGATTACATTGTATACAAATTAATAATAACATTGACCTTGTTTGTTGATGTGTTATGCCATACCATAGGCTTTCCACTACTTAATGCACATAGGATTTCGCTCAAACCCCCATAGTACCTTTTGTAGGAAAATATTAAAAGATAAGATGAGGCAACCATACAAGAGAATAAAGCGAGGGACTAGTAAATAATTAAAATTTTAAGTTTGTAAACCTTTAAAACAATGGATGAACTATTGGTTGAGTACGTGAAATAACCTAAATAAATCAATATATTGATTATATCAAAAAGGAGGTTTTCAAGGTCAATTGAAAGGGAGTTTCTAGGTTTTAGGGTCAATTATTGGAGAAATGACCAAAATACCGCTATACTATTAGGGATGTTACATTTTGGGTTTTAATAATCAAATTTAACATATTTACAATGCTTTTCAAATTTAAAATAAGGTTCTAAATAATTAAAACCCTAATTAGGGCTTTTAGGATTGTGTCTTAAAATGTTGAGAGAAAGGACACTTGAATGCTGCCCAACAGGACATCCATTTAGGAATTTGTGTATGCCTCCTTATTTAAACACTAGTTCTGCCACTTGTAAGGGTCTCTAACCTTGTCAATTTTGTCTTCTTCCTCTCGTTAGGGTAAAAACCGATAGTCATCTAATAAAACACTAATTATCTAGCTAAGGACCTTAACTTAATACTAATCTAGACACAAACCTAATGTATTTTATGGGTCTAATTTAGCTTTTAGGGAATCTTGAGGGTTTTAGGAGGGTTCTTGAGCTTCATTGGATCCATTTACCAATGCGATTCTTCAATCCTCTTAAGGCTTGAGTAAGTTTAAGTAATTCAATCTTAAGTTTATACATTAACTAAGCAGTTTAACCTTAAAAGACTTTCTTGGGATTTCATAAAACCACATTTTAGGAGTGTTAAGGTGTTGCCAACTTCACAAGAATAAGCAACTTTAGGCAACAATTCAAGATATAAGATCCCTCTCTTTGCTTTAAGTAGTTAGTTGTGATGATTTATAGGCTTAAATGATCAAAATGAGTGGTTTAGGATATTAGATAGTGTTTTAATGGAATGAAATGGGTATTTTTAGCTTAACATGTGGTGCCATTCATAGGCTAACAGGAGTTCTTCAAGTATCTTAGAATTTAAGATAATTTAGTAGGATAAAATGAGGTTTAGGTGTTGTTTAGCATGGTTATGTGAAGTTTTAACCATGTTGATGGATGCTTGTGTGCACTTTATTGGAATCATGACCCTCTATGGTAATTCTAGAGTGTTTTAGCTAGTTAGGTGTGTTATTAGGATCCTAATCTTATTACCATAGAGCTAATATAAGGTTTGGCAGTTTAATATTACATTTAGTACAAGATAAGTTGGATTTAATGTAAAGTCGTTGCAAGGTTCGCTCTCTCATTTTGTAGAAGGTTAAGAAATTTTTGGAACGGCGGTTTGATTTGTATTATCATGAGGAAAAAATTCCATACGCTAATTTTCATAAAAATAATATACTTATGACACTCTAAAAGTGAATAAAATAAGGTATTTAGTATTTCTTCCATTATTTTTGGCTTGAACTAAAATGAGATTAGGAAAAAACTAGAATGCAATCCACGTAATTCATAGACAAATCTCACAAAGCTGGGTTTGGTATGAGATAATATTCTAACTCATCAATGATGCATATAAACAACCACCTTATCTCTTGAAAATACATAAAAATAACGATCTTTTTCTTGAAATACATTGATTAGAACATGGAAAACTAAACCTCTCTTGTAGCATTTCATTGCCACAATTGGATGTGATAAAGAAAACTGAATAACACAGTGTAAGAAGTATAGGATAACGCTATTATACCTTATTTAGTTTACCCAATATAAGGTACAAATTTTTGTGATGAAAAAATTAAAAGAAAATAAAATTTAGTTATTTATAAAATAAATCATTCTAAAATTCAATATTATAATTTAGAAATTTAGTATAAGGTTGTTTTTAGAATTTTAAAGATATATTTATTTTAGAACATCAAATATATGGTATAATTTTAAGCTTTTGTTTAGTACTTCATGGCTTCTTTTGTTTAATACCATAGTCAATTATACAATTCAAATAGAGGATAAATTATTTTATTTAATTGAATACTACGAGATTAAAGCAATCAAACGTACTTTTAACATAACATATAAGAATTGCATGAAATGGACACTTTTGGTGCATGACTTATGCGCAAAAAATACCTACCTTGCCTTCTCTGACAGCTATCCACATTATTAATGTCATTTAAAAAAAAATTATTTAGAAAGCTTTGGAAAATAATTTAAAAAAAAGAAACATGAAAGAGAAAGTGAATTTTGAGATAAATAGGAGTAATTATGTTTGTTTTCCTTTTCGTACATATATTCTTATTTCCTTATAAGATAATACACTTAATTTCTAAAATAATTAATGATTAAGGGTGAATAAACAATTACTATCATTTTATTTATTTATTTTTTGGGAAAGGATATGGGTTTGAATTAAAAGGTTTTTCTCCAATATAAGAGATAAATAAACGAAATAGAAACAAAAACCAATTACTCCAAATTTGGGGAAAAGGAGCCCTAATATGGCCAGCGCCATGTAGAGAAGTACAGTTCGGTGTATAAAGACTCCACAAAGTAGAAGAGAGAGATAGAGAAAAGCGAAGCTCATAAAATGGACGACGAGATAGAAGAAGGCATGGTGATCGACGAAGATCTCAATCTTCGCCACAAGGAAACTGATGAGAGAAAACCCGAGAAGTCACCATATGAGATGCTCAAAGAGAGCAAAACCTCCTTAGACCAGATAGTATCTCAGATGCTCTCTATGAAGAAGCAACAGCAACGCCTTTCCAAATCTCAGCTCTCCGAGTTCGTCACTCAGACTTTCATTCATTTCGTCACTCTCCGTCAGGTCCTTATTTAAAATTTATGTTAATTCGACGATATGATATATGCATCGATATTTGTCCTAGTGGTTTCTGTTTCCTGGGCTTAGGGTTAGGAGGTGATATATAGTACGATTTTGTGATTTGGAAGAGGAAATTTCGAGGATTTTATTTTATTTCGTTTTACCTGCTGTGGGTTCGGGGGTTCGGGGAATGAGATAATGTGGTGTGGATAAGGACTTTAGGTTTAAGAAAATGAGAATTTTTTGTGAAATGCGCGATGATGAACTTATGTCTAGTGAGAAAGGATAAATCTTGCTTGAAAAGTGAGGATGGATGATGCAACTTTGCTGGTTTATTTCTTTATGGATTATCTGTTAGCTTGCGGTGTAGATGGGGATGAAAGGATATGTCCGTTCGTTGAAAAATTACGAGGATGAAAGAATGTGTTATTTCTATTATTGAGAGGAAAACACTAATTTGTGCATGTAGAATTATTTGTGTTCTCGCTGTAGCATACTGCTATGGAACTTAGATCAGCATGGAGTCGGAACAGACTATTAATGAGGGCTCTATGTGCTGGCTGGTTCACAACATCCCTCGTCCCCTCTGGCATGGGATTGTTTAGCACAAGGAAAATGCCCCTAATCATGCATCTATCCTTTAGCTAGTGGCTCAAGAGAAGCTTTATGCTATGGATAAACTGATGCATTGTGGCGTTGTTGGTAGCAACATCTGTAATTTGTGTAGTAGAGAAGATGAGACGCATAATCACTTTTTCCTTAAGTGTAAATATGCCAGGGAAGTATGGAGTAAAATTCAAGACCAATTTTAAAGTATTGAATTCACCATCAGTTTCTTCCTTAGCTCACATTCTGTTACGGTCTAGGGATTTGTAGGACAAATAAAAGGTGAGTTTAATTGATTGAATATGAAAAGATTACAAAGGCCTCCAGGCATGCTCTTGAGCACTTAACTGCTCAAACTAAGGTTTACGATTGTTAATTTTCGACTGAGGAACTAAAATAAGAAGCTATCCTTTATTTATGCCAGTTCTAGGTAGCTAGTAACTAGCAATCATCTTCTAGAGAGTTCTAGACTCTTATAGAAGTTACAAAAAGGAATATTGCTCAACTAACTGACTGAAAACTAACAGAAACAAACTAACAATTACTAAGAAAAGTAAAATATCTAGTAGAATATCTATAAGATCAACACCCTAACTTTGTTGACCATGCCCACGTATGGTATACACTTGGATAATAGACCAAAGTCGCCAAACCACCCTTGACGTCACATCAAATTCTCACAAATGCTGGAACTTCGTGAAGGCGAGAGGGCAAGAAGGCCATAGCTGTGGTTTGTTACAACTTATGGAAGGAAATAAATGATTGTGAAATGGGTGCAAAGGCTCTCTCTTTTGAAGAAGTTACTTGGTGAATGTTGTCTTACTTCTTGTAAAAGATGGAACACTTTTGTGATTGCATTGCCATTTCAGTGATCATAATACTCTTTTGTTCCCTGGTGCTTTGATCAATCTTTTATTATTGTTGATGGAAGTGGAACTACCTGTGCTGCATTATTTGATATGTTGTGGCAAACAAAAACATTTTCATTACTCATCTGCTCATGCCTTCAACTTTTTTTTACAGGCAAACCGTTCAATCTTGTTGGAAGAAGACCGTGTTAAAGCAGAAACAGAGCGTGCAAAGGCGCCAGTGGATTTTACCACCCTTCAACTTCACAATTTGATGTATGAGAAGAGCCATTATGTGAAAGCTATAAAGGCATGCAAGGACTTTAAGTCCAAATATCCTGATATTGAACTTGTGCCCGAGGAAGAATTTTTCCATGATGCACCAGACAACATCAAAGGCTCAGTTACTCCAAATGACTCACACAATCTCATGCTAAGGAGGCTGAATTTTGAGCTTTTCCAAGTGAGTAAAACCATTTTTTTTTCCAATGTGCCAAAACTTGTAGATGCTTTATGCACCTGTTCAATAGATGGGGCTTGGTCCCTCTTTCATCCAGTATTGAGAAATTATATTTTCTCATTTGGTTCTATATGGAACTTCGCCCCCAAAACAAAACCAACAACCCTGCCAACACCCCCCCCCCCCCCCCCCCCCACACACCAAAAAAAAGGAAAAAAAAAATTTGCTAATGTGAACTGATGAAATTCTGAATGTTGTTATGTATCCAAATTCGTTGGTAGGAATCTTCTGCTGAGGTTATTGGTGGCTTTGTGGTAGAGATTGACCATATTTTTCTGATCCATTTGGTGAAGATGTCTGGCATTTGTTCCATTTTGTTCTTAGGTTATCATCTTGTGTCTCTACCAAGAAAGAGAATACTTTATGTTGTAGGAATGAATGCATGTTTCATGGATCTTTTATTCATTATTTATTTGATATGCTGATTTTTCCTGGCCTTGTCCCTTTTCCTCCTGTGAATACAATATTCTTCTGACACACTTTGTTTATAACAGCGCAAAGAATTATGCAAACTTCGTGAGCAACTAGAAGAACGCAAAAGGAGCCTCATGGATACAATTGCAAATCGTAAGAAGTTTTTATCAAGTCTTCCTTCGCACCTAAAATCTCTTAAGAAGGCATCTCTCCCTGTTCAGAACCAACTAGGGATTATGCACACAAAGAAAATGAAGCAGCATCGCTCTGCAGAGCTGCTCCCACCTCCACTCTATGTGATTTACTCTCAATTAGTGGCACAAAAGGAAGCATTTGAAGAGAACATTGAGCTGGAGATAGTTGGAAGTATGAAAGATGCACAAGCCTTTGTGCGTCAGCAAGCAAATAAAAACTCTGGTATTCCACCACCTATCTAAATGTATAATGTCATCATATTAAGAGAAGTCTCTGTTGAAGTGGCATACTAAATACATATGTACTTGAAAGTAGGTGCCAATGCTTGTTTTGTGAAATTTTTGGCATTTTTGTTTGATAATCCCATATACGTGACTTGGTAAAAACTTTTATGTATATCTATTCTTTATTCTTGTACATGTTTGGCAGTATTAGAATCAACTTGGTAGGATCTTTAATAAACCAACTCATTTGTGCTGCTCAATCTTTTGCTTTTTATCAGAGAAATTTTCAGTTTAGATGAGGCCATTGTACAACATTTATGATGGATACAGCCTCTAGTCTCCCTTACACATGTTTCATCCCAACTGTGCGCGAAATTGAATTCACCCAAATTAAATGAAAAAAAAAATTGTATTTATCAAACTCTTGGAGATATATCATAGTAACCAGGTGTTGAGCTCCCAAATGGGACTCCAAATTTTATTGAGAAATTGGTTTTGGTTAATTTTGATTATATAGATCTTTGTAAATGTCGTTCTTTCATAACCCTTTAACTGGTATCAGTTTACTAAAATGCTGGGTTGTAACTGGATTGGTTTGTTTTTGCAGGCATATCCTCCAATTTGGATAGTTCTCGAGTGGAGGAAGATGCTGTAGATGAAGAAGATGATGGCCAGAGAAGGAGAAAGCGGCCAAAAAGGTTTCCAGTCAAAGAGAATCTTGAGCAAGCTGGATACTATCAAGTTCATCCGCTTAAGGTTGTTCTCCATGTATATGATGATGATGCATGTGATCCAAACCTGAGAAAGCTCCTCTCCTTGAAGTTTGAATATATGTTAAAGTTAAATATTGTATGCGTTTGTGTGGAAGGCTGCCATGAAAGTGGAGAGGATAACATTTTGTCCAACTTATTTCCTGATGACACTGGCCTTGAGCTTCCTCAGCAGGTATAAATTTGAGGTTCATATTGAGAGGTTGACCAGTTATCTATTGTTTCGTCTATTCTAACCATCCTTTCAATGATTGCGGTTTTTGTGATTCAGTCAGCTAAGTTGGCTGTTGGTGACACCCTCGTGTTTGATGAAAGCAGAGCATCACGTCCGTATAAGTGGGCTCAACACTTGGCAGGAATTGATTTTTTACCAGAGGTGTCACCGTTGCTTACAGCTCTTGAATCATCTGATGAAATGAACAAGAGTGAGATTGTTGCATCTGGACTTTCACTATACCGCCAACAAAATCGTGTCCTCACCATTCTGCAGAGACTTCGTTCTCGGAAGAAGGCTCAACTAGCTCTTGTGTGAGTCATTGTGTACACATGTAGAGTCTTGGAATATATAGAGAAGATGATTCAGTTAGTAGGAAATTAATTCAGAACATTTAACATCTGAAGAACTGTTTTAAACGTTCAAAAACCTTTGGAAGAACTTCCATTGCCATAACTTTGGGGGATATGATACACCAGATTGGAATGTTTGCTTGCTTGGATCTTTGTTGCAATTTTTGCCTTCTGTTAGAAGATCTGCATCTGCTTGTAATATTTGATGATTGTTTTTTCACCTTTCATGGTTCCGCCAGCATTTCTTTTAAAAATCTGGAACATTTCGGTTGGCCTACAGGGAACAGCTTGAGTCACTTGCACAGCTTAAATGGCCTGGGTTAACTTATAAAGGTGTTCCATGGGCCTCACATTCTCCTGCATGCAATTTGAATAGTTGGTCATTCCTTGGGTCCTCGACCAATCCGGTGTCTTCTCCAGTCATTGATGCAGATTCAGTTAAGGAGCCCAAAGATGCTGCTCCTAATGAATTGTCTGATAATTCAAGAGATGGGATAGAGAATGTGAGGGAAGATGGGGAACTTCCAGTGTTGATTCCTGCTGCATCTGTTGCAACTGATATTAGAATTACTCCATCAAAATCTAGTATTGAGCACTCCAGACAGCTGGCTCTAATTTCAAAAAGCATATCCCCACTTCATAAGGCAAAGTCACTAAGCTTCAAAAGACAAGAGGAGGAAGATATCTTGCTAAATATTGATAGTGAGGGAGAGGAAACTGCTCCAATTGAGCTGGAAGCAGAAAATGCAGCCGCATCACAAAACTGTGAGGCAGATAAGTCATGGGTCAACTTTGGTGCCATAGAGTTTTGTCTTATTTTAACTGGAACAGGAGGAGAAGAAGAAAGGAGTATGACGCTAGAAGCAAAGGTAGGTTGCATGTTTTTTTATTTGGTTACTCTCCAATTGTTGAATTGTTCTCAAAATTTTGAAATACTTGATCTCTATATTTCTGCTGGGTTTTGTTATATTGTTACTTACTTGCATTTATGCAATATTTTTCCAGTCACCATTTTGCATTTTTGGGCCAAAACTCATCATTTCAGTTTGAGATAAATGAAACAGTCCCCTATAATTCAAATGATAAATAATTAGGAGTTTTCCATTCTTCTTGCCAACACACTAAAAAAAAGTGCAATGAATTTTGTGCAATGACACCAGTATTCTGCTAATATGTGGTATGTTTATTTGACTGCTGCTAATATGTCAATTTCCTCCAATGGCAGATCAAAATATTCATCGAGTATCCACTGAGGCCTCCACTTTTCTCACTGAGTCTTTCTGTTCTTTCTTCTGGAGAAAATCATGTTACAAGTGAAGATTCTAATTGGTATAATGAACTCCGAGCCATGGAAGCAGAGGTATGCATCTGTATCTGAAGTGTGATTGCTCCTCTCTCTCTCTCTCTCTCAAACATATTGCAACTTGCAGATAAGGAGTGTCTTTTGGTGAAATGTTTCCGAAATAACCTTCTCATTAGACCACTCATCCTTCTTAGCATATTCGGATGATGAAGGATAGACACAAAATGTGCTTTTCTGTGTAACTCTGTAGTTGTAACTCTTAAGCATTGTCAATAATCCTTTCTGGCCATTTCTGTTTAATTGCCAATACCTGTACGCTTGGTTATCCATGATTGAAAGATTGTGGAATTTTGATCTCAGTTAAGCTTCCTTTACTTTGAAACAGCTGCATGTCGATTTCCCTGTGGACAGCTGCTTAAGACATTTCCTTTTGCACATGCAGGTCAATCTTCACATGTTAAAAATGCTGCCTTTTGATGAGGAAAACTACACCTTGGCCCACCAAGTGCATTGTCTTGCAATGTTATTTGACTACTACATGGATGAAGCATCTGCAACTGCTGAAAAAAGAGAGGATACCTCAGTTGTTGATGTTGGTTTATGTAGACCTGTAAATGGTAGGCTCCTTGATAGACTATACAGGGGACGGGACCGTAGGAAGATCATTACGTGGAAAGCTATTAAATAGATTACATATTGACCCAAAAAGGTATTTATTCAATCAGAAATGTGGCATGGAGATTGCCACACGTTTTTGGTCAGTGATTTTCTCGGTTAGGAAATGCACATGGAGTTGTTTGCTCATGGTAATATCTTGTCAGTATTCATCTGAAGAGTCAACCATCCTCAGCTAGGGGTTCGCTTAACAAAGCAGAATTGCAACAGTTTATTAGTGCAATGCAAAACCGGTACTTACAAAGAGACATCTCAACTGGGTCATGTTCTACCGTATACTAAGATTTTCCTTGGTGCTTTATCCTCGCAAGTTCAGTGAGGTTTGTTGTACGGTTATGGCGGTTATACATCTCTGAGAAAAAACAGCAGTAGTCAGAATTTGATATCTGTTCTCAGAAATATTTATTTGGACCAATTTACCTGTCACTCATTTAGCGATGAGAAATCATTCACACAGAAAGTAAGGTGAGATTTTATGTTAAATTTACTTATCTTTTTCAAACTTGCTAATTGACTCTTTCATGGTATCCATGATATGAACGATGTAGCTTTTTTGACTCTGAGGGTGTATCACTGGAATTACTTCATTTTCCTGTAGAGGATGCATTTAGAAGTAGGTATTAGCAAGTAAGCAGACATCTCTGATTATATGTAGAAAAGGGAAAAATAAAAACGGAGAGGTGATACAGCGAGCACGAGAGAGAGAGAGAGAGAGAGAGAGAGCGAGCTGAGCTGGCATCTCTGTATTGCCTTTTTATTCATCTGGTGCCTACATGTATCATCAAGCTTGATTGGTTTTGGAAGTTGCATGTAGTTGTAATTTGTAAATACCGGGTAAAAAAGTGACAACTCGATATTTGTAAACGTAACGCGCGTGCACGGACGGACAAATACACGAGACAAACATGTAGATTGTGCATACTCCACTTGGCTTTGATATTATCTCTCCATGGTAGGAACTCACTTGACTTGAACATGCTTGGCGAGACAAGGTGGCTATGCCTGGCCCTTTCTGCTTGTCTCGTTGTGGGAATCCAAGAAGTAATGCCTCAATCATAAATGTAGTAGAATCAGGCAATGATTGATTAACGGAGTTGAAGTAACATATAATTTGAAATGCCTCTTATCGATAAGAATTTGATATGGAAAATAGGGAGGAAAATAGAACTGCTTTGAGAGAAATGAATGGGGAAATAGATGTTTGTATCCTGGTGGTTGTTCCTTCCACTAATTTTTCGTTGATTAAGATATGGAAAATGGACTATAATTGGATTTCGTTTTCTTACGTGCCAAAAGTTTAAATCCTTTTTTCCCCCCCTTCTTTTCTTCCTTGTGAGCATATAAAACCATTTAAGATCCATCTTTTTGTGGTGTACTAGCCGTTCTATTTGCTGTTCTACGGGCTCTCTCCCAATTTAATAAAAGAAATAATAATTTACACTTGTGCCATTTTTAAGATATCATTTTCTAGTTATTATTATTATGATTATTATTAAGAATAATGTGACATAAATGTTAGTGTGAACAAAGTTATTATAGTCCGATCGTCTATACAACTGCAAAATAGATATTAACTATTTTTTTTTTTTGAAATGAAGTTAGAATTAATTTAAATCTTCTTCAAGTTCTTTAATGATTGAACTGCACGGACGAATGTTATTCTACTTGATTTCTCTGGCTGTCCGAATCATTTGAGCATCAAATATGGTTATTAACTTTATGTTATCATGTTTTCCGCTTTTGATCTACCATCTAAACGTTCGAAAAACTGTTTGACTTGCTGGAACTTGGAAGCACATAGGGGGTATTAAAGATACAGGAGTAATTTTAAGTATTTCTTATCTTTTATTACTTTTACCAAGAACATTATAATCATGGTCTAAAGACAGACTCTCCAAGATTTGGAGGTTCGATCTCTTAACTTAAAAAAATTAGAAGAGTAAATGCACAAGGGTCAAATGTGAACCAGTAGTAGTACAACGTGTGAAGCAGTGGAATTTATTTCATTCCATTAAGTAAACATTTACTTGGAAAATACTAGGTGTATGGTTACGATTTCCATAAGTCCTTATAAGAAGGCCTCCTCCAAATAAATGCATTATGCTTTATCTAGGATATTGCTACAATTTATTTCATTCTATTACATTAGCATTTATTTGGAAACTATTAAGTATATAATTACAACTCTTGTTGATTTTATGCCCTAAACTTGTTTATCTTGCACAAATTTGATTGGAGCACGTGGACTCAATAAGTGACGAGGGATTATATATCGTATTTAGCAATTGAAAGAAAATTGGGTTCAATAGATTGTAATGCAATCACCAAATGCCATTTGCACAATATTATATGATCCATCAGGAAAAAAAAAAAAAAAAGAAAGAACTTTGCTCTAATATGATGTCACGCTCTGAGTAGAATGAGTTGTAACAGTCCTACCATATAAATTAACTTAAGATAGGAGTTAATCTTACAGTTATTATCGTAAATATAACTTATACAAGATGTATCCAACTCAACTAGCTTAAAGCATCTTATCCGATACTTGTTAATAACAAAATGTATAGTATGACTTTACAAAATATCTGTTTAAAATCATTTGTGATACAATTTTCCATAATACAGTAGTATTTACATATTAAAAATCGTAGTTTATATAAAAAGTTTATAGAAGTCACAAGTTTTGGAGTTTATATACAATAACTAGGAAACTAGCAGGCATTTCAAGGAATCCCATTTAGTTTCCAGAAAACCAAAACAAAACTAGAGACAATTCTAGATCTAGAAGGTCTTTAGGTTGCTCACTCTCCTAGCCCAATGTTCATTAACCTATGAGTGGTTATAATGCTATATCTCTAAACCTTTACTTAGTACCTGTAAAAGAGTCTATAGGGATGTAAGTACAACTAAGTTAGTAAGTGAGACAAAAACAAAAATGTATATCAAATATAAACATGGTTTTCAAACATTTCATTTAAGTGGAATGCAATGCAAACAAGCAAATGCAATATTGTATAATGTTAATCGGTTTATTATAATATTAGAGAAATTACATCTACTCTAACTCAGATTGAAAAGTTTTAATGTGATTCAAATTAGGCTAAACCTAGGCTTATGTAATAGAGAATGCTTTTGCTCCTAAGACTTCTTTCGAACTACAATCCCCAACTTTATCGTAACCTCCTCTTTTGTCACTTAGTTCGATTAAAGGTGGTAAAATAATCATTTCAATTATTCTCATTAAAGGGATGGATATTTGGTTTAACACACTTAATTGTTCCCTTAGTAGGTTATTATGTATGTCTAGTTAAGTTAAGGGTTAGTCTTTAAGTGAATCCAGTTAGGGGCGAACAATAAATTCACAAGGTAAAGCAAATAAGATATTGTCATATAAAGCAATACTCCAAGTCTACAATTCAAGTAAACAACTACTTATGAGACATGCTCAAATTTAACTAAGTTACAAGTACAACCAAATGCACTCCTAATTCTCTAAATACTCTGACATAGTACTTCAGCATATTGTGACGCATGGATCTTAACTTATATGTACTTTATTGGTTTATTACTCTTAACTGTCGCCCTAATGGTCTTTGAATATTCCTATAAATACACGATAAATTAGATTTAATCTATATTTAATCCTTGAATTGAATAGTAATCAACTCATTTTATATGATTTTAGTCATTTTGACATAATTTTTATAAATCATATTCACTTACAAAGTTAGGATTTCCTAAGTAGTCTACTAGTTTTATAAGTTATATTAGGTTATGCAGTTCTCTGAATTTCTCTCTGATTTTAGCTAACCTTAGAGTTTCAAAAAATTATCTTCTAATTCAGCTTTTGAACTCCCTTGTATTCATATTTTACTTTTATATTAGCCTTTGATTTTGCCTCTGAGTAGGCTCCTTAGTGTAATACTTATTATAAAATCCTCTGAATTATCCTCTATTTTATCTAACTTGCCATAACTAAGTGATTTGCTCATTTTTCATCTAACACTAGCTAAGTCCAACATCAAGTAGCACTCCATTCATCAATATATAATATCACAACTTCCTAACTCCTCATATAACATATCCTTAGTCATCATTTTAGTAAATCCAACAAATAATCAAGTTACTAAGCTTTCCATACAAGGACTAAGTCATCATTTTCTGTAAATACTTACTGTATAATTCCATTCAACAGACTCAATATAACATAAATACCCCTCTAAATGATTGAGTATAGAATCCAAATGAGGCTCTTTTAGAAAACATACTAATTTTTCGCTAGAAACACTATTTTAAGCTAAAAAATTTAATAAAAATATAAAAAATAGTTTCGTGAAAAATAGTTTCGTGAAAAACATAGTAATTTAATACAAGTATAGGGAAGTTAATAGAAAATTTTTGAAGTAGAAACTACGTTAGTAGGCTAATTTGTTTCAATATCGAAAATAGTTTAGTTTGATTAATTTCTTAAGGACATATATTATAACTACTATGTTTATACAAACTAATATTTTTCTTGAATTCTATACATAAAAATATGTAAAAATAAATTTTTGGAGAATTTTCTAAGAATGTTTAATACTTTTAGTAATTTAATGAATTTCGGGTAGAAAATGGAACCTCACCAAAAATGGCTTCTTTGGCCATCACCGATAGACACCGTTATGTCGACTGGCCTAGGCATTAGGGGTTGCTTCAGGTGGTGATAGTGATTTGTTTCCAGTAACGCCCTAACTCCAAGAACTTCCAAATGTACAAATTATGCCCCAATTTTGTATAATTCACCTAATTTCCTTCTTTAATTATTCAAACCTTAATTGATTTTTCATATATCCCTAATTTATATATGATTATTTTAAAAAGCATCTCTAGATTTTTCAGAGTTTAGAAGATGTAGGAATGATTTTTTATTTCTTTCTCCTTAAGGAATTGGTTTATATACCAATCTATTTGCATGTTAATTTAACCAAAATTCATTAGCACATGTCCTAATCTTTCCATACGCTTAATGTAAGCTCCGTAATCAGGTGTTTGGTTTGCAAAATTTAAAGTGAACGGGTAAATTGTCCTATTAAGCCCAAATTTTACAACGAAGTTATGAATATTAGTATAAGTAATTCCGTGAGTTTGAATTTAGAACAATAAATAATAAAATTATTAATTAATATAATATTAAATTATATGTATATTTTGCGTTATTTATCATAAATGCGTAAAAAAAATTCTGATAATTAACGAATCAATAAAAATAAATTATAAGTATACAAAAAATCATAAAATAATTTAAATAATATTTATTTGTACCATATATATATTTATATATAAGTAAAAATATGCAAAATAGCTTAAAATACTCGAAATATATTAAAATAATACTAATTAATTAAAGAAAATTCATAAAAAATTAAAGAAAAATATGGAAAAGTGAAGGAAAGTCTAGAACAAGGGCATGACATGCTAGGATTTAAAGGAAAAATAACAACTAATAAAAATAGGCTAAATAGAAAGTGAAAAGAGAAGAGATAATGGGCATGTAGCACTTAGAAAATTAAAGAAAAACTCTAACTACCTCTATAAATTTAGCAACCTACCATCAAAACTCATTTTGGTCAATTTAACATCAAAAAAAAAAAAAGAAAAAAAGGAAGAGGAGAGAAGAGAAGAGAAGAGAGGAAAAACCAATTTTAGAAAAATTAGACAAAATAGTATGCAATTAGGGTTTTAAAGGAGAACCCATACCCAATGGCCACCTGGAGAAAAATAGCCACCATCACCTGACGGCAAACCCATTGCTTGGTGGTTCCGACAAGGGTGGAGCCATCGTTGGTGGCTGGAAGCTCTTTAATTAATGAGTTCCAATTTCTCTTTCGAAATTGTTTAATTTAGTAAAAATATCAAATATGTATGAAAAATTATGAAATTTGGTATTCTAAAATATTTTTATTTGTAAATTTAAGGAAAAAAAAATCAAATTGATAAAATTAGAGCTCAAAATATACTACTCTTAAGAAATGACTAAATTTAAGCTAGTTTTTAATATTGAAATAAATGATCTTAATAGTATAGTTTTGAGTTTAAAATTTTTGTGTAGACTACTTAGAGTATTTAAAATAGTGATATGAAGATATTTTTCAGAAATTAATTTTAAAAAATTTTAGATAATTTTTTAGGACTTAAAATAATACATAAAAGAGTGATTTTAGACTTATTTTGGTAATTTAGTGATAAATTGTTGGAAATATTGATCTAGTGTATATTTAAATGTTTTAGGATGTTAATTTCTAATGTAGTATGATATTTGTAGTATTTAGTATGTTAGAAGTATGTATTATGTATATTATGTAATGAATAATGGGTAAAAGGGTATAATTAAGCTAATTTTGTGATCTAGGGATTAATTAGGTATAAATCTTGATTTAGAGAATAATTAAGCATTTTGATATATTATTGGTGATGAAAGATGATAATTGTAATGTTGGAAATGTTAGAATATGTGTTTAAGTGTGAATTATGTAATAGTGTATAATATGAGTATATAAGAAATTAATAAGTAGAAAATATTAGGTTAAAATTGATAATAATAATAATAATAATGTATAATAATTCTGATATAAAACTCAAATTTAAATAATTATATGAAAAATATAAATTTTTTTTACATTGGAAGCTAATTTGGTAGTTAAATTAGGAATTGAGTATACCGTATGAACTAGAATACTAGTTAGCAGCTAAATACGATATTTAAGATATTCAAGTATAATGTGATTAATTTCATATAATTGTTTGAAATGAGTTCTTAGGGTTTGTGTATAAAACTTGTAATAAAAGACTGAATTAAAACTTAATTTAGAAACTGATTTGGAAATTGAATCAGAACCTAGCCTAAATTAAGAATAATTGTAAAACACTTAAAAAACCGAATAATTAGGTATAATAAAACCCTAAATTGAAGATAACATAAAGAATTACAAAATAAAACTTATATAAGATAGTTATATGAGTATTAAGACAATATTTATATTAAAGGGATTATCGATGATGGCCTGTGTGAGTCATACCTAAAGTGAGTAAGCAGAAAGTATAGATAAGTTGGGATCAATATATTACTATATTTTGAAATACTGTTGTATAGTACTCTGAGATTTGAAATTATATTTGGTTATGGTTGTTAAATAGTTAACTATGCTTGTACTTGTACTTGTGCTTGTGTATGCGTATTTCTGGATTTGATTGTGTGATTCTAATTTAATATTCTGGATTATAATTGTGTAAAATGATTAACCACCTATAGATATTATTGTAAGTGTTAGCTAGGAAGGAACCTTATAATTACCTTAAAGTTAGTAACTACTGAATCCTAAGAAGTAAGGAAATAAATATGAAGAACAGATATATTTCCAAGGTTTTAGTTCTTATTTTAGAACCTTCCATTTTAAAATAAGGAATTATTTAGATAATATAATACAATGAAATCTTGTAAATATTAATTGTAATATTTAAATCCTAATATATATATATATATATTTTCATACTTTCTTATGTAAATAATTTATGTAATTTATAAATTATTTATTTTAAAGCAGATTAGTCATGGATGCCTTATGTAAATTAGGTTTAAAATAGTGGTTGTAAGGCCAGTTTCTATTATATAATGGTTTACATAGAGAGACTGTTATAACTCTATTGCTTTGAGATATGAAATCTAATCCCAGCCTAATCTAATTACCCCTATGTTGGTTTGTAATTTCTATTAATTTGTATAAATTTCTTTAGCTTAGTTTAGCTTAAAATATAATTATTTAGGTATTTTAGTTAGTTACAAGCATATATTTACACATAGTAATTATATAAGGCTTATATATATGTGTATATATATATTGTATATGTTATTTTATGTCATATAATAATTTTATTATATATATAATTTATTTATAAAAATTTACGAGTTAGCGGAGCCTATTCTATATAATTATGGTAAATATTATGTAATATAATAAAATTATGTTATTTTAACTATATTATTATTTTATTATATTTTCGAAATTTGAGTCTATGGAGTCTCTTCAATTAATGTTTTGGAGTCTCTTCAGCTAATGTTTCAAAGTCACTCGTAAATTTCTAAATCAATCAGTTTAATTTAACTAATATCTTAAATTATTCACTCTATTTGTAATCGTAAAAGTACGAGGTTTACATATAGTTTCAAAGAGACACACTCCTCACTAAATTTAGATTTTGTGCAGTGGTGAGCTTCTCCACTCGAAGAACCTCTCGAACCAGTCCATATGACTAGCTTTTAATCTTATATCACAGCTACTTAGTTTGGCAAGGTGCGAAGAAGATAATCCCTTAATCCCTACCTAATGGCTGGTGTTTGTTGAGCGTAAGAATGCAAATTGGAACAAACACAATGCATGCTCAGTTTATTAATGTCAAGTTTGTTTATATTTAGTTTGGGGATGGTTAACTTCTTGTAGATATCCCACAACGTAACTCCAAATTAGCAATATGATAATACATGCTACTTAAATAGACAACTTCTATAAGCGAGTAAAGTGTATACACGCAACCAATGTAATGATAACCACGAGCAATATAATGATCTACAAATCTCTTGTTATGAAACTCGTGCAGTAAAGCAAGCTTACTTGACATTAAGAGGCACGAATTGGTAATTGAAACTTAGCTGATATTTCCTATGAATATTCCGTCATTAGTTCACGTAATAGGGAAAACTTAATTTGTCAGAAGACTAACTAAGTTATTCATTTTATTGATATATTGATTTATGGAATGTTGCTCGGCAAAATTTGCTGTATGAACAATTTTTCTTATTACGAGAAATAGTAATCTTCTTCTATAGGTTTTTTTTTTTTAAATTAAATTAGGGCCAAATTAGATAAGTTTTGACCGATTGACTCAGTGAAGAAATTTGCCTTACATAGTTGACTTATGGAAGACACTGCCTAATACAACATCTACTGCATTAAGAGTTCTTTTTCAATACAGCCTTGTTCTTAGGAGATGTAAGGTCCGTAATTGTATTACAGAGCTATTATTAGATTCGATATAGGTGAAATTCTATGGTACCATTAAAATTTAGTCTAATCCATATACAAAATTGAGTGTCCTGTCATATTATTTTAGTTTAAGTGTCCTAAATATACATAACTTATTAACCTGGTCGTTTGAAAATTTATAGCAACATATATAGTATCTTTTGTAAAACTTAGAAGTTAAAAGAAAACGTCTCCTAAAACATATTATATTGAATCTTAGTGCCCAAGACTATTTTGTTTATGTTTTTTCCATATATTTATGCTCTCTAAGATTTATTTTAAGGTCTGATCAACAAAATATTAGTCTAAGAAATATATAAAATGGGGTATAAAAAGTCGCATTTCAAAGTATAGGTCATGCTGCTTTAATAAAACGCGACATTTCGCTGGAGGGAAATTTATAACTTTCAATTGTATTAAATCAAAATAGTTAGTAGTTTTAGTTTAGCATTTATAATCTGGTCAATATATCATTTTTTCATAATTATACTTTTATTATAACTAAAGTCTTAGAGATTTCAGATTTTCCAATCTGTAGTTGCTAAGACATTAAAATTAATATTACCAAGTAGCATGATCAAAACTAATCTTTTTAGGACCTAAATGTATCGTTTAGGCCATTTTAATTATTGCTATTGAACTGACCAGATTGGTATTCACATGTGATTTTGAGAAAGATTTACTAAAAATAGCCATTATCCATGCTTCGTTTTGTCGAACATTGCGTCCACGAGTTCAATTAGCATGACATCATACATGCAAACTGGACAATGTTATCCTAGTCTCATTAGTAATCACATGGAATATGGACAGAATTAATATTAATTTACAAGACTAGAGTAATAGATATTATATCAATCTTAGTTAAATTAAGTAATTAAAAAATGCTTATTTATATTTGCTAGCTTGGCTGTTGATTACTACATTATCTCTGGTGCGATTAAAACTTTTATTATTATCGGAATTAATTTCTAATCCCTATTTTTAAAATTCTTAACTTCCTGGTTCTAATTAACAGTGACTTCACTTTACAACTTGATCCCAGAAATGGTGGTGTTTACATATAGTGTATTAATTTTTTAAAGAAACTTATCCATTGCTTTTTTTTTTTTTGGGTGAAGTGTATATCCGATACTTGGAGGTAACGATTCCCAGGATGTGTTGCTTAGGCGTTCAAAGACTATTCACCTCTTCCCCACTATACTACAATGGAAAAAGAGAAATATGTATAAATAAAACTGCAAAGTCTACATATGGTAAATGCAAACTTTCTATGAAAAGCAAAAATCACTGATGTTGTATGGCTACCGACTACTATGGATTGAAACACAACCTCCTGCTTTGCTCTGCTTTCCTCCTCTTCTCTTCCACAGCAGGCTGGAGAGAAGCAAAGATTAGGTATAGGTAAGGGATGTACAGATGCAGGAGGCTTTATTTTCTGAAACGGTAAAGCTTTCTTCTTCTTGATCTACAATAGAAGGCATTTGTACCCCACATATGTACAGCCATCTACCATTTTATGCTAGACACAAAATTGGAGTTCCTCTTCTGATTCACCATGGACCTGTCTGTGTTCGTCTCAAGCATCGCTTCTTTGTCCCTTGTTGCATATTAATCATCTCCATTACCTGTAAAATAGAATCAGACATGGATAAGGCCGAAGAAAATCATGTTCGTAAAATGCAGTAAGACTAAGGCAGTGCAAGCAACATTAAGCAGTAGCTAAGTAAAACTGGATATTGAATTATGATATCATGCACTTTTTCCAGCTGAAGGCATATTGCAGTTTTCTTCCACAGACAACCAAAGAAGATATTTTTTAAACCTTAGCTGTTCACTTGTTAAGGCTCGTAATTCTTATCACTATTTAATGCAGAATATGGAGCAAGGTTCCTAGTCCAAAGAGCAGCCTTGCTATTGGTAGCATCATTATCTTGAAAGCTGGGGGGTTTTTTAGGTTATGGTTGTGAATAGATGGTGCTAGTGTAAAACAAACAGAAATCACGCTGCCTCTTTTGTGTGCATCATTCTATCTCCGACACAAAACGAAAAGACAATACTAGGAACCTCCAACAGTAAATAGAGAGGAAGAGATTAAGAAAAGAAAAAGGCTTTCATCAATCAGGCGTTTCTATTGAAAGATAGTGGGATTCTGATAAGAATCAAGAGATTTTGAGGAACGAGAATCTTCCCTTTCTATAAAGGACATGCCCCTGCACTTTATACTTGAGGTGCAAAGGCTCCCTTTTCAGCAAAACACTGCCATGGCTTATTAGAATGTTTTGTTTGATTGTTTTGCTTTTGTAGATGGGTCCCGGACATGAATATCATTCATCATCGATGTAAATAGAAGTACATGTTTCCGAAGAGTTAAAAAGTTCAAACCCCAGTAAAAACACACAGTTGGTTTCAGACTTTGGTCATAAATTCCATAGACAGTAGTTGCACTGGTATGTTCTGGCAATAAGAGGTCATAGAAAGACAGAATGCGGCTTCTTTGATTGGGAAAAGGGTCTTCAAAGTGGCTTGTGTACAGGACAGATATAAGATTGATGCTTAACAGAGACGGATAGTGAAATATAACGTCGAAAGAAGGATAAACTTTCTTTTTAAGTTCGTAGAGTTGCATCAGGTCTTAACAAAGAGCCATTTTTATGATAAGGACCATACTTAATTAAATTTTGACGATAATAACAGAATTATCAGTAATGGTGGAAAGAGAGCATATTGCTTTACCTGATTTTTCTGTGCTTCCACCATCTCAGCCTGCAGCAACCAAAGTAAAGTCAATAATCTGTTGGCTATTCCATTGTGCATATATACATACCAAAGATGAACAAATACCTGCTTCTTGCGTAGTTTTTCGTTTTCCTCTTTCAACTTGGCAACTTCAGTTTCCAATTCCATAGTGTAGGCCTGGTGAAAGATAAAAAAGAAACGATAGGAGATTAGATTACACTGTTGAGTTTGAACGAGTATTCAAATTAAGTGACACCCTCTTTTATCTACTAAAGGAATGCATGCCTGTTTGCTCTCCTTATTAGAGACCTCAAAATGCATAACTTATTCTGACTTTTCCGTATCTGCTTTGGGGTTTATCGACTCTTATACAGTAGGCACAGAGACTCCCCAAAGCTGTAACATCCATACAAGGATTTTCATGGTTATATGGCCGATCCTATATATATCTTCTGCTAACTTTAATATGTACTGAGTTTCCCGAGTGCAAACACCAAATTCTTCTTGATTTGAGTTTCGATACGCCAAATAAGACGATAATTGATGTTCCTACTCAGAGTGTGCGAGGGACAACACAATGATCTAAAAGCATACATACGAGGATTTGACTAGCATTCATGCTACCTGCTTGGGTCTCAGAAAAATATGGATCGATTAATCTTATCGTAAATCATACCAGATAGGGTCGAGAAATATTCGCTTGATGTTTTCTTTTTTGGGGCCAACAGTACAAACTAGTTGCAGCAAAGTAGATTCACTAATATCTATTGATATGCCATGCTACGGATCGAAAATAGATGATTAGATTTATAATTCACCTGCTTACGAGCACGCGATCTTGCTGCTGACTCTCTGTTCTTTATCATCCTTCTCTGCCTCCTTTCAATGACCTTCTCCACAGCACCACTGCATTTTCTACCCCTCATCCCACCGTTAAACACATAAGGCACGGGTGATACGGAGGAGCTATCCCCATTACTTCTTATCCCGTCAGACGAGACTGGGTTAGCAGGTGATCCGGTCCCAACACCAACTGGTCCAGCCCCTAAATTAACCATTCCCATCCCTCCACCCTGCAAAGGACCTGGAATCAAATTGCTATTCATTACTTGATCCGTTAATCCCATAATTCCACCTCTAAGTCCTGGACTGCCAAGCTGAGCGCTGGTTGGCGATGGCAACTGAGATGCAAATGGCGCAGCAGGCTGCTTGGGAAGGATATGCTGCTGATGGGGTTGCTGTTGCGTCTGTGTTACCGATTGCTGATTCGATCTAACCCCATTGACAGTCAATGGCAAGTTTGAACTTCGAATAGGAACATTATTTTCACCCTCGAAATTCCTTAATCCCATCAAATTTGCATTCTTTCCCATCTGCTGGAAGCCCACTCCTAATGCACTACTGCTGTTATTACCTCCTTGTGTCAATCCACCAAACCAGCCCCCATTACTAGGCTTTGCATTACACTGCGGTGCATTTTCTCTTACAACACCGGCTCTCACCAAAAACTCCTCCAAGGTAATCTCACCCAAAGTCTGTTGCCTCTGGGGCACCACCGGCCCTCCCGTATTACCACCACCAACACCTCCATCTTTCCCTCCACCAAAATCCTTGGTAATGTCCCTCCAGACCTCATCGACCGTCTTCTGACTCAACGTTCTTGGCAACGTCAATGATCCCTGACGCTGCAAATAATTACCACCACCGCCGCCGATAGTTCCGTCCTGCCCGATCGGACCACCAGATGATGCCATAGTCTGATTCTCCTCAGCCGTCCAAATGTTCTTTAGCAGCTCATCCATGTTCATGGACCCAAAATCCTTCCCATTCACTCCAAGCGAGTTCTGAAACTCGCCAAATGTCAGTGAATAAACCGACGGTTGCCGGGTCAATGGACCACCATTCCCCGGGGGCCGGTTATTCACCTGCTGCGGCGGATCGATCCCAAAGTTGCTGAAATTAAAATTACTCCCCATTTCTTCTTCCAGTCTAAATGAAACAGTGTTACATCCCAAAATCAACAATATTTCTCAATCCAACCAAACTCAAACCATGCTCATTCCAAAAGCCAAAAAAATAAAAAAAAAGGAAAAAGGAAAAACTCCAAACTCAAGCCACCAATTTACAAGAATACAACTTCTGCACGCAATCTTATCCAAAAAAACGGGCAACACAAATTTGACTTCTTATTGTCTATTTCGTCTTAAGCTAAGAAGAAAAACCCAACACGCAAGATTCAATCTTTAGCTGAAGACATACACCTTTAACCGCAGATTCACTCTAAAAACTCAAAATTTAAACCAGCATTGTATGACCCAGTAATTAAGACACCTCATCAGACTAGTAAAAACTGCTCTATGCAAAAAATTTATATGCAAGATTGAATTTTGATGAACTTAATTTCCTTAAGAGTGTCAAACTAGCATATCCAAGAATGAAGACAAATAAAACTAAATAATAGAAAAGATATTCTGGACTCAGGAGAATCAGAATAAAATCAGCTCGAGCTATTTACCTTTTTTCTTTTAATGTCAAAGTTACCCTCTTCCTCTCTCAAGGGAGCTCACAATTGAGTTTGTGATAGTTTTTATTGTAATTTTACTAAATGAAGGTATTGCTTTTTGTATTGCTATTTCCTTATTTAATGTTGTTTGTGGAGCTTTTGTCTAGTGGGTTCTGTTCTGTTTTTTGTCTATGTAGTATTGAAGCATCTCTATGTTTTTAGTTTATGTAGTCGTTGTTTGGTGGCTCTCTCTTCTTCCCTTCTTTAGGCTCAAATATGGAGCCACGTGTTGAGTGTATTTCCCTTTTTAAGACATTGAAAAAAAAAAAAGAAAAAAGATTTACGTCAACCCACGTCTTCCTTCCTAAAATCTCTTAATCCACATCAAATACGAATCTTAGCAAAGTGTGAAATAGTAAAATAACTCCATATTGAGCTTCATTTTCTTTGTCTTTATGTGGATTTCTTGTCCAATTTCGCATAGAAAAAATGATTTTATAATTTTTTATGCAATCACAATTGTTGGTGGAGAGGAAATTAATATCATAATTTATATCTTAACTTTATCACTTTTTATAGTTATATATTTAAAGTTTTAATTTTTTTAATTATACACCTAATTAAAGATTTAATTATTACGATTTATACCTTAATTGATTTTAATTCATATCGTTAGTTTATTTAGTATGATTAACCAATAGAATGGTTGCCGATAACCTTAGGAAGCATGTCCGATCTCTCATAAATAACTACCATCCATCATTTGCAAAACTGTAAGTCGCGATCTACTTAAAAAATATAAGTCGCATAATCTACTAGCAGCTATTTATGACCTTATGGGGTTGTATAAATCTTCTAAGATTTTAGATGGCTATTCTTTTAATAAATTGTACTAATTGGATTAATTATATGAATTGAAGTTAATTGAGATATAGATTATGATAATTAAATATTTAATTAAATATATAATTAGATAAGTTGAAGCTTTAAATATATAATTGTATAGTGTGACAAAGTTGAGATATAAACTGAAATATTACTCCTTTTTTTATTACTTATTTCTTATCAATATCGCTTTCTATGATAATTCCTCTTTTAATCTTTAAAGGTTAAAAAATTGTCTCAATTTAGAGAATTGTGATCCACAATATTACGCTTTGGAGGATAAAATAAAGATGCTATTATTCTTAAGGAGGGATTTTTTTTAAATATTAATTTATTATTTTAGAGCAAAAATCATTATAGTCTAATAGTATTAATATTAATCTTCCAACACTATAAATTAAATTTGAATTCCTCATCTTTTAAGTTGTAACATAATTGATCGGAAAAATCTATTATTTTAAAGAATCCATATAGTTTTTAATGTAACATAATCTAAAAGTGTAAAAGTTCGTAGTTAAAGGTAATACACAGGAAAAAGAATTTCGCACATGGAAAACATCTCACAGAGAAAAGAATTCGATAAGGATTGTCTTTACTTTAGTTTAAAGTCGTTACAATATATAATTTGAAAAGGATGTAGCAGAAATATCGTTCGGAGATATTGAAGTTCTTTTAAATCACTAGCTATTCATTATTTTCTTGAAGAATCTAGCAAGGTAAAAACCAAAAGAATAATTAAATTACAAAGAATTCATGAATATTCATATTTCCTTCCTACTTTCATTCCATCACAATTTTGAAACTAATTAAGAATAACAAAATGTTAGATATTAAAAAGTCAAATTGATTTTTGAAATGCATTGAATTAAATGAAAGTGTTAGATGTCAAACATCAATGAAACCATATCTATATTAATAACTCAAGAATAATTTTACCAATTTGATAGATAATTTATAATACAATTTAAACAAGAATCTTAATTTAATGATATATATATGTTTTATAACCTTCAATGTATTATAAAGATCAAATTTTTTTATTTATAAGCAGACTTATAGCAAGATAGTGCTTGCCCGATATTTATTTATTTATTTCAAGTTGATGAGAACTTTTTAAAACTTCTTAATTTTTAATACAATATTTGTAATGATTTTAAGTGGGCCAGATGGCGTCACATTTGTGGGCCAATCATCATCGGGTTGGAGAGACCTGGATGTGAGGCTCAACCAATGGGAAAACTGAAGGTTGTGGAATCTGGCCGTCCACGTTACATGGATCTTACGGTTTGGATTGAGCGATCGGAGATGGATGGCACGTAAGGGCGTTCGATAGAGATGGGGAGCAAAAGTGCGCTGGGAGTGCAGTACGCACATCCATGCGCGTGGGTCCCGGTCTCGATCAGCAACCCAGGGGTTGGTTGGGTGCGTGAGTTCTTGGAATGAGGACGAGCGACATGTTTGAGTATTATAAACTACGTAGGAGCCAAATTTTTTATTCTTATGTTCCATTTGCAATTTAATTTGTATTTCCATATATTATATCCCAATATAAGAAATAAAATTCAAATTCAAATTATAATTCTCGGAGTATATGAAAAAATAGGAAAATGACTAAGATATTATCCTCCTAAATAAGATGCAAAATAGGACATAATAAACAAAAGATTAAAATCATAATTACATTTGCTTATTTCTTAAATAGCATATAATTGATGCAAAATAACTTTTTCTTTTGATTTAATAGATACTGGTTTGGGTGAATTAAAGGCAATAAATTCATATTCGGTGTAAAATATTTATAAAGATAGAAAAAATATTAGGTAAATAATGAAATTCGATCATTTAAACAAATTAGATCAATATCTCAATTGATTAAGCAGACGCTTTCGGTACCGAAAGGCGAAAAATAACTAAAAGTATTGGATAGGAGGAAAAACTAGTTGGGGGTGTTTTGTTGTTTTGCTTTTTCTATTGGTTGGTTATATTTCAAGGCACGTGAAAAAGGATAGCTACTAGCTAGATTTTTCTAAATTTGCTTGAAAGGATAGGATATTATCCTACGCCAATGCTTGTCCTTCTTTCTAATTACTTTTCTATGGAACCTCAACTTGTAAATTACTCTTTTTTTTTTCCTTTCCTTTTCTTTTCCCTCTTCTTTTGTCCCCTCAAAATCAAGGCTACGATTGTGTACAAATCATATATTCAAGCATTTGTGTCAGTTTGCAATAAATATATATATATATTTCGACTATATTACAATTTGAAGGAGGGGAGCTTAAAATCTTGGTTTCTCCCAATAGCATATTAATAATAAATTATCAATTTATCTATTATATTAAAAGGAAAGTCTTTTTTAACTATTTATAACTAACAATTTAATATATTATAATTTTAATCATTAAACATATTTACATGGCAATTATTAAAAGAAATCAAATTCATCCAACAAAATTCTCAACTATCACGTCTAAATATATAGTTACTCTTTTATACCATACTTACTTCTACATTACTATTTTTTATTTATCCATTATTTTAATTGTCTAACATTACTTTTATTTGAAAAATTCATTATACTTTTTATTTGACTAATAATTGTAAGAAATTTTTCTTTGGAAAACTTAGTACATTTTTTATTTTACTAACATATATTATTAGCATTCTTTTATACTTTTTAGTCCAAGCCTTTTTTATATATTTTTTGCAAATAAAGAAAATCTGGAGGGAACTTGAACTATTTTTCTCTATTATTATAGTAACAATCTAAACATTTTTTTCTTTAAGGAAGCTTTCTACAAAAATGAAGGGCATTTGGCATGCCTTATTAAGTGAAACAAAAAAAAAAAAAGAAAAAAGAAAAAAAAGAAAAAGAAAAAGTGGGTTTTACAAATTTTTAGGATTGAATTCATCTTTTTAAAAGTTTAGAATTTGACTAAAAGGAATTAAAAAAAGAAAAGAAAAACAAGTTTAGGACTTACAAATATAATTATCCATTTTTTTTCTATATATTATCAGTATTCTTTTATACTTTTTAGTCCAAGCCTTTTATATATATTTTTTGCATACGCAATGTGAATATGTTATTTGCTAGTGTATATAAAGAAAATCTGGAGAGAACTTGAACTAATTTTCTCCATTATTATAGTAACATTCTAAACATTTTTTGCTTTAATGAAGCTTTTTGCAAACATGAAGTGCATTTGGCATGCCCTGTTAAGTGAAAAAAAAAAAAAAAAGAAAAGGAAAAAAAGAAAAAGAAAATATGCGTTTTACAAATTTTTAGCATTGAATTCATCTTTTTAAAAGTTTAGAATTCGATTAAAAGGAATTAAAAAACAAAAAGAAAAACAAGTTTTGGACTTACAAATATAATTATCCATTTTTTTTTTCTATATTTCCTTGTGCTAGGCTTTTAGGCTAAGATGTAATGGATAAATAGATTGTCTAGCAAATGTGCTTTTTCTTTTTTTTTTTTTTAATGGCTTTTTGTCCTTTTAAACTAGATTTTCGATTTTAAGCTAATTTTTTTGATAAGATAAGATATCAAAAAGATAAAAGTTCAATTATATAAAAACCAAAATAAGTTTTGTTATCTAAATAATCAACTTTTTTCAAGTGTTGAATGAAATAGACTTATTCATCCTCCTTTGTCCCTTTTTCGCTTTTAAGTTTTGTAAAGGGACGAACCTTTTTCTTTCGCCCAACCCGAAAAAAGAAAAAAAAAAGAAAACTTCCCCAAAATGTATATCCTAAAAATACATGGATTTTAGGGGTGGGTATCATTTGATTTAGTTTCTCTTTCTCTTCAAACTTAACCAAACTACAAAAATGCGGTTTGGTTTTGTATGACCTTGAACAATGTGGTTTGGATTAGAAATTTTTCCAAACAAAAATATTTCGGTTTGGTTCAATTTCCTTTGCAGATTGAACCATATTTTCTAGTTTAGAAAAGTATGTTTATATAATATGTAACTTCTTGTGAAAGGTATTAAATTTATTTAACAATAAGTATTAATATTATAATAGAGGTAGATAAAGTTAATATTTATATGACTAAAAAATTTCAAATGTTTAGTAATTATTAATTTTATTTATAAAAACATCATATAGTACAAATGTTTAATCAAATTATATATATAAACATTATAGTAATTAAAAATTCAATAGATATAAATTTAATAAATATAAATTAAATATTCTTTTAGGTGCTATATTATAACAAAAGAAACTCTTTAATTACGAGTAAAATATTACAATGTTTTTTATATAACGGTTTAATTCGATTTTGTAAATTAGTTTAGTTTATCCTTCTAAGCCAACCATAAATATTCGGTTTAGTTTAGATTGGAAAATTTCTAAACAAATTGTAAGAAAAATCATCTTGGTTTAGTTTGGTTGTTTTTTTTCTCACTCCTAATGGTTTTTCGTATATCTATTTTCCGTTTCCTTCTTTATCATCACAATAATAATAATAATATACATATAAAAAAATTGATTCAAATATTAGGCTTGCAACTTATAAGAGACTTTAGAGATAATTTTCTAAGCATCAAATAATTAATATTTATACATACATATCCTTTTATATACACATAACTTATAGTGAAAAAAAAAAGAAAAATTTCAACACAACCCTAAAATATTTGAAGCCTACATGGTAGATATTCATAATATAAATGCTTAAGGATTGGGGGCATAAGGTTTGATTCAGTTTATGTTAGGAACCAAACCGAATTGCTTTTATAGCTTAACTCATATAACGCCTTGAGACCCCTAAATGTGCACTACAACCTGTCGCATATCCCAGCTAGTTCGGAATATGTAAGGCTTCTAAGTTCATAAATTAAGAACACAAGAGAATCACACCATAATAATACACGAAAACCATAAAGGAGTTGGTAGCTACATCCACTTATAATCTTATAAAAACTGAAACATCCAACAGAGTTCGGAAGCGTCTTAACTCACAACAAAAAACATAAGATAAGTCAAATAACTAAAATTCTCAAATATCAGAAGGAGTCCATCTCCTCAAAGAAAATAATCCTCAACATAACATAAATCACCAGTAAAATAAACATCACTCAATCCTAGTCATTATAAAAGTAAAGGTACTCGACTCTATCCTCTTCCTGGATGTCATTAATATACGTCTCTTCAAAAATCTCAAATCTAGTACTTGAAAAAAAAATGAATGACCTGAAACCAGTATGGGTGTACAAACATATACACATGCCAAATCAGATTGTTCACATGCAGAAATGCAAATATAATAAAATAATACAAACAGCAATTTGATTATCTTACATTAGGCTAATAGAATAACAAATGGGTATTCATAACCTCGTCATACTTGGTCTTTATCCATATACATAAGTGGATATAAATATATGTTTTCTTTTAAGTCCTTTGCGTTCAAAAACCAAAGTCCAAAACCTAACATTTTAGCTGCGTTGTCCTATGTATGAGCTTGCTAGGAAATCCCCATACATGATTAATAGTTACCTCTCTAAGGAATTGCCACTACTAACCTCTAAAGCAAGTAGATCAAGTAAAATTAGCAATTAAGATCAATTAGGCCGAATATAGATTAGTCCAGTTAGATCATTTCTAACCTAGCAAGCATAAGCAAATAGCAAGCACTACATACCTAGGATTGCTCTAAAATCGAAAACAAGACTTTGATTTCAAAACCCGAACAAAACTCAAATCTCAACAAGGGAAACCGAACATCACGAATTTAAAAGAAAACAAATAGCATGTTAACCTTTAAGCATTCTAAGACTAAGTCCTACTTAGGAGTTATCTATGAACTTATAGTCTATTCAATCAAGGTCTCATAAGAAAATCGTCGAATCAAAATAATAATTTTAGAATAGAAATAGAACATAATACAATTAAGCTAAAAAGTTGATATAACTATATAAGATTATTTATTTATAGTAAATCACAAGGTACACAATATATATATATATATATATGTTTATCTATATAAATAAAAGAAAGTATAAAATGGACACATAATTAGAGTATTTAATAATATATATTATCAAATCGATGTGGTAAATAAATAATATGTGCTTACTTGAAAAATAGTATGATTCGTAAAAACTTGTAAAGAATGACATAATAATAGTTGACAGATAAAACGAACATACTATGTGTAATATAATATGTTATACATATATATACATAAAACTAATGTGATAAAAATACTTAGATCACAAAATCATCGATATCAATAATAATCATACTAATAATAATATAGTTTTGTAGTATACCAAATCGATACTTGGGACTTACGTAGAATACAATTGTTAACAAAATTCCATAATTAATCAGATAATAGTGGTTATAACCAATAATCCGAAATACAATGAAATATATTTAACAATAACTCTTATATAAAATAATATTATATAACATGATAATCGAATAATTTAAAAGCAGTAATTGAATATTAATAATACTTAATTCAATATTAACAATGAAAATAATAAATAAAATAATAATTATAAGATTTTACACTATATATACGGTCCTAAATATGAAATCGAAAAGGCTCGTGATTTTAAATAGAGACGAGATCACCGGATGACATAAACAAGAACCTAAATTAGTAAAGAGGCCAAGAGCTCAAACCATATGAAAATAGAAAAAAGATGAAACATGTGTTAGATTAGACAAGGATAGTGTGGGTTTTCCAACATGTGAATCAATTTGGTTGAGAATTATCAACGAGCAAATTAGTCAAGGCTTCTAGAAATTTGGAAGCGAGAAAGATATTAGAATTAGAGGGGGTTCAATGCTTCAGGGGATTGGGTGAGGGAGATAGGGTACTGAAAGAGCGAGGATGATAAGGGGTGAGAGAGAATGAATGTTAAGGTCAAAGAGAAAGGTCAGAGGTGAAAGAAGGATAGGGGTCATAGAGAGCTTAGAGGTGGGTTAGGCATAACAATGAGGGGAAGGGAGGAGTGAGAGAGATTGTAGGGGACTGGGAAGAGAGGTCGAAGAGGAGATAAGGTAGGGTCGAGGTAATTAATTAGGGGAGAGAAGAAATGGTGAGCTAAGAGCCATTGAGAGCCGAGAGAGAGAAGTGAACAAAGATGAGAAAGAGGATAGAGACGAGAGGGAGAGAAGGAAATGCGGCTGAGGAAAATGATAGAGTTTAAGGTAAATTAATTTAGGGTTTTCTAGAGTATAAGGTAGTATTTATATATAGAAAAAGAGAATAAGAATTGATTATAATAAAAGAATATATATGTACAATATATGATAATAAATTTTTATAAAAAAAATGTCGTAATGTAAAATACTAATAAAATTTTTATAGCTTATACGTAAAATATAAAATTTAATATACTTAATAAGTATGTAAAATAGGAATTTTAGAATAATCAAATTGGGATCTTAATTTCGATTTCTAACGATACTAACTTAAGGGATTTACGATTTAAATAAATTTACTAAGCTAATTAGGGTGTTTTAACTCATCTTAAATTAAACTATTTTAAGTGGTTTGGTTTAATTCTCAAAGCAGTTTGAAGTTTGAACTATATTTATTTTCTTTTTATTATTTTTCTTTTACAATCTCTTTTATGAATTCATTTTGAGTTGATCTTTATATAATTGAATTTTAAAACTTTTAATTGATAGGGTCAAATATTTAAACATTTTTAAGTCATCAAAATTAAGCACCAACATGATAATTTTTATTAATTCTTGTATCATGTGGAATATAACACATGCCTAACTATAGGCTGGTGAAAACGAGACACGTCACATGGATCAATACTCATAAAATTTTGATATATAAAAACATAATTAATACATTTTTAGAAAATACGTTTTTTTTTTCACTAACATATACTAAAAATTTATTAGTATTTATACGCTACTTATTAATTGACGTAATATATTAGTAACATTGAAATGCTTTTTATTAGAGCATGGTAATTGTTAGAGTTAGGCAAAATAATTGCGAACTGAGGATCGAACTATAAACCTAATTGAACCAAAAATTTAGTTTTTTGCGAATCGTTTGGTTTGGTTATATAAACGATTTGCTGTTCGGTTTGAGAAAGTGAATCGAACTGTATTATTGTGGGAGCTGTTCCTATTTTATCTAAGGGGTTTGAATTAGTGCCCCACCCTATGATGGTATTTTGCTTGAGATGAAAGAAAAAAATCAAACTAAACTGTACTGTCTTAAATCGAACGGAACCGAACTATTTGGTTAAAAAAAATCATGTAATTGTTTTGTACTTTTTTTATAACTTTGTCACCAATCTTCATAAATTTCATCAAAATTTTTTATCATGTTATTCTTTATCTTGTTATTGTGTCAATTATTAAGTTAAGTGAATTTTATTTGAAATTCACGGTTATTAAAAATAAAAATCTTTAGCAAAAATTTGATACCAATAGTTCAAATCATGGATCGAATTAAACTAAATCGGTTTTAATTAGATTTAAAAAATTTATGAATTAAACTGTATGATTAGGTTCGATTTAAAAAAAAAAATCATTATATTAAGTTTGATTAGGTAAGAGAGACAAATTGTACCGAGTCGTGCCATCGTGGTAGCTCGCATGCTATTAAACAACATCATCAAATTAGCTTCAATGAAGATGTCAAACCCTCGATTCTAAATCGCTTAGCACATCAATGACAAGCTACAATATATGTGGACAATTATCTTGTTTTCAACGTAAAGCGGATGATGCTGCATGTAATTGGATTAAACGTAGGAATTACCCAATTCGCAACATAAAATATAACAACAATTTTTAACCAACTAATTTAGGGATATTGGTTTTGCAGAAAATGTTCTCGGGTTTTTGTTTTTGATACTTGTTGGACTTCCAGTCTTAAAATTACCGAATAATATTATTGTAATTTCAAGATGTTATGGCTGCAAGAGGCTTTTAATTGTAGTTAATAGTGAGAATCGATGCCTGATGCTGACAACCAATATCACAAATAGATATCAATAAAAAAAAAATGAAAATCATTTTACTTACTATAGATTAGTATGTTTTGTCCTTCTTAATCACCACCGCCATCACTTCTCGCCCCCACATACCGCTCCGAACTGCTTTTGCAATATCTGAAGACAATGAAGGTAATATCTAATGATAGCTAAACTTTAAATATAATAATCAAAGAAGAAGTTTTAAAAAACCTTCTTTGCGAAATAAATACACTCAAAGGTAAAAACAGTGTGAGTGGAGCAATTCATACCTTTGATTGTTGAGCTCAGAAAGTCAGCAATTGATATTTCCATCGAACAGGCCGTTAGCATCGCAAGCCGGCGTGTTTAAAAAAAAAAACCATCAAAATTCAATGTGCGGTTATTCAAAGAATCTGTGTTCGAAGTGGATTTAGGTCTCTGGGTGAAATGAGTTAATGATAATGAACCTTATAAGTGATTTATAATGGTTTTAAAATGGAAATGGTGGAAACTATAAGGAAAGCTTTAAAAATTTTATCGAGAAATAGAATGTCCACTTTTTTATTTTATTGTCATTTATTTTAAATTCATTGTTTTTCATATAATTCAGGATATTATTTCTATTTGGCGACCTGACATCAGACGTGACTATTAAAGGAGCATGTCGTGCCAGCTTATATAGAAATGAATGAAATATACTGTGTATGATGACAGTAAAAACAAAATTGCCAGTAGTACATATTCATATTGATAAGATTAAAAAGTCATAGGATATGATTCTCATGGCCCGACACACAAATAGAGATTTATTCATAAGTCCCTAATTCCATTTAGCTAGATTCAATGTATTATTATAGGTCAAAGTAAGTAAAAATAAGTGTATTTATTTATTATAGGAGAGGGTAAAGTAGAACCAATTCGTTAGATCGAATCAATTATAACTTTGTAATTTAGTTTGGTCTCATCTACTTTTAGAGGTTATCCCCTCATCTGTACACGAGTTAAATACACCATATTTTAGAGCATTTCTTTGTACATTTTCTCAATCTAGAATTCTCATGTTTGAGTTAGGTTCGGTTTAGTGTTCTTTTTGTGGTTCATGATTATCTAAGTGCTACATGGGAATATGTTAAAATGGTATCAAAATAAGTCTTAAAGAAGAACATATTGTCCGGTGTTGCGAACAATATCTTAATTGCTCAGCAAGAAATTAACCAAAACCTAAAGATTATCTCTCTTAGCATCAGGTTAGAGAGGATGCAGCTGAGTATTGTTGAAGTGAAAGAGCAGTTTGATAATTACTAAGCCCTTGTTGGGGAATTGGAGGAGGGACTCAAGGGTAAGATTTGGTGGGCCTTAAATTGAGCCTTGAAAGACTTGATGCAACCTGATCGTACTATTGACGAGAAGGAAGGCATCCTTTAGGCTAAAATAAATGCTAATAAGGTAAAGAAAATACTTCTAAGTTAAGCAAAGATGCTGCTCTATGGCTCTTTGAAAAGAGATTGAGAATCTTAGGAGTTTGTTAGTAGCATATGGAGAAGTAGTGACTAATGGGGTGATTGTTTAGTTAGTCCCTTAGATAGATGTCCTCGACCTTCGTACTTCAAGGGGACCATGTTTACACAAGAAGTAGATGACTTCCTATGGGGCATAAAGCAATGCTTCTATGCTGTAGGGCTTTTAGGCAACCTAAGTAAGGTACTCATTGCAACTATGTATCTTAAAGATTCCACAATTGTGGTGCATGAGGGCTAGCAAAACCACCACTTCAATAAGTTAATACAAGAGGTTAGGAGCTAGTTTGTCCTCTAAGTTTTGCCATAAAGAAGCTAAGATCAAGTTACATCACTTGGCATATGAAATAAAACAATATATATAAGAATTCTCATAGTTGATATTAGAAATTCATGACCTTAACTAAGATGATACCTTTATCGTATTCATTGATGGGGTCAAACCATGGGCTAACATGGAGTTAGAACATAGAGAGTGGAAGATATTTCTAATTCCTTAGTGGTTGTTGAGGCATTACTTGATTCAATAGAATGAAACTAAAATCCTCTACTTATAAAGGATAGAGTGGAGATGAGAAAGAGAATATTAGCAATTCCTTCAAAGGGAAAAGCAAGATGGAGGAGAGAGATGGTGAAAAAAGGAGGCCATGAGAATTAAAGTATTATTTCTACAAATGGGCCTCACCATGGCTTAAAGGAGAGGTTGGTTACATTGATAGCATATAGCAATTTTGACGATAGAGAAGGAGCTTAGTTAGTTTGTTATGTACCCTCAATACTGTAAAAACTCAAGTTGCCAAGAAATGCAAGGTGTTTATGTATATAAATGTGTTTATTATAGGAAAAAGTTTGGATGACTTGATCAACATAGGAGCATTGATGATAGCTAAGTTAGGTTTGAAAATTGAGAAGGTCAAATTCTCAATTCTCAATACAGTAAACTTAAAGAAAGTCATTACTATTGAAATGGCTAAAGAGACCAAGTCACACATAAGTGTTGAAATGGGATAAAATCAATTGATGTTTGGTTGTCCTATGAGCAAATTATCTTTGTTATTGGATGGCATGTCCCAATATGTTATTTGTGTTACTTAAAAGATTGGTCAAATGACAAAGTTTCTCTTAGCTATACAATTGACAAAAGCATAAAGAAGACTAAAGCCATATACTTAGTAGCCTTGAGAATCTATGATGTTTAAAGAAATATTGTGCGTTTGACCTGTAGTAGGGGAGTAATTGAAAAGGTTCCATGATATAATGCCTTCGGAATTATTAAAGGGACTTTCTCTAAAGAGGAAAATGGATCACAAAATTGAACTAGAACTGGGTGTTAAGCCATCTGTAAGTGTGTCATATTGAATGTTGTTATAGAAATTAGATGAATTAAGATGCTAGCTTAAGGAATTGCTGGAAGTTGGTTACATTAAACCTTAAGAGCTTGCTTTGGGAGCTCGATATACTTTTAGAAGAAACATGATGTCTCCCTCCATCAATACATTGAATATTAGGCATTAAATAAGGTTATGGACTTACAGTGAAGAATAAATATCCTCATCCCCTATTTTAACTTGCTTTGATTGGTTAAGTGAGGGATGGTAATTTTAAGTTGTGATATGGAAGCAACTAAGTAAGAATAATAGATGGAGATGAGGCAAGACTATGATATAAGTCTTAAGGTATAGTGATTTTAAATTTCTAATTATGCCATTTAAATTCACTAATGTGCTTGCAACACTCTACAACTATGAATATAGTTTTGGTACCCTTCTTAGGCTGTGTTATGTAATCCAGCTAGCCAACATTATGATTTATAGTAATATGATGGAGGAATATGTGCATAATTTCCAATATATTCTAGACCTTACAAAAAATGAATTTTTATATGAAGAAAGAGAAGTATACTTTTTCTTAGAAAGAGGTTGTTCCTAAGGTATGTGGTAGGATGGGTCAAGATTCACATAAGTGATGGGAAGGTGCATGTGATTAGACATTTTAAGGAACCTATTAAGATAATGGAATTGAGATCCTTCATAGACTTAGTGAATTGATACAAGATACTCATTTGGGGATACTCAGGGTAGTAATACCCTTGACAAACTAGTTGAAGAAGAATGCTCCTCAAGAGTGGAACCTAAGATGTTGGGAGGCTCTTGATGCACTAAAACAAATAGTCATGAGACTTGAGAGAGCTAGTTATAGTACTTCTTGACTTCACGAAACCTTTGCCATTGGTGGTGTATTAATGTAGGATAAACGCCTAGGGGGCTTTTGAGAGTTACAAGCTAAATGAGATGAAATGGAAGTATAAGTTGAATGGGGAGGAGACAACGATAGTCATATGTTGTCTACGATTTTAGAGACATTATACTCTTGAGGTAGATTCGTTGTGAGAATAAATAACCTAGCAACTAGACATTTTTTAGATCTAAAAGAAGCTTTCACCGATGTAGGCTTGATGGTAAGTCTTTCAGGGAGAACTTGATTTTGGTCTAGAGTATAAATTAAGTAAGATGAATATAGTTATTGATGCACTAAGTCAAAACCTAAAGTTGGTCGCTAAAGTAGGTTGGGAAATAGTTTCCTCAACAAAGTTCAAGAGGGGATGGAAAAGGATGAGTTTGTTGAAGCTTGTTGACCTACTTAAAAAATAGATGCAAATAAGATTTTAGGAAGAAGGCAAACTTATTTAAACTAAGGGATATTGGATCTATGTGCCATATATTTTATTTCAGTAGTGGAAATATTGAATAAATGCTACAATTCCAATTGAGTAGGTCATCTTGATATATAGCTAAGCCTTCATGAAGAGAGATACTTCTAATTACACTAGCGGAAGACATGAAAAATTATGCTAAGACTTGTCTTATTCATGAACAAGGCGAGGTGAAATAAAATGTAGGTCCTAAGATAATTAGAACATTTCCCATTCTAGAGCAACTTTGGGGAAGTGCATCTATGGATTTCCTTGTTAGCTTAGAAAAGTCTAAGGAGTATGACATTATTGTGGTGTAATTGGTAAACTTTCAAAATATGCAACATGTTGCTAGTAAAAGAGTATCTGATCGCCTGAGGCAACCTGATTACACTATAGCATGTAGTCAAATATTAGGAATTATCAAGGAACATTGTAAGTGATTAGGATGAATGCTTCATAAGAAAATTTTGGTCAAAGTTGTTCAAACTTTTGGGGATGGAGTTGAATTTTTCTACAAGATTTCATCCTTAAACAGATGACTAGATAGGTTAAGCTACTAGATATGGCATAGTTCATACTTCAACTTGCAAAAGAATGAATCCACTAAGAAAAGCTCTTTTAAGATTAACTTAGGAAGACAACCCTCGACCCTCAATACAATCTTAGCTAGGCGTATGAAAAGTAGCCTGTTGACCTATAAGATCATAAAGGGATGATGTTATACTCCGAAGCGGTGGAGTCGTAATAGTTTTACTGTATAAACCATTTTAAAATAAAAGCTGACTGTGAAGCTACTATCTTAGACTTGATTTATACAAGGCGTTCATAACTAACATGCTTTAAAGAAAACAATTTATAAATTAAATATGTTATTTGTATGTGGAGGTATGAAAAATATATACAAGCATTCCAATATTTCAAGTAATGTTACATAATTTAATAACCTAACCTCACTTAAGTAATATATAATTTAATAATAGAAGATTAAAAAATAAGAACTAAAACCTTAAAAATGTAACTAATCATCAGTTCTATATCCTCACTCCCTAAGATCCAATAGTAGGTAGCTTCAAGATAGTTATACTGCTGCTTCTTAAGTAGTATCTACAATAACATCTATAGGGATGTGAGTAATTAATCGCTCAATAAGTTAGGACGGAGACATAAGATTATACATTAAGCACGAGTAGGGTTATTAGCCAGTTATTTTATATGCAATGTAACAAACTAATGCTCTCGCATGATGTTATCTAGTCCCCGTGAGATTAGATAAGTTTCACCTGCTCTAATCCAGGTTGAGAAATTTAGCGTACATTTAACAATTCACAACTAAACCTAAGCTTATGCAATAGAGATACCGTTCCTCTTACAACTACCTTCGAACCATTGCCTTCACCCTTGTTGCGACTTTTTTTCCTATCACTTAGTTTAACTAAGGATAAAAAAGAGACCATTATGCTCCAGCGCTATTCTTTTTGAAGGCATCAGTATTTGGTCGAAGAATCTTAAATGCTTCCCTTAATGGGTTGTGATATATGTTCGATTTAAATTTATAAGTCTTATATTTAATTAGGTCTGAACATAGCTCAAAACAAAAATAAATGTAAGAGACTTAAAACCTGAATAATTGGATATAATAAGACCCTAAAATGAAGATAATAATAAGAGATTACAGAATAAAGCCAATATAAAGTAGTTATATGAATACTCAAATGACCTTTGTATTATAGGGACTATCGGTGAAGGTCTATAGTGAGTTGCGCTTTAAGTGAGTAAACGAGATATCTAGGTAAGTTTGGGATCAATATATTAGTGTATTTTGGAGTATTGTTTTAAAGTACTTGGAGGCTTAAAAGTATACTTGGACATGTTTATTAGATAGCTTGATTGTGCGCATGCTTATGTATACGGGTTTTTATGTTTAGTTGTGTGATTTTAGTTTGATGCTTTAAATTGTAATTGTTTATTTTGCATGAAATAATTGAATGCCTTAAACTAAGATTCAACTTCTAATTCAACTCCTGATTTCATCTATTCATAAATCTCAGAAATTCTTTCTAAACTATTTCACCAAATTTATTTAACTTTAACTCGAGTGAAAATGATATCTAATTCAATTTCTAGTCAATCCCTTAGTATACTAATAGACACCGTAGTACTGATTTTGCTCTTAAATTAGTTTCTAATTCAGCTTCTAATTACGGTTTTATACAAAAGTCTTGGAAACTCCCTTTGATCTATTTTGTAAGGTTCAACTAACTATATTTCAAATATAATAAGTCTTTGATTTAGTTGTTAGTCAACTCCCTAGTTTGCCTTATAGACCCAATTTCTGTTTTAGTTTCTTAATTAGTTTCTGATTTAGCTTTGGGTTACAATGTTTATGTGTGAACCCTAAGAACTCCTCTTGATCCAATATGTGAAGTTCATTTAACTATATTTAGATATCCCAAGTCTCTTATTTAACTCCTAATCAATATTTTGTAATGTACTGTATACTTTGCACCTAACTTAACTTTCGAATTTACTCCTGTTATGAGAATACCTTACATTTTTAGCATCATTTCCTAAATTTATGTTCCAAATCAAACTTATATTATATTCTTAATATTATAATATTATCAATTTAACCTAATTCATTCCATCCATTTAACTTCCTACCTTCACATATTCTTTTATATCATATAACTTACACATAATACACATATCTAACGTCCCCAACACTATAAATATTATCTCTCTTCATCAATTAATATTTCAGGACGATTAAACACACCCTAAATCAGAATTTTCATTAATTTAACATTGAATCACAAATAAGCCCAAAAATTGCCTTTTATTTATGATTTTAACTCCCAAAAAAATTAAGTAAAAATTTAGAAAATTAATTTCAAGAAAAACTCTTCATATGATTATAATATATACCCTTGGCAATACATGCAAAAAATTTTGGGTTCAAAATTACATCATTAAGGCTATTTAAAACAAAAGTGAAAATTAGGTCAAATTTAGAGATTTCTTAAGAATAGCATATTTTAAGACCTAATTTCATTAAATTGATATTTTTCCCTAAATCTACATACAAAAATACTCGAATACAAATTTTCATAATTTTCTATATAAATTTAATATTTTTAATAATTTATACAAAAATCGAGTAGAAAAAGAAACTTACTATTTGATTTGTTTTTAGCCACTGGTGGTGACTCCAACCTTGTCAGTAGCCTTTGGTGGTGATCTCACTATCAGGTGGTGGTGGCTGTCTCCTCTTAGGTGTAGTTGGACTTGTGTTGTCATTTTAAGCCTTATTTGCATTATATTTTTGCCTATTTTTCTAAAATTACTCTCTCTTCTATTCCTAATCTCTCTTAATTTTTTTTTCTACGTTTCCAATTGATCAAAATGAATTATAGTAGGGTGTTTCTGAATTTATAGAATGAGTTTAGGCTTTTCATACAATTTCTTTTGGATAAGCATCCATTTCTTTTGCTTTTTATTTTATTATGTGGCTTAATTTTATTTGTTTATTTTCCTAACTTAGTTCCCTACTTGCCACACCTCTTTTCTATATGTTTCCACATTCTTAATTTTTATTAATTATTTTAACATATATTAGGTATTTTAAGTAATTACAAGTATTTTTACTTACACGTAAATATATATTTAGTATAAATAAATACTTATAAATATTATTTAAGTTATTTTATGATTGTCAGTATACATATAATTTTTCTCTAGCGATTTGTCAATTATCGAAACTCATTTTATGCATTTTCGATAAATAACGAGTAATATACATATAATTTAATATTATAATATTTAATTATTTATTTTTTTAGATCCAAACTCATGGAATTGTTTTTACTAATATTTTTAACTTCTTCGTAAAATTCAAGTTTAATCGGATAATTATATGATCATTTTAAATTTTACAAACCATTTCCAAATCAACCAATTGGGAGTTTAATTACTAGTTTTTGTAGGGTCTCATATTTTACCCCCCCTAAAATAGTTTCATCCTCAAAACTACTATATTCCATTATTACAGTTCTTTGGTTGTATTATACTACCTTACGAGTTAGCTCCATAACCTTACAAATACTCTTGTTGGTTTACACTCCATTTTGTTCTTTATTTTATTGATTTATAAGTTTTACTTATGATCATCAATGGTTTCAAGTCTGCCATATGTCACCAAACTTTTCTTTCATTCATAATCTTCCACTCCTAATGACTATGCTATTGCCGTAGTTTTTCATTTATTTCTTTATACAGCTTAGCATAAGATCAATAGAAGTAAAATTAACAAATTTTGACTTTCCTTCATCTCGAATTCAAATGAGATGGTTGACAATTTAGATAAACTTAATTTGACTTGACCTAACTCGATAAGAATGAATATGACTCTTGACCAACAGATTCATTAAGTGAAATGGTATTGATAAGAACTCATTACTTGATAAGACTCGACATGACAGATTACACTTAAAAGATTGGTATGACAAGAGACTTAACAAATAAGAAATTTGACCATCTCAGATTTATTATTCCTCTGTTGAATTGTCTATTGCAACTGTTCATATGAAGTGTATTATTGTTTCATACATTTTTCAAATCTCCGATTATCTCAATGGATTTTCTTTTTGGGTAGTGTTTATCAGTTATCTTCCCTTGATCACCGCTTTAACATTTTCAATATCTACGAAAGTTCCTTCTCCAGATGTAACTCATTTTCAGGAAAGAAATATTATCCAATTCAAAAGTTATATTTCTTCAATTTAGCATACTACTTATGGCTGCCTAACTTCAGTAATGTCATTCACAAATACTTTGTATATTTTTCTTTAATTGTTAAGTAAATCAAAGTACTATTGATAATTATCATAACAAGTTTCTTCATATGTAGTTGGTATGTGTGCGATTCTCTAATTCTATAAATTTAGCCAATACATTGCCAATCTAAGAGACACCATTAGGAATTTGTAATGTCTGTATCATATTGTGGACATAAAGACTTCCTCTAACTTAATTCAAAATCGATAATATTCTAACATGAAGTTACTTCAAAAAAACACGGTCACTCCTTATAATTAATTAAACAATTCTTGAATTAGAGTATATTTATTTTAATTAGTTTACTCGATTCTTCATCCCATCTTCATAACACCATATATTTTTTTCTCTTCAAATAACATAGATGTTTTTCACAAAGAATTATTTGCATATGTAAATCTCTTACCTAATAGTTCTTTGAAGCCATTCCTTTAGCTTCTAAAGTCCCATTTGTAATACCTTTACAGGACTTCGGCTATAGATTTGATTCTTGGCTAACTTAATTGTAACGTTCAATATTTCAAGATCAAGTTGCACCAAATAAATTTTTAGAAACACATTTGAACATTTATATACTTTTAGTAGATCTAGTATTTTGTTGATACTTTCCTCAATCTCTCACTTGTAAATATCCACAAAACTTCTAATCACCCACCTTTAGTAGTTTTTATCCTAGATTCCACTTTAATCATATTCTACAGCTTTTCGGGTTAGTATCATTTCTCTAATGTAAGTTCTAAATTGATAGGTAATGATAATTCCAATCACCTTAAATTCTTTTTCGTCCACCAACTTCTATCTTGTAGGAAATGAATACCTCAGTATTAATATTGCAATTACATTTCATCCATTTATATATACATGCATTCTATAATAATTATATATTATTCTTATGATTATCACCCACTTCTTTTATTCATAAAACTTGAATTCTAACTAAATAAGTTTAGCTTATATGTCAATTGTTATCTTAAAATTAGAGATTTGAATACTTATATGTCATAAATCTTAATGTGATTTTATCTTCAGCTCCCAAAATTATTGCGCAGTCATCATGATAATATCTTTCCATCTTTTAGCACAATTCCATTCATCATCTAATATGTCTTCTATGATAGTATTTGAACAATCAAAATAGTATTACTAGATTCTTTCATATCTTTAATTACTCCTCTATATACGGATAATGTCTTAGAAGAATATCTACTCTTTCAACATTAATGCTTCTTAATTAATTCCATCGTCATACCTTTATAAATGTTTTGATTCCTACCTCTACAAATGAATATTTCTCTTTTAAGTCGAACACAACATTTGAGGAAAATAACATATTTCTTGTTCCAATACTTGATACTTTTATTATTACCATAGAATCTAAACTAAACATTGATTGAGTAAATTTATTTACTAGAGTTACTAACTTTTTTTTCTTTCATTCAGAGTTATTATCACTCAGCTAAGATCAAGTGAGAGTCCTTAACTGAAATTATTACTTATCTTCTAACTTCTTTAAGCTTGGATTCTTAAATGGCTATCTCTAATCAATATTTTTTATCCATCACTTCATTAATAGGGTAAAACAACAACTTTCCAACCACAACACTTAATTAGATCAAATTTAATAAGGAGCAGTTTCCATACCAACTTCATCTGGACTCCATTATAAAATTATATCACGTTCCAACTTACTACTGAACACTTGTTAAGTAATTTAATCCTTGCTTTTAATCACCTCACTCTCAAATTTTCTCCTACTCATATTGCTAGCTTCGATATGATTGTACCACAAGCCAATTTTTAATATTATAGAATCTCAGGGGTTCAAAACTTTTCTCTTTTTAATTAACAATTAACGATATAAAAGGCTTATCTATCTTATCTTAGGATATCATATTGCTTGATGATTTTAGATAACTTACCATTTCCTTAAGATTTTGTCTACACTCCATTTTACCTCTTGAGACCTTCTATCTCCTATAGTTTTTTCTGTGACAAGATACGAGATCATTATTTCTTATCATCATACCATAATAAATATACTAATGGGTAATTGTCTTATAAAATTCAGTTCTTGGTAGGTTAAGTTCTATCCAGATCGATCTTAAGATAGCTAGGAAACATTTAATTGAAAGTCTTAATCATCGTTAAACTTTTTCCTATAATTCCCATTTCCACTATCAATCGTTACCCATCTCACTGCTACTATTTTAGGGTGCTTGGATACATATTTGATCATAGTTTATTTGATAATCTTACTTTTCTTCTCATGTATTATTTAATAATTATCCATCCCCTATAACCAGACATAAGTACTACATAATGATATCATTTCGTTTACCTCAACACAACATAAAGATTTCACTAACTTATTTTGCTTTACTTATACTTGTACTTGCTTACAACTCTAAAGATAAAAGTCTTCGATTATTTATTCATTAAAGGTTAAAGGATTCATAACTTGATTATAGTCTCTTATTATAGTTTCTATAACCATTTTGATGTATGTAAAGGACTTTCAATATTAGTCAACCAAAACACATTTGATCCTTTTACACCCCTAACTACAAGTATATAAAAAATTATAGTATATGCGCATATCCAAAAGAATATGCATTCATTAAGAAGTACAACAATATCTATTAAGAGATCAGCAGGATATTCACATATATGAATAACTAATATAGGATTAACTTTAACTTCCCAACAAAGCATAACCAACTATCATAATATATTCATTATTCAAATCACCTAGAACAACCATTCATTTAAAAGAATTCCCTCACATTTATCTTCCACATAAATAATCATTATTTCCACTTGTTGATTTAGTACTATATATCTCCATAAAAAAATCCAAAATAGTACTTATTTCGTATACCTTAACTATTATTTCATATGCCGCATTCTCATTCTATACAAGATCTGCTTCAAAGTTAGGTTCTAATTGTACCTCTAAGATAGGTTCCAATTCATTTTCTGAATCAGCTTCTAACCTTTCCCTTCATTATTTTGTCTTTTTTAGGATTCTCTTCAACATTATACTTTATTTCGCCCTCCACTACATTATCTTATATTTATACAAAACACCAAGCTAGTATCATATTGGAATTCTATAGGTTACTAATTTACCTATAGTTTGTCAAACTATTGGTTAGGGGAAGATCCTTTTGGCTTTAAGGGTTTTTCTTTATCTAGTCCAATTAATCCAGGAAAATATGGGAAACTAGTCAATAATCCTTTAAGGATAACCTCTAAAGATACATGATATGCTAATGGGAATATAAGTTATACTAATACGATAAGGTTTCTCTCTCTTTCATCCTTACCAAAAGCATCTTATTAACATCCTTTAAGTCGTAACCCCTTATTTTCTCTCCATCTTTAATCAATGGCACAGTTACAGTCATAGTATATCTATTATTCTAAAGACTTAAATTAATCTTCGTTATTGTTCATGTGTTTCGTCAACTACATCACATCCCATTAATGGACTTTTCAACAATCCCATCTATAGTATTAAATATATCCTAACTAACCATTTGTAATAATAATATTCAAATCTCAGCTTTGTATTAGATAAGACTTTCCTCCATTTTACTTGAATCGCTTTAACTAACTATCAATTCACCATGTGATCCTATAGTTGGAATTAAAATCAATTAACGTTTATTTTAGTTCAATATTATAATCACTTTATACTTGATAATTTATAGTACAATCCTTTACTGCCCACTCTTAATGTACTCCAATAATGTCTACTTTTTTTAATAACACTTCAAAGTTAGTTTACTAGAACCATGCCTTAATACTAACTTAGAATTATTATGCCTTGAAATAGTAGAGTTATAATAGTCCCGTCGTATAAATCATTTTAGGATTGAAGTTAACTATATAGCCGCTATCTTAGACATGATTTACACATAGTGTCCACGAATAACTTACTTTGAAGAAAATCGTTTACAAATTAAATATGTTATTTGCATGTGGAGGTATGAAAAATATATACTAAGATTCCAATATTTTGAGTAATGTTACATGATTTAATAACCTAACCTCACTTAAGTAATACTTAATTTAATAATAGAAGATTCAAAATAAGAACTAAAACCTTAAAAATATAACTAATCATCAGCTTTATATCCTCACTCTTTAGGATCCAACAATAGGTAACTTCAGGATAGTTATATTGCCATTTCTTAACTAGCACTAGCAATAATATTTGTGGGAATGTAGGTAACTAATCACTTAATAAGTTGGGATAGAGACATAAGATTATAAATCAAGTATAAGCAAGGTTATCAACAATTTATTTTATATATGATGATATCCGGTCTTCTGTGAGATTAGAGAAATTTCACTTGCTTTAATTTAGATTAAGGAATTTAGTGTACATTCAACAACTCACGACCAAACTCAAGCTTATGCAATGGAGATACTGTTCCTCCCATGATTACCTTCAAACTACTGCCTTGATCTTTGTTGTGATTTCCTTTCTATCACGATTTCCCTTTTTGTCATTTAATTCAACTAAGGATGAAGAAGGGACCATTATGCTCCAATGTTATCCTTTTCGAAGATATCGATATTTGGTCGAAGAATCTTAAATGTTTCCCCTAATGGGTTGCCATGCATGTCTGATTTAAATTTACAAGTCTTATATTTAATTAAATCCAGTTTAAGGCATTCAATCATTTCATGCAAAATAAACAATTGCAGTTCAAAGCATTAAACCAAAATCACATTACTAAACTTAGAAATGTAGATATATAGGTATGCACACAATCAAGCTATCTAACAAACACAACCAGGTATACTCCTAAGCCTTTGAATACTATAAAACAGTATTACAAAATACAGTAACGTATTGATCCCAAACTTACCTGAATGTCTCACTTGCTTACTTAAGGCGTAACTCGCAACAAACCTTTACCAATTGTCCCTATAATACAAAGGTCAATTTAGTATTCTTATAACTACTTTATATAGCTTTATTCTACAATCTCTTATTATTATATTTTAGGGTTTTATTATATCTAATTATTCAGGTTTTAAGTCTCTTACATTTATTTCTATTTTGAGCTAGGTTCCGATTCAACTTTTGATTTTGTTTTTAATTCAGCCTTGAAATTAGGTTCTAATTCAGCTCCCAATTTCATTTATTCATAAATCTCAGAAAATCTTTCTAATCTATTTCATAGAATTTATCTAACTTTAACTTGAGTGAAAATGATATCTAGTTTAGTTTCTAGTTAGTCCTTTAGTATACTAATAGATACCTTACTTCTAATTTTGCTGTTGAATCAGCTTTTAATTTAGCTTCTGATTACGATTTTACACATAGGTCCTAGAAACTCCCTTTGATATATTTTGTAAGGTTCAACTAACTATATTTCAAACATAGTAAGTCTTTGATTTAGTTGTTAGTTAACTCCTTAGTTTGCCCTATAGATCCAGTTTTTATTTTAGTTTTTGAATTAGGTTCTAATTCAACTTCGGGTTATAATGTTTATGCATAAACCCTAAAAACTCCTCTTGATTCATTATGTGAAGTTCATTTAACTATATTTAGGTATCTCAAGTCTCATCTTTAGCTCCTAATCAATATTTTAGTATGTATTGTACACTCTACTCTTAATTTGGCTTCTCAATTTACCCTTATTATGAGAGTACCCTACATTTTTTTGCATAATTTCCTAAATTTATGTTCTAAATCATATTTATGTTATATTCCTAATATTATAATTTTATCAATTTAACCTAATTCATTCCATCCATTTAACTTCCTACCTTTACATATTTTTTCATATCATATAACTTACACATAATACACATATCTAACATCCCCAACACTATAAATGCCATCTCTCATCATCAATTGATATTTCAAGATGATTAAATACACCCTAAATAAGAATTTTCATCAATTTAACATTAAATTGCAAAATAAGCCTGAAAATTACCTTTTATTTATGATTTTAAGGCTAAAAAATTAAGTAAAAATTTGGAAAATTAATTCCAAGAAGAACTTTTCATAGGAATATATTTTATACCCTAGGTAGTACATAAAAAAATTTTGAGTTTAAAACTACATCATTAAGACTATTTAAAACAAAAGCGAAAATTAGGTCAAATTTATTGATTTTTTAAGGACAGTATATTGCGAGACCTAATTTCATTAAATTGATATTTTTCCTCAAATCTATTTACAAAAATACTCAATAATACAAATTTTCATAATTTTCTATATAAATTTAATATTTTTAATAATTTGTACAAAAATCGGCTAGAAAAAGAAACTTACTATTTGATTTGTTTCTAGCCACTAACGGTGGCTCCAACCTTGTCAGCAACCCTTAGCGGTGGTCCCACTGTTAGGTGGAGGTGACTGTCTATTCTCGGGTGGTAGTTGGACTTATGTTGCTCTTTTAAGCCCTATTTGCACTATATTTTTACCTATTTTTCTAAAATTACTCTCTTTTATTCCTAATCCCTCTCTATTTTTTTTTTTTTTTTGAGTTCCTAACTAATCAAAATGAATTATAGGGAGGTGTCTCTGAATTTATAGAATGAGTTTAGGATTTTCATGTAATTTCTTTTGGACATGTCTCTGAATTTATAGAATGAGTTTAGGATTTTCATGTAATTTCTTTGGACAAGTGTCCATTTCTTTTTCTTTTTTACTTTATTATGTGGCTTAATTTTATTTGTTTATTTTTCTAACTTAGTTCCTTGCTTGCTATGCCTCTTTTTCAAGCATTTCTACACTTTTCATACATTTTTCTTAATTTTATTTAATTATTTTAACTTATATTAAGTATTTTAAGTAATTTCAAGTAGTTTTATCTATACGTAAATATATATTTAGTACAGATAAATATTCATAAATATTATTTAAGTTATTTTATTATTTTTAGTGTGTATATAATTTATCTTTAGTAATTCATTATTTATTAGAATTTTACATATTTTCGATAAATAATAAGTAATATACATCTAACTTAATATTATAATATTTAATTATTTATTTTCCTAAATCTAAACTTACGAGATTACTTTTGCTAATATTTTTAATTTCTTCATAAAATTAGAGCTTAATTGAATAATTTATGTGTTCATCTTAAATTTTACGAACTATTTTCGAATCAATCAATTGTGAATTAATTATCAATTTTTGTAAGGTCTCATAGATGATACTCTAACTATACATATTTTGTTGTAGAAATCTATAAGCAAGAAATGCAAACTTGTGAAGCATTAAGTGGGAAATCAAGTACTAATGAAGCTACATCTAATCTAGCACATAAAGACAAACTATATAAGGGAATAATGTGAAGGTTTGAAGGACCCTTCGCAATTGTAGAAGGCATAGGTTGGGTTTTATACTAAACAAAGATATCGTTAAGATTAAAATATTACTGAGTACGTTTAAATCATATTATATGGATGGGGAAGATCACATGAGAATAACATCTCAAAAAGACTCACTCGATATTTAGGACTCATATGATAGAGAAGTAAAAGATTTTCTGATTGAATGTTACGTGCGATATTAGGATCATCCATTGAAACATGGATATATGATTGTTTAGAAAATTTTGCCTCAGAGTAAAGCAAGTAGCAAATTGATCAAGACATTATGATAGTTCCAAGAAAAAATCTGAAAAACCATGAGGAAGATGCAATGAGGGTGTCATTGAGTCAAGTGGGGGATAATGTCATAAGCATCTTTTGTACCAACAAATGAAGGCCCATCCACAAGTGCGAGACCTCGGATCTCTAGATTCCAATGCATAGAATTATGTAGGAGTATTTAGGAGCAAGTGAATGTATTTAGTAAAGGAGTAGTTCGGAATCAACTGTTTTAAGTTAGATCAAATTAATCTCAGCCCTTACTTTTGAGTAAACCTCATGCATATAGAGATTATCCTTTCATTTGTAAGTCATACTAAGTATTGAGTTCAGTTATATTTAAAAGCATCTTTCTCTATATTTTTTCTCTCTAGAATTTCCATGCGTAGGTTTGGTTGAACTTAGCACATTTTCAATGATCCAGAATTGTCTAAGTGTCACATGAGAACGTTTTGAATTAAACTTCCGTATCAATTGCACCATATGCAAACTAAATGATTGAACTGACAATCCAACTATGACTTTTGATACATTTTTTTCAATAAAAGATTAGTATTTGTTCTTATCCAATAAAAGGTTAGTCAAGGGAAAAAAAAGTCTTAAAAAGTTGGTTTACCTTTTTTTTTCTAAAAAAAAAAAAAATTCTAAGGGATCATGTTTGAGAAGTGATGTTAGAGGGAGGTTGCTTGGACTGACTTACGTGACAAAAGAAATGCTATAGTTTTACATTTAAATACGAAGATAATTTCTTAATGGTAAAATATGAATTGAAAAACTTGAAGATTGAATATATTATTAGAAGGGCTTTGGTGTATTAGATATCTGTATCTTAAAAATTAGTTTACTTTTTTAAATCTAACTAGCATTTTCCTTCGTCCCACTAAAATGAAATTGTTGTACCCCACTACTCCATTGTCCTACATGACTGTTTAATGCTAATGTAATTTTGGTGACTTTTTTTTTTTTCGGGGGGGGGGGGGGGGTTATTTTTAGCTTGGTGATTAATTATTATATTTTTTTTCAAGGCATACTTTTTGCAGCTAAGTGCCCATATACGCATATACACATATTATATCAAATTGGGAAGGCCCACTTTGGGTCTCTTAAGTTTATAAAGAATATATTAATTAAATATGTTAACAATACAAAGTAAGTATAAGTTATGGGGATGAGTAAATATAGGGTGGATAAAGTATGACATTTTATTTATACCCTACCTGATAAATACAAATTCTAAAATTTTTATATCTAGAACCTACCGTGAGATACTTTGGAACCATTTTATACCCTGTAGAATCTTTTATTAGTTCCCTTGTGAAATTAGTGTTTTTTTTTTACTTTATCTTCTTTTAAAATATTATACAGATACATAATTAATATCAAATTAATAACTATACTAATGGACCGAATAGTAATAATTTGAAATATTTTTATATTCGTAACACATCTAACATAACAATATGAAACTTTGTTGGGAAGAATAGAGAATATTTTTATAATTGGAATGTTCAATCCCTGGATAGGTCATGCAAAAATTTTTTTTTTTATCTTTTCTATTTAAATCATCAAAATAAAACTTTTATCAAATTATAAAATTATTATACTTAGAATACAAAAACCATAATAACTTTAACAAAATATACTTGTCGATAAGTTAAGAATTAAAATGTTTTTAATACCTTTATAAATTAGGGTTAGTAAAAAAGGAAAAAGGCAAAGGTTTTAAAAAGAAAAAAAACAAAACTAAGAGTGCTCTTGTTATTTCTTATTATAGAAAATTTCAGTACTCAGTCAAAGTTCCTGGTATAGGGGTCTTTTTGTGGTGTCTTAGGTCTTTATAATTAAACATTGTTTTCGCCTTTAATTTTACTAGATAGACAATATGGTGAAAGAATCATTTTTTTTTTTCCCGAAACGAGAAAAAAAGAATATTTGAAGTGCGTAGATACGGTAAACATCTTGTAGAACCATATAATGACCTTAATCCCTTGTAAACCCACTTTTCTTATTTCTGCTCTTTGAGTCACGATCTTGATATACTAAGGCCATATTATCTTTTACAATAAATTTTTTTTTTTCAAGCGTAAGAATCAAGAGTACATGACCTCATATATGTATATATATGTACAAAATAGTATGTATATTTGATGGAATGGACACACATCCGTGATGTGCCTTATTTTAAAGAGATAAAACATAATATATGTTAGCCTCATTACTTGAAGTACAGAGTGTAATGTACAGGAATGTGAAAGCTGACAAAGTGAAAAAAATCATTAATTTACTGAAATTAACCTTTAATTGTTCGCGCATATGAAAGGCAATTAAATAAATTTATTGATAAGAAGATAAAAAGAATTTATTGGTATGAAATTTCTTCACAACACATCATACATGTGTATATGTACACATATGAGTACACTAGAAGCCTTACAGCAAACTATTAGCATCGGGTGATAATAGAGGTCCAAACATGGCTCCAAATCTCAATTTTTTTTGCAATAGTTTCAATAAAAGATTGGTTAGAAATCTTACCAATTGGAGACATTTATGACTTTCCTGGATTACGAAATAGAATAAGAGATAGAAATAAAATTGCAATTCCCATCAAATTGAACAATGAATAATATATGTTGTTTCTTATGGTTGCACTTAATATGACCATTCATTGATAGATATAAAGATTATTAGAGATGACCATTGAATAGCTATTTCTTTATCTTATGAAGGAATTATAATATTTTATCATATGATTGTTATATTTGATACCTAAACCTTACTATTTTTACAATTAACCCTGTAAAGTTTAAAAGAATCAATATACTATGTATCAACTTTTCAAGGTCATATATAATACCTGGATTAGATAGTTAATTGTAAAACTAGAAAAAAGTTTAGTTAATTATAACAATGAGCGAAGTTTAAATACTAAATTATCACTTTAAAACTTTAGATAATTAATTGTAAAAATGAGTGAAATTCGAATATCAATTATGACATTTATTTATCTTTTATTTTACTATCATAAGAATTTCACAAAATAATTATTTTGTAAATCAAAATAGCAGCATTAGTTTTTTTATGGAACGGATAACTATTTTATTCTACCTATATAAAATGTGCTCATTTAAAAAAATTATCATGTCGGCAGCCGGCATAATTATGGTTGGATTTAATAATCTGGTAATGTAACAAACCGTGCAAAAAGTTCTTATTTGTTGTTTGCAGAGAAGTCAAAAGTGGTTGAACGGTTCAATTTCAAAATCAATCTACTTTCGGAGAAAGATCAATTTGATAAATCTTTGAAGGATTATTGTGTCCCGTGAGTTCAGAAGCTAATCTCTAATGTGGGAAAGGAAATTAGGGAAAAAAAGAGAGAGAGAAAAGGAAAACTAAAAGATAACTTATAGTGAAAAATTCAGGTGTAATATATGTTTATCAAACTTAAAAAAAAATTACACAAATATAAATTACATAAATACTAATACGAAATTGCATTTGTTCATAATATAATTTACAAAAATATACTACAAGACGTGACTTAAAGAATTATGTACTATTGCTATATTGCATATTAAATATGTAATATACGTATTAACACTAATGTCACATATTCTACATGTGATATAGCCTTGGTAGTTTTATAATTTTGTTATATAATTAGTATTTATATAACATTTATCAATTTTAATGATAAGTATGAAAATCCCTCGGTAAAGTCTTATTGGTATGTCAAATATCGCTATGCTAACATATTTAGGATGCTTATGGTTTAGTTTGATTTGGTTAAGGGTTTGAATCAAATTGAACCATATATAAAATGGTTCAATTTAGACCTTCAATGAATCAAACCACTACCGCTTACAGTTTAAGGTTCTAAATCAAACCACTTAGTTCATTTCGGTTTGTTTCTTCCCACTTTCAAAATTATATAGTTACAATGATTAGATTTTATCGTTCACAACACATCTATATTTGTAATTTTTACTTATATAATTGGTACAGGATTTTATGTTAAAAAAAGATTTACAAGTGGATTACAATTGCATTTATGCATATAAATAAACGATAGAATTATGGATAACAAATCCTTCAAAATAATCCAAATTATATAATAAGTAACTTAAGAGGAGAAAAGAATTATCTATTACATAACTTGGTTTTTTTTGGTTTAGAGGTTGGTGAGAGATTAAGAGTTGAAAGCGAAACTATAAAAATGTGAAGAACTAAGACTGAGAAGAGAGATGAGAGGGAACTGAAGATAAAGACATAATTGAGAGTGAGAGTCTAGTCCCATGTGAAGGATAGTGTGCATGAGAGTGAAATGGAGTAATAGAGACATTAGGTAAGAGATTGGGAGTCAATGTCTTAGGAGTAGGATTGTGTTGCCTTTTTTATTTTCAGTAATTAAGGGTTGCAAGGTTGTGTCTATATCCAAAAGCAAAATATGTAGCTTATTTTTTATTTTTTTAAATAAGAAGTAATTTGATTTGGGTTAAAAAGCTTGGTTTGTCCGACAGCCTTACAAACAGAATCGTGAACCTCTTGCATCCTTTCCAAAATGAGCCATGAATTGAAATATGAAAAAAAAATCATGGTTCAATTCGATTGGGTTATATGAACAACCCTAGAACTATATAGAAGTAATAATATATGAAAATCTCTTTTATTTAATATTACAATGTAATTTTATACAGTTGAAAATAATACTTATGGAATTAAGTTTAAATAGAGAATAAAATTGAGACTTTCTATTTAAATAAACACTGTAAAATGAGGCTATAGTGTAATACTGTTAGAACTTGATGACATGACACGTTAAAGACACAACACATTCATCTTTCTTTTCTTTTTTTTTTATCATTTATTTCATTGTAAGTTAGCCTATATTTGCATCATTTTAATAATGTTTATTCTTTATTTACATCATTTTAATAATATTTATTTTCCACTCGAAACAAAAAAAATTGTATTGTTTATTTAAATTTGACAAGAAACGTTTATCTTCTGGAGTACAGTTCTCTCCATTGTTACATATTGTAAGAAAAAAGCAATCAGACTGAAAATTGTTAACGAGTTCGACGAGCAAGGCACTCATTGATACGGTCCGGTTTATATTTCTATTAAAAAAGGAAATGATACAAGCAGGTAGAAATCATATACAAACAATTTTAAAAAGAAAACGGACGGTTATTCAAATTGTAGAAAAGAACAAACCCAAGATAAGAAAGTGATGCTTGATATGGTATTTAATTCTTATCCTTTGCCAACTTGCTTAACTTTCTGCTGACTTTGTGGAAATGTCGATGAATTTTACCACGCCCTTCGATTTGGAATTTTTGAGATAAGTATTCAACGTCGGACCTTTGGCGTCAAGTTTACTTGCCCCCATGGAAGTTCTGTCAATGTCTTTGTTACATCCGAACACTAAATGTACGGTAACTGCTTAATATTTATTATATTTCATCTGCTATTATGATATTATGACAGGACTAATTTAGCTCTCCATATTTAATATCAATTAGATTTAAATGGTTGAAAACATAACTAATTTAATTATTTATATTTAATAGATATTAAATTAATGATAGAATGAAGGATAGGTTTAGTCCTTTTAAAAAACATGAATAGGACCTTAAAAAAAATCCTTATTATATAAGTCGGTACCTAATTTGTTGTAGAGATATGGATAGAAGTTAGGGCTCTTTATTAAATCAAACTAAATTGAATCAAATTAAAAATTGAATTGAATTTCAAAATATGGTTTTTTTTTTTTTAAAGTTTCAATTTAGTTTACAATTCGATTCGAAGAAGGTCCATGGTTTATGGTTCTATTCGAAGGGTTGAGCTGAATCAAACTACTTAAACTTGAATTGAACCGTTTCTTATTAAAAAAATAGAAATATGTAATATTTTTTTAATTTTAAATCTTGTCAACATTTATGTTTGATTTTATTTATCTTTTTTCTTTTTGCCATTACTTATTTTATTTTTAATCTTTATAGCCAACTCATTTCCTTCACCATTGTCTCTCGTGTTTAACTAACTCACACACATTCGTTTCATTTAAAATGCAATGTCATTGTGAAATAATATTATGTGACTTTTTTTTTTCCATAATCTACCTTAATTTGGACATTAATATCGTTTTAAAACTTCAATAACTATTAATAATATTAAAAAGAAAATGATATTTTTAAAAAGCGTTTCAAACTGAAGTAAACCAAATCGAACCACATTTAAAACGATTTAATTCAAAACCCTAAACTTTAAAAGTGATTTGGTTCATTAAATGTTTAAACTAAACTAAACCGAATCAAACTATAAATACCTAATAGAAATGCTGACAGACTAAATGGTGCAAAGAAATTATGGGGTAAATTGTATATATCTTTTTATGTTTATTTTATACATGCTTAGGTCATTTATTTTTGAAATCAAGTGTTTAAACATTATGATCTTTTAAAAATATGTTTTTACATCCTATTTTACTATTTTACCTTAAAATGAAATAATTAAAAAAATGAAATTAGATTTAGGGTATAAATATTCATTTTCGAAAATTGAGAGCTAAATATACACGAAGCAAACATAAAGAGATATATTTTCAATGTACTTAAAATTATGGCATGGTAGATTTGATCTAAGAATGAGTTTGAGCTTAGTTAATTTAGATGAGAATATTTTTGCACTCCCAACCCCTTCCCCTTCGGCTCGAATGTTAATATAAGGATTATTAACCAAGCCTAGCCATGGCAAGCCTTTAAGGGCATAACTAGCCTAATCCAACCTAGCTAGTTATGTCTTTTGAAAAATAGTTCTTTTAATTAAAACCTTCTAATTAAATTTTTAAATATCATTAATAAAAGTTATTGAGCTTTTATATTTTTCTTATTGATGTTAAAATATTTTATTAACATATTGCCATCATCTATTATTGACAAAAAAAGTTTATAAAATTAATTTAGATAAGAAAATTGCATCAACAAGTAGTTTCTATTTTATTCCTCTCAAACAATTTATGCATATATCTATTTAATGTGATTTTTAACCCATCAAAGAATAACATATAATAGTTTAAATTCTTCCCATAAAATTCTATTAGGAGTGTTATTCATCATATGTAGGTAGAATTCAATTTCCATATAGTACATGGTGAGGAAAATAGGATAGCAAAACATAAGGAAAATACTACAACACAAGTTCTTCTAGTATTTTTGGTGTATGAATGCAATAGAATTTTTTTTCCCTTCATATTGTTTGTTATGCACAAGTACTATACTATAATAACGATTTTAATAGTTATACTATATATATTATCTTATATTTAGTTTAACTAAATTCTACATTTCATTATTATCTCACTACTAACGTAATTGCTACCATCATAACACCATCACTATTGTTGACTCCTTGCTACTAGCTAGCATCATTATGGGGGTGAATTAAAATGGAGTAGATCAATGTTTAAGGGTAAGTTCAATTAGGAGATTACTATTTTAAAAAATTCATATAAAGAATTAACGTTTTATAAAGTAATTCAAATAAGGATTAATGTTTTATAAAGTGATTCAAATAAAGGTTTAACGTTTCACAAGGTGCTTCAAATAATTTTATGAATTGGTTATTATGAATCTTTTATTTGAACAACTTATAAAACGTTAATCCCTTATTTGAATTTATCTTTAAATGTTGATCCCTTCTGTTATAATTCTTCTTCGTTGTGGTGATAATATTATGCAATGGTTCATAATAATGATGATAATGATAGAGTGGTGGTTATGTAAGGGCTATAGTAGTGATGATGTTGTAGTGATGTTGAGGTGTTAATAATGCAACAATTGTAGTAGTTGTAATTGTGATAAAGTTAATAGTATGTGCTTGTGAGGTTGTGTAACACAAATTGTGGTATTTGTAATGTATGAGATTTTTAAGGGAAATGGATCATCTCAATTTAGCTTCTCTCAATTTTCCTTAATCTACCCCTTTAAGATTTTGCTACATATAATTAATGGTTATGATTATAAAGAAGAAGATGGCATCGTGATGATGTCGTGATGTATTTAAATAATTTAGGTTACCATTAATTGGTAAATCGAGAGAGGAAAAACTAAGAGGATCCAAATCCATTTTTAAGGCAGTAATGATGGAGTAAAGTTAGTTTCATGATGGTAGTAAGAGTAATGTTGGTAGGGCAGTCATAATATGGTGATGGTGCCTTGGTGCACTTGGTGTTAATGTTGTATTGATGATGTTGATGGGAGTAATAATAGTGAGGTTGAGTTTGAGTTTGTGATAGTGATGTTGACATAGCGGTGATGGTGATGGTAATAGTAGTAGTGGTAAGGTGATAGATAAATGTTTATTGAAAAAAGAGTATTAGGTTGAGGTTTTAGCTAAGAGATTTTATTTTATTCCAACCTAAGATTGTATGAATAAATACCTTGGATAAAAATTTTGAGATTTCTTAATTATTATAGGGTCAATGTTATAATTCAACCTTAACTTTACCGCTTTTTATAATTACACACCTGAAATTTCAACTTATTTAATTATATACTTAATTAAAAATTTAGTTATTACCTTCTATACCTTAGTTAATTCCAATTCACATCGCCAGTCTAATCAATATGATTAACTAATAAGATAACTATCCATGATCTTAGAAGAGTCATGCGACCCTCGATAAGTGGTTGCTAGTCAACCAGTACAAAACAGTGAGAGATAACTAACTTAAAAAATGTGGGTCACGAGATTCATTGGCAATCATAGGTGGTTGCCCGTTGTACGACCCCCATAAGGTTGTATGTAGTCATCTATTGGTTGATGATGCTATTTAGACTAATGGTGTGACTTTGCTTTAATTGAGGTGTAGATGGTAATAACTAAATTTTCAATTGAGTATAAATTAGACAAGTTAAAACTTCATGTGTATAATTGCAAAAGATAAAAAAGTTAAGGTGTAAATTGTAATATTACCCCATTATTGTAAGGGTAGTTCTATCCATTAATAACCTTATTTTTCAAATCAAACACGACACAATAGTTTTGTTGTATTTCAAAAAAATTGTAGGTCGAAGGCTAATGAAGTGTTAAGTACATTATTGATATTATTATTTGTTCAAATGTCGAGCTAGGTTGGGCTATACCATGAACCTTTTACTTTATACAATAAAAATGTTTGGATTTATTGACTAAATTCACTAATTGAGCACAAATTAGTGTTCAAGCTTCTTCATCCATTAATCACCGTGATTGAAAAGCTAGTGTTAATAATTTGGCTTCATGTGAATCATTGAACTTGCCATCTAACCTAATGGTGCCTTGAAGAAATTCTAACCTAAATAATTTATCATCTAGTACTAAACATGGCCTCAGGGTAGACTAACTACGTACCTTGACCAGACCCATCACCTTGAAACCTAGACTTGGGTTTCACTTTTAGGGGTGAGTAGGTCATATACCTAAACCTAGACAATTTAAAGAAATATATTAATCAAATCATTATTGCAAACTAGAGGCAATTAAACAATGCATGATTTATGTTGCTATGTACAACCTCAAAAATAATGGGAAAAGATGCATAATAAAAAAAGAATTTCAACTTTGCAATAGAAATGAAGATAAAGAAGGAGAGCAAATGGATGAATTCAACTATAAATATGTTGATTCTCCTTCATATGTTAGGCGAAGACAAGTTTTTTTACGAGTGGTTGTGAATATCTTTTTCCATTTTCCTTCAAAAGATCTCTTAATTATGTTAATATTTCTCATGTATTATTAAATTTTAGAACTACCATAGCACAAGTATTGTAATTAACATTACCATCTCTTTTTGTGATGTTATTCATATTGTCCTTCTTTGATTCATCAAATGTTTAAACAGGTGATTGACATCAAATAAAGTGTAGAGATCAAGGATTAGAGAAAAAAGGAAATGGAGATTGCTTTGATTATACATTGATTTAACTTCTTGTACCATATAGTACTCTTAAATTTGTGGAGGAATGTATAGAAAATATTTGGTCAAATATGTATAATTGTCGTTGTTACTATCTCTTTTTGTGGCGATCCTTTACATCGGTCAGGTGTAAGTACCTACCATCCCCATCTTCCATGAGTTATTTCTTCCCTAATTTGTTTTAGTTCAATTATTTACTTGAACTAGTCTATTATTTAGGGAGGTGATTAGACAAAAATAGATTAAGTTAGAAATAACTTATGGAAGATGCAAATGCTAGTCACTTACACTTAACCTATTTAGGTAGCTTTGATGCTTGACCTCTACGTTTTGATTGATTCTAATCACTTTTGTTAACACTTATGTTGATAGGCTTTTTTAGGCATGGAATTCCAAGCTTAAATCAACCTAACTAAGACATGAGCCAAGCTCTAATAAGTCTAATCTAGAGACAACTTAACCTCATCTTTTATAAATAGAAGATGAGGCTTGCAAGTAAAGAGTCTTTGCCCTTTCTCTCTTGATTAGGATTTTCTATTCTCCCATCACTAATACTTAGGTATCAGAGTTGTTATCCCAAGGGAGACGAAAAAGTGACAACTTTAATCTAAGGGATATTAATGGTGATTATAATATAAGGAACTTGTAAATATCATAATGTATGGAAAATATTAACATTACAAAATGACAATATTTTTTAAATTTTAGGGCTTTGTTGTTTTATATTCTTAATATTTCATATAACAACAATAGTATTACCTTATTTATTTTTGATCTTATATTTCATTATAAAGGAAGCTATATCTCATATACTTTTTTTCTCTAAAATAATGAAAACCTTGTCTATTCATCCGCTTGAATGAAAGAATATCAACTAATAAATTATTAATTTTTATTGCTTACATACCCAAATATAATATACGAAAAATTAAGAACAACCATAATAAATATATAAAAAAAATTATTTTTTGGCAAGTTCTATAAGCCTAAGACACATGGATGGACACCATAGAACCAACAGATTCTTAAGACTAGTCTTGAAACAAGCTACGTAAAGATCCAAAAGACCTTTAACTCATTGGTTGTTGTTAAGTTAGGTTAGGTTAGATTCTATGTTTTCGTTATTGTATATGCTGCTAGCCTTCTCTTTAGGATTGCAAATGAGTTGAGCTGCTTGTGCTCGATGGGTATCGTTTATCTAAATGAGCTAAGCTTGAGTTCCAGTTCGAGCTTACGAGTTGACTCGTTTAGGCTCATGAATACACTTACGAGTTTTATATATTTTATAAATATATATATATTATTATATAATATATATAAATATAAAATATGTTACAAAATAATATATAATATATAATCTAATCTTTATTCATTATTCGTTAATGTATTTATTTAAATATTTATTCATTTTATATATTTAAGCTCATGAGTAAGCTTAAGATTAGTTTGTTTTAAACTTGATTTAGCTCGAACTTTATAAAGTAAATAAGTCGAGCTTGAATTCAAGATAAGACTTATTCATTTAAACAAATCAATCTTAAGCTTTAATTGCTAGTTCGATAGAAAGCTCGAACCTAAACTTGAACTACAACTCAATAATTTACTCGATCCAGCCTCTTTGCAGCCTTACTTGTCTCTAATGTAGTAATGTAATTTTTGGTCTACATAATGATTCATGCTGACGTCAGGGCTGTCAAGTGCGATATGTGAAAAATTAAAACAATTAGATAAAACATAAAAAAAACATGCTCTTACCTACCAATGAAGAGGATAAGATCAAAATCAAAATCGTCCTTCCAACATTTGTCCTACCTTGGCCTTTTGGGACTTTCGGACGTGGACGGTGTCATGGTCCTTATCAGACGGTGGAAAAGATGCCAAAACCTGAAAGAAAACTCTGGGCCAAAGTAAAAAAAGAGAGCTGAGAATTAAAAAAAAAAAATGGGGATATTTTACTTTTAGCCCATAAGTCAATGTTCTTCAGATTTATAATTGTTGAATTTAATTTTGCTTCTATTGACTTGGAGTTCTTGACTTTTCGAATCAATAAAGTAGGTTGTTAAATAGCTGACACATTCGGGGTTGTATAAAAAAGTCTCTGGGCACAAATATACAAGATCAAAGTTAGCTATTAACTTGTTAAAAAAAAAAAGGATTTTTTTTTGCCAATAAAAGGTTAATACATAATTCTAATTTTGTCATCAACAAAAGTAAATAGTATAAGATTTTAATCATAATTGAAAATGCCAATTTTAGATTAGTTACTTAGTTATAGATAGTATGCCAAGAGGTTGAAAAAATTGTGTGGCTTTTATATTATAATCTTAATCTTACATTTACAAATTAAAGTTAATTTATTAGTGTTAAATTTTATATACTATGTTTTTCAAAGTTATAATGATTGATGTTGGTGATAGCAGATATCACTGCGGTGGTCTTCTAGCGATTTCCTAGTGGTTCAGTAGCTATGTGTGATGGTGGACCTACAAGAAAAACTCCTACAACAGTGTTAGTAAAAGCTCTCCGATGCTAAAATTAGTAAGAAGGGAAAGAAAGAAAAGAGGGAAGGGCAAGAGTGTTTGAGAATGTTTAAAGTGTGTAAGAAGTGCTCAAGTGGCAATCTTTGTACCTATAACTTCACACTTTATTTATATGGCATGAAACTTACTTGTCAAGTACATGTGGCAGATGAGCATTGGCTCTTACATGTTAGGCACATGAGGGCGTGCTTAATATGAGAAAGGACAACTCCTTTCTACTTGTTGGTGGCTTTGAAGAAGAGAGCTTGTCATATAAGCATAAGTAGCTGCCATGGCATGGATGGTTAGATGCTTAGGCTTTATAGTAGGTTGTCATATAATATTTAATAAGGAGAGAGAAGAAGGACGAACAGGGCAATTACAATGTTATGGTCTTCGGGTAACATGCTGAGCAATTGGTAAGTATTTAGGAGCTAAGATCAATGTGGGTCTACAAAGCTTCGGATCTAGCCACCCCGAAGACTATAGAGTCCTCTTAGGTCTTCGAGTGCTAAGGAGCTAAGTACTCTTGAGGACTTTGACTGGAGCTTTCGAGGACTTTAGCTGGTTGGGTTGAAGGAGTGCTTGGAGATGGTCTTGAGCAGCTTGCGCTATCAGTGGACATGCCGACCATCTAGTTGCACTTGGGCTTGGCTCGAGTTGTTTACGGGGAGGCTAGGCTAGTTGTCTTGCTGAAGGGGCTCGAGCTCTTAGCCTAGAGAAATGCTTAGGGGAACTTGAGCATATCAAAGGACTTAGACCTAGGCCTTTGGAGTTTTGATTCAGAAAGGCCTATCAATACATGTTAAGAGATAAATCTAAAATTTTGTATCAAATTATTATGTATGTTTCATTTTCAAAGTTTTCATTTTTTTTAATCGTTTTGTTGTTCTTTAGTTTTTTTAGGATTCACTTGCCTTTTCATTGCAAATTCTTTATTATGTTTAGTTGGAGAGAATGAAGATAATTAATTTATTAAAAAAAATATAATGTTTGTCAATTAAAACACATAAGAAATAGTACTTATAGGAACTTGATTATTAAGATGGTCCAATGAAAATTTAAAAAAAAAAGGGAAAAATTATTGCTTAGGTAAAGATAAATTATCCAAACTCCTAAAATTTTACCTTATTTTTCTGTAACTTTTAAAAATATATATTTACACAATAAATTGCTGTTAAAGCTTCAAAACCACCACTATTTATTGTTTTTTCAGTGATGCTTGTGGGTTTTGTAGTAACAATTTAAGGTAATATAAATATTTCTAAAACTTATGAGAGGTAATGTTATACTTTGAAAGCTGAGATGACTATTCGTACATGACTAATAGTTAAAGAATTCAGTTGCAATTATTTTTATATAAAATACATAGATTAAACTAAGCATTTTCGTTTGTTTAAATTTATAAGATATCTTGTATTCAAATCTTAAGTTTTACTTTAATGCATTTTACTATCTAATATTTATCACATATAACCTTTTCATATAATTACATGTGGTATAATTATTTACCGCCATATATAATTACCACTAGCTAGATAACTAGCATTCTAGGATAATTTTCTTGGGTTAAAATATTATTTCCATCCAAAACTTCAAATTGTCATTTGTTAGAGCAAAAATATAATTATTTATATTACAAAAATTATTCAAACTTCAAATGACGCAATATCTATAATTAAAGCACTCAATGCTTTCTTAATTAAAGAAAATTACATGAGAGATTATCAATTTATAAGGGTAAATTCAAACAGGACACTAACGTTTTGAGAAAGTCAAATAACGGATAGATATTTTAGTGTGCAGTTAAAATGAAAGACCCCATAGCAAAGAAATTATGATAGCATTAACTTAAGCTTATGTGGCACATTAGAAGGACAGGTGGAAGCTAACATGGCTTTATGTTAATACTGGACATGATACTTCAGTTAATCAAAACAAATTAAAACAAAAGAAAAAAAAAATTACCTGACCTGAAATAAAAGAACCCGACTAAATCTGTTAGTAAGCCAAATTAAAATACAAAAATTGCAAAACGGAGTAAAAGTTAAACAAACACATCAATTTTGGAAAAAAAAAAAAAAAACAAACCCTAACTCTACGTGAAAACCTACTTCAAATCCTTCGTTCAAACCATAACTAAGGAAGGATGGACTAAAAGGCAATCGAAACCGTACTCGAATTCGCTCGTATCTGGTAAGTTTTCATTGTATTTTGTTCTTCTTCTTTTTTTTTTTTTTTTTTTTGGCTTTTGATTTTTACTGCAACCAATGATTAGGTTTTGTTACTATGTAGTATTTGAACTTTTGTTTCCTATTAGTCGTTTAAGAATGGTTTTTAGGTCGATGGTTACGAATTGAGATTAACACCTTGTTATTTTTATACTTTTCACAATTTCCACTCCAAATGAATAAAGGAAGCAGCTTTTCTCTTTTCTTTTTCTTTTTTTTTTTTTGGAGAATGATTAGGTGTAGTTGGTTAGGGTTTGGGATTGGTGTTTTTATCATGTGAAGAATGATGTTGTGTTTGAAAGTGTTATGGGCATGAATACATGGAATGAATAGAAAAATGTCTACTCTACACTACATAAGGGTATATAAGTTGTTAGCATACGAAAATAATGCAATAAGTGTATAATATTGCAAATTCTAACATTTGGGTTCTATTTTTTTAACCAACAGCACTAGCAATTGGTGATTTCTCTAGAAGAAATAGACAAAGACAAAGGAAAAGACTGTGTTGTTACTTTGTTTGTTGAAAATAAAAAGACAACTTGCTTTTTCATTTGTACTATACCGGAAGTATCACTACTATGTAAATATGTTATTTTTTTTTTTAAAAGACATTATCATTCTTAAATGTAACTCTCTAACATTATTATGCTTTAACTAGATATATTGGTAATCACTTAAAATGTTAATAACTTTCCTTGAAAATCTTGTTTTTAGTGTTATGTGAATACTACAAAATAATTTTTTGCCTTTATCTTAATTTATGTTTACAAGTGTTCTTACTCTTATTGCTATTCTCAATTTAAATGTATATAACTTATGCTTTTTCCTTTTTTTTTTTTTTTTTTCTAGTCACAAAGATGATAGACAATAAAGTATATATTGTGGTGAATTATGGAGGGAGTTTCATTAATGACAGCTTACGTATTAATTATGTAGGTGGAGCACTATTTATGGTGGTTACCTGAATTAATCGAGTATCATATATTGATTTTATTGAAGACAAACGTCGAGAGCTTAACTGAGGAGATGTAACCCCCAAACCCACCTTCCCCACATTACAAATCAAGTTATCTTTTAGTTTATGATGACTCAAGTCTAGCAAACTTTAAATACCATTCCCCGAATAGTAACGTCAATGAACATTTTCTTGAGCACAATATTCCCGGTAGAGATGGAGGACCTTGATATCGACGTGGTTTCAGATGATGATGTAGATTTTGATCTTGAAGTTAGATGGAGTGATGTCAATAGAAGTGACAATATAGAGGCATTGTATGATTGTGATGAAAGTTCAAGAGGTATGGAAACTAATGATTGAGGGATGGTCGCTAATGAGGGTAATCCAAATGTCATGCAACAAGATGTTAATGTCAACAATGATGATAATGCTTCCACTAATTATGCCAAGACTAATGATAAGCTAAAGGGATCCGATGAGTAGGAAAGAATAAAGTATGGTGAGATGCAAGATGATCAACTACACATTGCAAGAAGAAAACACCATAATTATCCCTATTTTGATCCATTGGCGAGTTTCCCTATATTTTATGCAACCATAGATTTTGGTGATGTCCTGCAATTTAAGGCAACTGTAGTGCTACTGTATTTTAAACCAGTAAACAATGTATTTTCAAAAGAACACTCTTATATTTGTTAAAGCTAAATGTAAGGACATAAATTGTCCTTGGTATATCACTATATCCATGAATTGGAGCATATGTGAGCTTTAAGTGAAGACGTTTGAACAACGACACATATGCTAACAAACATACATTAATAAGAAGCCTACATCAAAGTGGCTAGCAAAAGAGTTCAAGGATAAGATTGAAAACAACTTTAGGAATTTAGTAAGGGGAGTCGAAGGAGTTAAACAAGAAACATATAGGGTTGAACGTAAAGCTTAAGTAAGAGGATACGAGAGAAGATGTTAGTGCAATTAAAATCCGACCACAATAATGAATATGAGAAATTATGGGACAATGTGGAAGAGTTGAGAAAGAGTAATATGATGGTAATCCTTGAGGTCAATAAGAGTGTATAGGAGGGGTGGTCAAATCTGAGTACATTCGCATGTACATATGCTTTGATACATGCAAGAGAGAATTTCTAGTAAGATGTTGCCACGTTATTGGTGTTGACAGTTGTTTCCTTACAGGACTGTGCAAGGGCCATTTGCTATGTGTTGTTGGATGTTTCAAATAGCATGGGCAATGGTACTAGTAGAGAATAAAGATAATTTGGCTTAGTTTCTTGACTTATTGAAGAGTGAACTTAGCATTGAAGATATGGGTGAAGGGTGGACAATTATTAGCAATTGTCAAAAGGTATGTGGTTACATCTATATCTTAATTTCCCTTATTATGTTTATGATTGATAAATATATCATGACAATTGATTTTGACAAGGGATGGTTGATGCTATTGATAGGATATTTATGAAGAGTGAACACCATTTTTGCGCTTGGCACCTTATAGCAAATTAGAGAGCAATATATTCTACATAGAAGCTTAGGAGGCTATTTTGGGCATGTTCAAAGAACACAAATATGGTAGATTTCAAGAAGAATATGGAATTACTACAACCTCATTCTCTTGTTGGTCATGCTGCGCTAAAGGAGGTTGATTTCAGAGATTGGGTTAAGGCATGTCTTCAGATAGGTGTAAAGTGTGATGTCGTTAAAAATAACATGTGCAAGGCTTTCAATAGGAAGATTCTTGGTCTAAGAGGAAAAGCCATTATAAGTATGCTTGAGGGCATTATGACTTATGTGATGAAGCATATACAGAAGTAAAGGGAATTGGTTCTAAAGTAGGTTTGTGATTATTCACCTCAAGCATTGGACATTTTAGTAGAATCAAGATGGCAAAGTAGGCGTTGCAAAGTGAAGTTTGCTGGTAATAATGGGTTTGAGATTAGGCATAAAGATGACATCTACGTTATAGATATGATTGGAAAGACGTGTAGTTGCTGCTTATGGCAACTAAGACGGAAACCATGGCATCATAGCTATTTACTATCTAAAACATGATGTTGAATCCTATGTCAATGCATGCCACAAGAATGCTGCATTCATTTCTGCTTATTAACATAGTATACCACTTATAGAAGACATGTGATTTTGGGAAAGGACTGGTCAGGTAGGTCCCGATCTACCCATCCCTCATTGAACAAGCTCACATGTGCCACATACATGCCATCCTCTTTGTCTTCTCTAAACGTAATGTGAAGGAGGAAAGTTGAACCTTTCTAGAAACAAACTTAAGGATCGATATGGTGATTGGTTTAAGTAGGGCGGACAGCTAAATGAAGTGATTTTTGTGTTAAGTGTAAGCATTTTCTAGTTTTTTGATTAAACTATTGCTTAAAATCATTTTAATCGATCAAGAATCATGTCAAGTTGGTCATAATAAAGAAATTAATCGTAAAAAAAAAGAAAACCCTAAACCATGCACATATTAAAGATTTGATTTTGGTGACTTTAGGATTTTCTATGTGTAAATTGATGCTAAATCTACAAATAGAGATCAATGGTGACCCAAATGGAGGAAGAAATTGGAATTTAAACACCTCATAAAGAAAGTCAAGCTCTCTCTCTACATACTCATGAGTGAATCCAACCTTCTCTCTCTAGATTTTAGTGATTTTGCCAACATCGTGGATTCCTTATCACTTATAGACCATAAATCCTCAATTAATTAAGAAAATACCTGAGATTTGGATTAAATCTTAAATGAAAATTTGTGTTCACTTTGTTCCTTTGACCCACCACCATATGTGACCGCGACCACCAAATTGAAACCACCCATAATACAAGAACTTCCTCCTAATTCCGTTTGACAAACCTCCTTTAGTTGACGGCCGTCGGAGCATCACAATCAAGCCTCTCCTTGGACACATGCTTTGTTTTATCAAAAAGCAATAGTTGTATTATTGCATAGTGCAATTTACCTTTGAATCAGTGGGAGGAAAATGAATAGATAGGAATTGTTATATATAAAAATAAGTTTCATCCATCAAAGATGGAAATGAGAATCACTACCTAGACTTGTGATGTTTGCTTATAGATTTGCTACTCGGCCATCTTCCCTACTTTCAAACCGTTAAATATTTACCACAACGTTTTTTTTTTAAAAGATAATAAATATAGTACAATTTATTTGATACGACAATTAGTCAATTTAAATTTCATACACGTTTTAATAAGTGAAAATTTAAACTAGGATGACATTAAATGATTTCAAAATTTAGGTGTAATTTTAGAAAAAATGCATGAATGTGCCATCAAGGCCCTTATCCTAGAAGTATCCGAATTTAAGGTTTTTCGTCGCTAGTCTTATTTTTTTAGCTTGAAAAGTTGTATAAAAGTTTCTTTCTCGGGATTGATCGATAGGGTGAATGAAAATTGAAAAACCAAAATCAACTTATTTCAGAAATCTGTGAGCATCCTTGAAACCTGTTGGTCAATACAACTGAATAGAAATATCCATGAATCAATGACAAGTCATTCCACTTAATCTTAAAGTTCAGTTTTTGAAAACCTTATCAAGGCATCATGACCTTGTCACCAAAAGGGACAGGACAGGGATAGGCAGCTGGCGTGCTCTCATTGTATACTTTTGATTAAATAAATACCAGGAGTATTTGGGACGGCTCACGGTTTCAGTGTGTCGTCTATTAGTAGCTATGCGTTAGTATAGTAGCTACATGAAGTCCTCACTTGAAAGGGAAGCAACGAGTCAAGTTACTAGAGGATGAAAATGGCTTCATCAATTGAGCTAGATGTAGTCATCATCATAAAACCTTGATGGAACAGGAGATGTAGCCAACATAGGGGCAGCAACTGAATTAATATGGTTAGGCCTTGTTTGGATACTGATCGTATACGTAATTTGTTTCATAAAATGTTAAGTTTTATATTGGAACGAATAATCATGTTGTAGGATTTTGGATTTCTTTTTCTTTTATTCTTTCTACCACGCATTGTTTAGCAGTCATAAATTGATGGAAAACTGTGGGAATGGATGAAGTAGGTGAAAATATTATGTTTAGATATTCAAAATGAAGGTGAAATTGGAATGAATTGAATGGAGATAATTTTACTTTATAACCCACTTTGCTTCTCTTGATTTTTCATTAAAGAAGAGTGAAAATGAGTGGAAACTAACAAAAAATCATGATAATATCCTTAAGTCTATTGAATTTTCATCTCTTTTAATTTCATTTCTGGAATAATGTTAAAATCATTATCTCAAATTTATGTGTTTTCTTCAATTTTATATTAGAGTTTCAAATTGTTATATGTCATATATAATTAAAATTTTTACTTGTCAAATTTATTATCTTTGACATCTTTAAAAGGTTGACATTCAAGTGCAAAACAATGGGAAGTAAGGTAGTAAATCAAATACACAAAAGTTTGATTAAATGTAACATAAACAATTAACAAATATGAAATGAAGTGCAAAATTAAAAAGATGTTCAAAATTCGAATTGTGATATTTGTATTATCTAGGACTCCAATGCCTTTATTACTTTTGAAAAATAGTTATTCCTAATTGGCAAAGACTACTATTCGAAAGAATTGGGCTCACGTTCTCATTTCAAGTTAAAGAAGCTAGCACCAAGACATTACTATTCGAAAGAATCAGACTTTTTTACCTAGTTGGACTTTTGCCAAAAGAAAATGAAATGATTCTTTTACGAAAAAAATAATCCTTACATTTTCTTTCATTTTCTATCCTAAGAACCCGAACAAAATTTGAAAATAACAATTTTCTTTTTTATCCTTTTCAATTATTCCCACTCTTCTTAAAATTTCTGTACACGGGGAAATTTGCAAGCACCCTATCTATATTAAGCGTTGTCATTTTCATGAAGCCCTAAATGGGGCCAAAAGGTGAATAGGCCACAAATCTTTTTATCTCCCTGTAGTGGAAACATCCAAGTAAAGAAGGGAAACGTGTCGGCCGCTTGTTTATTGAGGGCTTCTCGTTGAAAAAGACTAGGCTGTTACGGCCAGAAAAGCAAAAACACGAAAGGCCGTTTTTGCAAAACATCATCTTTTCCAAACAAGGGAAAAAAAAGTCCTCAAGGCGTATTGGGCAAGTAATTATTATCATAGCATAGAATGACATCGAATGCTTTGGCAAGGTGCATGTGTAAGTGCCTTTTTTGCTTTAGATTCAAGAATGGTTTCATGAATAAACATTAGCATAAACGCGTAACGTCCTTTTCAATCCATGAATTAAGCAGGAAGTCGTATTTATGATGAAGATATATACAAATATTTTTTCTTTTCTCTTTTCAAATAGAAATATTTGCTCGAAAGAAGACATATGAGAGAAAATTGTGTTTAATAATTGACCATTAGATATATATCTTTTTTATATTTTAATGATGCATATGTTATTTCCGCCAATTATTATATTATAATTTTGAGGTGATGGGCTTGGGAGGAAATTGAACTTATTCATCTTATTGAAAAATTAGTAATCAGAAGATTCTATGGTTCCGTTTTCTATTTTGATTGGACCAAACCTACTTTATAAATTTAAATTATTAAATTCACGGTTTATTTAATGTTTCATTTAGATAAGTATAAATTAAAGGTGAGACTGATGGCGAAATTGGTCTCCTTAAAAAAAAAAAAAACTGCAGAAAAGTCCCTAATAATTATGCCAGTGAGGTACAATTATCATAGCAGTAGCTAATGTATGTTAAATATATTTTATTAATAAATGTAACTATACGCTAGTTTGAGTAGAGACTATCAAAAGATAATTTGCATATATCAATATACTAAATTTTCTTGTGTTTGATTGCACCTTTTTTTATTAGGATATTGTTGACAAGTTCCCATTTGTAGCCATTTGCAAAACCTTTGTGTTCCTATAGCATAATATGATTATTTGAGGCTAAATGCGAAAGGAAAGAATTATCAGTAACATGACAATTTCGACTTATATTTGGGATTAGATTTTGGCGAGGACCAGTTTTGAACCGTGAACATATTCAGAATCGACTTGGCTTAAAAATGGGTTGGTTGAATCGCTGTGGCGAATTGCTGGCCTTTAAGAGCTTAGACAGTTCAACGGGGTGGAAACACTTGGCTCGGTGTGTCGACCCAGCCGGTTCACTCTCTTGAAAAAAGAAAAAAAAAAGAAAGAGAAAGAGAGGTCATTAAGTTGAAAAAAAAAATAATTTGATAATATCGAATAAGTAATTATATATTAAAGTTACTTTATTTACAATAGTGAAGGATAATTTTTTTAAAAAATAATATCTATCAAATTAATAATAGATACTAATTATAAGTTAATTATGTGTTAATAGATAGAAAATTTAATTTTAGTTAATATAAGTTTTTTTTGTAAAACTTATTAAATGTTAAGGATTTGAATATGAGAAAAAGATAAAATTTGAGAGAAAAAAAAATAAAAAAAGTTGGAATTGCATTAAGTCGAAATTAATAAAAAAAATAGAAATTATTAATTATTAGTAAACTAAAAAAAAAAGAGAGAAAGGAGATCATATCATTAAAAATTATTAATATATTAAAAAAAAGAAATTAATAAAAAATTAAATATTAAAAAAAAAATGGTTTAAGGATCTCAAACCAGCCCTTAAACCAGCGGGCTTAGTGAATCGGCTCAGAACCGCCAACTTACAAGCCATTTACAGTTCATCGTGCATCGACTCATGAACCAGTGGTTCAGAATCGGTTCGGCTCGATGCCCACCACTATTTGGGATTATTCATGCAATCATAACTCCGTTCCAACATTTGGTTTGTTGAACTTATCAAGAGTGGGGTTAAAAGAATTTTATAAATTTTTACTACACATGATTTATACACAATAGGATTAAATATTATTTATACTAGTCAAATACACACCAACATTATGGGTATATATAAAATAATACAATGATTATACTACCTGTGGGTGCATAAAAAGTTAGAGGGAAAGGTAGTATAAATGTGAGAATGGAACTAAAAGATGGGATGTAGATAGCATGATATAAGAAATAATGACCTAGTGGATAGCTATTCAAAATAATGGTTATGTAATTTTCATTCTTATTCATTTAATTAAATTAAAAAACAACATTATGAATACATTATGTAAACACCAATTTGATGGTTATACAAAGCTTTTGAAACTTAAATTATATAGACAATTTATTCGATTAACAACATTATTTGGAGTCAAACTTTTAGTAAAAGTAAGAAGAAGCAACGTAATTCAATTGGGAATGTCAAACTCAATTATCGATATGAATCCTATAGAGTTTAGGAATTTTATAATATGTAAAATTACATGCCTACCGGTATATAGGTTATTAGATGCTTAATAGATAAGATAACCTTCCCAGATTATGTAATTACAACATAGTCTAAGGGGTAAATGAAAGCTATAAACCATATTAAATTGAATTCAAATTAAGTTTCTTTATTTTAAAAAAGAATATTTTATTAAAATATATTAAAGTGCATGGGTTTCATTTGATTATGCAAGACCTTGTTGCATGATAAATGTTATATATAATTAGAATTAGTAATTAAAATTTAGAATCATTAGCAGAAATAGAAAAAAAAAAAAAAAAAGAATTAGCACATGCTAAAGGTTCTAGAATTTACTAGATTTTTTCTATATTTGTTAGGGTCTCAAGGAGGACTATCATAGATACTTGTACAAGTTATTTTGCAGACTATAAATGAAAAACCGAAAAATATTGTTTCCCGAGTGTTGTATTCAGCAAAACCTTTCTCTGCATTAGGAGAAATCTAGCTGCTTTTGGCTGTTGATTCATCAGACACCTATTTCATTTCACTAAATTCCAAATTACACTTTTCCACTGGTACCTTTCCATTTCATCAGCTTATCACTATCATAAGCTTATTATTCGTCATTATTCTTAATAAATTAGACTCTCAGCTACTCATTAGTTACATTCTCTTGTTAAAATACAAACTTCTTATTTACGATTTAGACACATTTTGTTTAAAATAAAAAATATCATTGCGCTGCAGATCTTTAAAGGAATTCGATATTTATAAACCGTTTATATATATATATTACTTTTTTTCCTTTTTGCACATATATCGTGTGTGCAATATACTTGGTCTTATTGGATCGGCTTTGAAGGGTCTTAGGAAATAATGCTGATTACTGGCCCAAACATTGTGGTTTGCTGGGGTTAAAGCTTGAAACTCGTCCGTTACCTATCGGAGAACAGAAGACGCATTTGGTTTTCAATTGCGTTCAGTCGAATCAGCAGAAAGCATTACTAATTATGATAGCATAAAACATTACTTTTAAAAAGCACATTGAAATGCAATTTATTTGTTAAATTTTTTCTGGATGCTAAATTTGTTTAGCGACAAAGTTATTGCTGAACCTAAATATGCAATTGATATGTTCATCTTGTACTTATGATCTTAAGATCCTATAAGTCAATCTGTACGATAATCAGCAATTTCATTTATATTATTTTTAATATTTTATTACATTGATTTATTATCCTACATATTGGTTATTTACTAGTACAATTATGTTATGTAATGACATAATAGGATTTAAATTTAGTAGATCCGGAACCTATCATTCTTGAATGTGTTAGCTTGGGTTTAAGGAGAGGTTCTTTTTCTTTCAATTTTCTTTTTGTTTTTTTAACCACCAAAATGGAAGAAATAGCTATATCATTGTCCAAAGCTAGGGACTAGGATTACAAACGAGTTGCACCAAGTCGAGAAAAAAATTATTGAGCTTAAACCGAGTTTTTTATCGAACCTGAAATTAAGGCTTGAGCTCGACTTGTTTAGATAAACGAGTTTTATTTAGAACTCAATTTCGACTCGTTTACTACAAGTTTGAGCCGAGCCTAAAGCAAGTCGATATTAAACTTATTAACAAGCCTAAATATACAAAATTAAGAAATATATAAATAAATAAATTAATAAATAGTGAACAACGATTGTATTATATATTGTTCTATAATATATATTTTTAGGGCCAACATTGTCCTATAATATATTATATATTTATATATATTATATAGATAATAATCTTTAAATTTTAATAATATATAATATTTATAATATATATAAAATTTATAAATCTACTAACCGGCCTAAATGAGTTAGCTTGCAAGCCTAAGTAAGCTAACTTACAAGCTTATATTGGAGCTCGATCTCAATTTATTTAAGTAAATGAGTTTCATATAGAACTCAAATTTAAATTGAGTTTTAAACGAGCGGAGCTCAATTAACTTGCGAGGCAACTCATGAGCAGTTCATCTCATTTGTAGCCCTAGAGGGAACCGATTTTTTATATAATAAAATGATACCTCTAGCCGAAATACCGATAGGGGGAATCAGATTCAATAGCAATGCAACGAATCTTCTTTCCATGTCAGAGAAGTAAACCATCTTTCCATAGCTGACCAATGATTTCAATGCTGTTATTTCACGTACTGTCTTCCAAAACAAATAACCAACGTGCCTATTTTTCCATTGAAACCTCCAATAGCAGCACCATCCTTTGATTTGCATCCATTAACATTTAATTTGAATAAAGTAACCTTATGGGGAACCATGCAACTACTGCTGCTTGATTTATTTTGTTTTTAATCTTGATAATCAAGGATCCTCATAGTCAACATGCTTGTAACAACTTATTTCAGAAGTACAAACTATCTTAGATAGATCAAATGATAAACTATTTTTAGTAGCTATTTTGTGATACTTTTAAAATTTAATCTCACATAAATCATATGAGGGAATTTTAGTGAATACGTTAACATTGACTAGTATCTTTTGAATCAAGTGGATGAAAATGATTCATTAATATTTGTCGACTTAGTCTTAATTGCTTTTGACCTAGGAAATTACAAATGGTATTAAAATGGATTCTTACTAGTAGGTGAATGATTTGTGGATGAACCAAGATGCAAGTTGGAGGACTTATTTTGACCTGATTTATAGAAGTGGTCCAAGGAGAGTAAGGAGTGTCATCAAATTGTGACTCCTAGCAAGTCTTCAGGATTACACAGAAGTTGAAAGTAGCAAGACTGAACAAAATAGTAACAAAAAAAAAAAAAGAAGGAAAAATGAATTTAATTGTAAGATTTTATGAAGATGATGTGGTGTGTTAGGGGAAGAAATTGTGATAACTAAAAAAAAAAATGTAGTCCCACATAGATTATACTAAGAAATCAATAATGGTTTATAAAGGCTAAGTTATGAATACTATATGGCTAAAATGATATTTTGTTATCACACCAACATATGATTTGATTGAAAGTTCAAATACTGCTTAAAATTATTGGTGTGGATTGACACACATATTTTCATAGCAATTATATGATTAGCAAACAAAATTGTTAAGTGGAAAGTAATACACTTTTTAGTTTCAACTAATTTGTAATTACATAGTCCAAAATTTTACCATATCATTATACAAGATAGATGGATATATATACATACATACAAACTTGTGCCATGGGCATGTTTTTATAATCTTTTTTTTTTTTTGCCATATTATTCAACTAATATATAGATTATGTATAGGTTATTTTTATATAATATTATGCAAAATATCAATAGTCTTAGGGTACTAGTAAAGGAAGTCTATAGCCTCCATCATCTTAAAACATACACCACCTTTTCCAGCTAACCAACGCACACATTCCTTAGCTTCTTGACAAACTCAAAAGAACATTGCCCAAAAACCAATTTCTGCTTGCTTAATATCTTCAATGATTAGATAAATGTACCAACAAGGTACAAACTTTCCAAAAATACTCACCACAATCACCATATAGAATGGCTTTTCTTTCAATTGTGTACAGTTGACATGATCACTAATATGGCATGCAAAGTTGAAGATGCATTTGGACCACTTTTCTTTTTAATCTTTGGGAAAGATGGTGTTTAGTTGAATAATGTGATGCATCTCATTAAATGTATTATGGGACAACATTTACATCATCCCTTTATGTGCTTAATTTTCTAAAAGGTACTTTGTGGTCCTATTCATGAATTTATACAACTTCCTCAATTATTCACTAACTATATACTATGTTAAGTGTCTTTGTGCTACATCTCTAAATGCCAAAGTCTCCTTAAATGGTCAAGAACAAGTGGTGCCAATAATTGGTGGTTTAAATTGCAAACATCAACGCTACTCATAATTCTACACTTGCAAGCATTTACATAGTCTAGTAGTCATTTGGTGATGTCTCACATACCTTTAAAAAATAATATGCATAAAAATATATAATTGGTTATATAATGTGATGCCTCCATTATCTACTTTTATCTCAATTTGATTACATCTCAACCACTCATCACTGTTCACTTTGATCCCTTACTTTGGTTTTTAAACCCCCGGATTGTTCTTAGTAATAGAAATGAAGAATAATGAGGTAGCTTATGAGATTAGGTTTTGTCAAAATAATTCCATGTTTTTCTATCGCATGAATATATTGACCAATATTTTACTTTAAAGCAATTTGACTATGTCAAATACTTTACAAATTTAGTAGGAGAATTACATATCAAAGGATCCAAGTTGGTGATCAAGTTCAAATAGAGATGGAGCTATTAAACATTTTAAAAAGAAATGATTGTTAAAGTGGTGCGGATAGAGGATGTTACATTTAAATAAAGGATGAAAATTTCACAATAAAAGATAAATGTTTTGTTCTTTTACGTGGTACATCACTAAAATTTGACGTTGTAACATTAAATACATAATGTCATTCTATGAACTTCCTCTATGATAGTAGGGTTGTGCTCAACTATAGAACAATGCGTAAGAGGAAATAAAAGTGAATTATTTCTCACATTCAGAAAAAAATACAAAATAGTCCTATTTATATAATGTTATATAGCAACCTAACTAACTAACTGATTCTAGAAGAATATAATAAAGAGTACAGCTAAGCAATGAACTAACAAGTAGTTACATGTCAACAAACAAATATCCCATACTACTTTAAGTATACTACAGCTAAGTTGCTGTTGTATAATGAGTTGTACTAATACATATAGTTTAGAATCTTACCTTACCACCACCACACCCCTACCCCACTTCAAGTTGGATCATCTTGGAGACCTACTTACTACAGATGAATTGCAGAATAGCATAACTAATAGGTTTAGTCAAGAGATCTGCAAGCTATAGTTGTAAAGGAACATGTAAAATCTTTAAGAAACTTGCATTTACTTTTAGGTAATTATGTAGAGTAGAACACACTTGAGATTTATGAACAAGCATGTAGGTCAAGTTCTACGGCTATAATCATCAACAATTGTAATGAAGTAATTTGCTCTAGTAATGAAGTAACCCAATAGGGTCCCCAAAGATCTATATGTAGCAAGTGGAACATAAAAGGAGAGTTACTATTATTATGGTCAAAAGGCTTTTGATGAAACTTAGCCAAATGACATATTTTACAAATGAAATCATTGAAAGACAAGTTTGACTCATCATCCAAGTGTTTCAGTTTAGAAATGGACATATGTACTAATCTAGCATGAATCAGCTTTGCTAGATTAGATTTATTACAAGAACTGAATGAATGTATAAATGCAAAGGTCCACTAGTAAAAGTAATACATACAATATCACTCTTACAGATCAGTACATATAGTACTCTCATTTCCTTAGTTGTTGCCACAATTTGGTTATTTTTTAGGTCCTAAAATGTGCAAAGAGAGTTAGTAATGGTTACCGATAATCGTTGGTGTACCAGTAGCTTACTAACAAAAAACAAACTATGGGTAAAGTTAGGAACTAATAAGACATTATGTAAAGTGAAATTGGAATGTATATAAAGTGAACCAAATGTAGTAACCTGTTTCATTGTGCCATTTGGTAAACAAATTGATATTGGTTAAGAAAAAGTGTATGGTTGGTTAATAAAGAAAGAAAGGGTGTCATGTGGTCCATGGCACTTATACCTACTATCTAAGTGCCTAAGTCACTATTCAAAGCATTAAAATAAAGAGGATGTGTGGAATGAGTACCTGCAGCATGCACCAGAATAATTGTTGTCATTTTTGGCTCTCTAGCCACAGATTTACCTTTCATTATCTTCATTATCTCATGGCACATTGTTTGCATAAGTGTTGAATCAACTGTTGTTGAGGATCCTATATTAGTATTTGCAGAATTAACAAATTGGTTAAGAAGAGTATCAAAGTCTTTATCGCACAATGAAGCTAATCCTTTTGATTTCTTAGTAACCCTTCGTATACCAATATGGATGTCCTATAATTTGGAAATAATTATCTATTGAATATCCTTCTGTCTTGCTATACCTACACAACAGTTTCACTATATTTCCTTTGAATTTTTGTTAGTCCATATTTCCTCTATTAGAGAGGAAAGCTACATCCTCAAGTTTTGAACTAACTCTAAATGTGATTTGTTTTTATGTCTTGACTTGTTGCATAAGATAATAAGCTTTATTCACATTCAGCAAGGGATCTATCCTTAAAATCTGATTACAAACATTTTCAAAACTATCATACAACCCCATCATAAACTGCATTAAATGATTTTGTGACTCAAATTCAAGAAACCTTTCTTTCAATCCACATGTACAATAATCAAGATGGCCATAAGAATACTTAGGATATCTATTTAAAACTTGTAATTCATTCCATATTCGTTTCATTTTGATTATAATATGCACTCACGGATAGATTTCCTTGTTTAAGATTGCACATCTTATGTTGTAGTTGATACATAAGCGAACCGTTAGTATGATTGTACTGATTAACAATCTCTACCCATAATTCACACAAAGACTACACATACAAATAATTTTGAGCCAAATCCTTACTCATAGAATTCATGAGCCAGCAACGCATCATGTAATCACACCATTGCCATTTAATTAGATCAGGTGATTCTCGATCCGGTTTAACTATTAAGCCATTGATGAATCCTAATTTGAGTTTCACACCTAGATTTAATCGTATTGATCAACTCCAAGCAACGAAATTCATTCCAGTAAAATGTACACTTCTTAACATCATATTAGGATTGTCAAATACAGAGAGAAATAACAGATCTACACTAGTTTGATCAACAACAACCATTCTAATGTAGAGAAAATGATTAGGAAAGAAGAATATATTGACTTACATGAATAAAAGAGAAAGCAAAATTTAATCAGGTTGTCACCACTCTAATACCATGTGAACTTTCTCTATGATAGTAAGGTTATGCTCAGTTACAAAACAATGCGTAAGAGGAAAGGACATATTTAGAAAAAAATATAGGATAGTCTTATTTATATGATATTATATAGCAACCTAACTAACTAATTAATTTTAGAAGAGTACAACAAAAAGTACAGCTAAGCAATGAACTAGCAAGTAGTTATACATCAGCAAATAAATATCCTATCAACTAAGCTGCTACTGTATGACAAGCTGTAATAATACAAATAGTTTACTCATTCTATATTTTCACTACTTTACATAATGTTCATATTCTATTTGAAATACTAAAAAATTTCATTATCTATTTGAATAACTTAGAACTTTCATCTTTTATTTGAACAACTTAGAACTTTCATCTTTTATTTAAACTTGACCCAAAACATTTATCCTTAGTATATAATTTTCGCTAACCTGATATATTATATATAATTAAATTACAAAATCATTTTCTTTATTGTTTTTATACACGCATTGTAGGTAGCTGCGTTACTAGTATACTTGGGTATTGTTTAGTTGTAATATTTTATAGTACAACACTTAGGTATTATTTAGTTGTAATATTTTATAGGATAACACTTGACAAATCTTTTAGTTTATTGTTTGATTTGCAATATTGGCCAAAGTTACCAAACAAAAGAGCCTTGAGTAATTAAAGAAAAACTAAAAAATATATACTGTATATTTGATGATATAAAAATTTATTTCATATAGTACAAAATAACGATATTTTTAAAATTCTATAAATAACTGCATACAAAGTTCCTAAATTAGATGAACTTTATTTTAAATTATACTATGAATAATTAACTTTTTTTATTATAAAAATTGAATTTAGTACTTCGCTTACTAAACATAGCATGAAAATATTATACTATTATTTTTTTTTCTTGTAGTATTCTGCTCAATTCTCCTTATACTATCCAATTTTGCTAACTAAATGCTTTTTTGTATTTTCTTCGTTAACATAAATTTTTATCCTTAATTTCTCTATATATTATGCATATGGGAAATTATGAAAGAACAACATAACTTTTGGATATAAATAAAAGGTAAATGAATGGTGTATTGTGTACATAATTGGCATAGGAAACTTGATAAAGATTTTTATGGCAAAATGTTAATATACTCTTAAGAGCACCTAATAAGGGAGGAAAAAAATAAACATTTTCATTTTTTGATGTACTTATTTTTTAGTAAAAACATCCTAAAGAAGTGACAAATATTTTTTTTACGTTTTCTAACTTTAAGGGCACTTGTTATTGTATTACCTTTTAAAATTTATTTATGTATATACATCCTTGTAGCTACAATATGTATCTAAATTAAATACATACTATGTAGAGAAGTATCTATCTAAAAATATACATATTGATGGCGCATAGACACCATCTATGGATTTACGAGAAAAGTTTTTTTGGAAAGACATACATATATAATTGGATAATATACACTACGTATTATGCATATATGGTGTGTAAATACCATATGTTATTTCATTGGTATTTACATGACATGTAATAACTATTGACTTTATATTGAATAAAAGTGACAAAGAGAGAGTTTCTTAAAGTCCATTTATTTGATACTTTATATATATGTATATATACACATATACATACATACATGAGTGGTAATGCTCAATGACCAAAAGCTTCAATCATCGGCAGATAGTTAAAAGCATGTCTACACGTAAGTCTCCCAAGCAAAATTAGGCACACAAACTTTAATGGTATCAATACACCACATGTTATTAACGCTATTACTTTATTGTGTCATCACTTCTAAATACACGGTAGGTTTAATGTGATTTTGCAAATAAAGGGATTGAAGTGATCTCATCTATAAAAAATTAAAGTGATCTTATCACATTAATTATTGCTACTTAATCGTAACATTGCTCTTAATTGCTTAGTAAGCTTAATGCCATTTTACAAATAAAAGGATTTGGCGATCTCATCTGTAGATCACAGAGAGTTGCTATGTTCAACATATGCTTCACCAAAATAGCTTTTGCTTAATTAGCAAAATATATGGTTTATTTAGTAATGGGCTTAGCCTATATATTTTTCATGGATGAACTTTTTAGATTAGTGGCAGAGCTTAGGAGATCAAGCTTATTTATTAGGGATGTTTTGGAGAGATATAGTTTGGTAGACTTGTAATAAGGATTGTCGAGCTAATTTGCTCATCTTCACCTTTCTTGATTAGCATGTACGCGCAGCAAACTCATCGATTGATTAATAAAAGAAATGCAATTGAAAAGGTAATGTAAAGAGATGTTAAGGAAGCTATCTCATTTGTTAATTTTTTGAGTCATCTAACAAATGCGGATAAGTCTCAAAATTTACAAATAGGTGTTTTCTCCTCATCATTTAAAATTTTCAAAAGATCTGATAAAAACTGTTGTGTTATTGGAACTTTACTACTAAGGATCAAACCCCTGATTCGACAAAGAGCATTTAACTCTTACTTAAGATCAATGAAGTTAATGCTCTAAGCACCTTCACTTTCTGCAAACATATGTTGCTACTAAGATCACCAATTTCTCCCGCCACTACTCTCCATAACCACAACTACGTACCATTGGACCTTAAGTTTGTGGTAAGGTGATATCGATTATGTGTGTGTTGCTTATCCTTATACTTTTGATGATCTCAAAGAAGTCTCAATTCAATGACACGTGAGTGGATATGAATAGTGAAGCATAGGATAAGGAATTAGCGATTTTAGTAGTAGCGTTTGATTTTGACAGGTGAAGGAACTTTGGAGCATTCGAGTTTATTGTTCTTCACTGAAGTTTGATCCTTGTTAGTAGAGTTTTAACAACATAATGGCATTTATTTAGATCTTTTAAATACCATTAAATGAAGAATAGAAAACACCTATTCACAGATTTTAGGTATTGGTCTTGTTTGTCAAAATAGCTCCAGAAATTGACTAACAAGATAAGCGTCTATAATATCCCATTGGATTGCTTTATTGTTAGATGGATGTAACCTTCTATGTATATTATTCTTTTTAGGCCTATGGAAGCCTACACCCGTAGATAAGATTGCTAAGTACATATGTTATTCAAGGAAGGTCAATGACTAGAGGGTTGGCTCCATGAACTTTATTTTAAGTCCACTAAACCATATCTCTCTAAGACATTCCTAACAAATAAGCAATGCTCACTAAGTTCTATCACTAGCCCAAAAAATTAGTTTTGTAAATTATGTCTAGTCTAAGCCCATTATCAAATAAGTCCTTTATATTTTGCTCCTTAACCAAAAGCTCTTCTAACAAAGCACATGTCAAACATAGCAATTGTGAGACATTACAAAAATTGGGTACTAACTCACAATTGATTGGTTCATAAAATTTAAGGCCATTATATAAGTTATTTGATTGAGTCTAAATTTTATGATGAAATTAAGAATATTAGTAGAAATGACCTTATAAGTTTGGATTTAAGAAAATAAAATAATAAAAAATGATATTTATAAAATAAATGTGTTTTACCTGTTATTTACTGAAAACATGAAAAACAAATTTCGATAATTAATAAATAGATAAATTATATGTACTAAAAATTATAAATAAATTAAATAATATTTAAGAGTATTATTTGTATTATATATGCATTTATGTGTAGGCGTAAATACTCAAAATTACTTAAAATAGTTAATATATACTAAGTAATCATAGAAAAATTAATAAAAAAATTTAGAAAAATGATGTTAATTGCTGAAAGATGCTAAAGAATGGCATGGCATGTTGGGATATGGTTTGGCAAAAAGAAAAGTGTGATAGCAACATGCAGTTTAAAGAAAAGTGGAGAATTTGTGACGTTTGGCAAGGAAAAAATATAAACCGACTTCAATTCTTCCTTACAAATTTAGAATAGCCCTCCCTTAGCTTATTTGGTCCTTTTGGCAAGTAGGAAAAATAGAGAGAGGGTAAGGAAATTTAAGTGAGTATTTTTAGAAAATTATACAAAACGGAGTATAATTAGGGCTAAATCGAAGTGCACTAATTGAACTGAGACCTGAGAGCAAACGGCCACCATCACATGACAGCTAGACCATTGCTTGGAGCTGCTAACAATGGTGGGGCCACCGCTGGTAGCCAAAGGTTGATCAACTTGTGAGTTTTCCAAATATGTCTGATTTTCATCAAATTAGTAAAAATAGCAGAATATGTCCAAAAATTATGAAAATTTGTATTCCAGCATATTTTTTATATAGTTTTTAGGAAAATATTATTTTGTTTAAAATGAGTCTCAAAATATATTGCACTTAATAAATTACTAAAACCTAAGCAAATTTTGCTTTCGTTTTCAAAAGTCCTATTGACGTTGTTTTAACTCCAAAATTTTTCTATAAAAAATCTATTATGTATATTAGATTGCTATGAAATTTTTTTCATGAAAACTATTTTTTCATATTTTTATTTGAATTTTAGGCCTTAAAATCCTATTAAAATAGCTATTTGTTAACATATATTTTAGTAATTTTTCAAGTAACTGTTCTCACTTTGATTTGGGGTGAATTTTGATATTTTATAATAATGAATAATGTTAAGTGATGAGTTTGGTGGAGTTAGGAACATTGGATTTGAATACTGTGGATTTAGGGTATATATATACATATAGTATGTAAAATATTTAAATGTGGCAGTTAAGTGGAGTTGATCCAAACTAAAGTGAAAATAAGCTATATGATGAACTTTGAATCTGATTGTGAATCAAACTTATGCATGTTTATGCTCAAATATGGAGTACCCTCGGATTAGAAACTAATTCTGAAGATAAATCAGGAATAAAGCATATAGAATGAATTAGGGGATTGGTTAGAAACTAAATAAGAGACTTAGTGTACTTAAAATATAGTTAGTTGAACTTTATAGAATGAATCAGGGAGAGTTTTTAAGACTTCTGTATAAAATTGTAATCAAAAGTTAAATTAAAAGCTAATTTAGAAGCAAAATCAAAATCAAAACTAGTAAGTATACTAGTATGCTAGGGAATTGATTAGAAACTGAATTAGATATCCTTTTCACTCAAATTAAAGTTAAATAAACTCTGTGAAATAGGTTAGAAAGAATTTTGAGATTTATGAACAAAATAAAATCAGGAGTTGAATTAGAACTTAAATCAAAGACTAAATTAGAGATTGAATTAGAAGCCAAATAAAAAACTTGTGAAATATGAAACTAATTACAAGAGGCTTAAAACTTGAATAATTAGATATAATAAAACTTTAAACTGAAGATAATAATAAGAGTTATAAAATAAGCCTATATATAGTTGTTATATGAATACTAAAACGACCTCTATATTATAGGGACTAACGATGAAAGCCTATTGGAAGTTGCACCTTAAGTAAGTAAGTAAGATGTCTAGGTAAGTTTGGGATGAATACATAATTTTATTTTAAAGTACTGTTTCATAGTACTTGGAAGCTTAAGATTACTTTTGATTGTACTTGTAGGTAGGTTGTTTATATGCATGCTTGTACATGCATGTTTCTGAATTTAATTATTTACTACTAGCTTGTTGTTCAACTGGTTGAATTGCTTGATATTGTTTGATTGCCTTAAGTTGGACTTAATGATATATAACTAATAAACTTAACTGGTCATACATTGCAACCTATTAGGGAAAATGTTTAGAATTCTTCGACCAAATACTAATGCCTTCAAAAGGGATAGTATTGTAGCATAATGACTCCTTCTTCATGTTTAGTCGAACTAAGTAAAAGAAAAGAAGGCCGCAACATGAGTGAAGGCAATACTCTGAAGGTTGTCATGGGAGGGGTGGTGTCTCCATTATACAAGCCTAGGTTTGGTCATGAGTTATTGAGTGTATTGAAACTCCTTAATCGAGATTAGAGTGGGTGTAATTTCTTTAATCTAATGATGGACCAAACAACGTTACGCAATAGTGTGAGACTCTACAAAAAATTGGTCATTAATTCACAATTGATCAATTTGGAAACAGTTAATAAAATTTATGGTAGTTACATAAATTATTCGATTGAGCCCAAATTTTACGATAAAATTAAAAATGTTAGTAGAAATGACTCCATAAGTTTAGAGTTAAAAAAATAAAATATTAAATTATTAATTTATACATATATCACTTGTTATTTATCAAAAATGCGTAAAACGAGTTCCAATAATTAACTAGTTGCTATAAATAAATTATATGCAGTTATATAAATTAATAAGAAATAAAATAAAAGTTTAATAATTGAGACACCCTTTAGAAATTATGAATTATGTCAACGTTCTTAGAATTAAATTGACCCTCATGACGAAGGTAATAAAAATTAAAAGGAATAACTATATAACTTTAATATTTTAAATTAAGCTCATATATATATGTTTTTACTAGAATTATTAAGTTTATCGAGTCTAATTACTATACTGTAGAGTTTATAATATTAGATATAGCTTATAATAAATTTTTTTAAATCAACTACGTGATCTTAATAATTTATATTAGTGAGTAACATTGTATATAAGATGTATATGAATAAGTCCCAAATAATTAATGGAACATATCCATATATATTGTGTAATAAAGAAAAATATATTTAGAGCCTTATTTTGAATTGTAAAATCAATGAAAAATTAGTTCTAAATAAGATCAAATAGTAATATGGGTCCTAAAAAAGTTATAAAGAATAGTTTTGTAAAGTTGAATTTCAAAAATAAGTTGATATACAACCATCATAAATTATAACATAATGTTTATCGAGTTAAATGTTAATTAGTCTAGAAATAGAAATTTTACATTAGATATATAATATATTTTTCTACTATTTTTGAGATATATTATCAAACTTTATAAATAATAAATAAGATAAAATTACAGTCGAAAAATTACGTAAAATCAGATGATATATATATATATATAATTATCACCACATTAAGGAAGGTGGTAGGCGATGAAAGTTGCCTTATATATATATGGCTTTAAGCCATGTGAGAGAGAGAGAGAGAGAGAGAGAGAGAAGAAGAAGTGATTAGAAGGTTTAATTTTTTCTATTGTCCGATATTTCCAAGTAATCTCATTTTCACAGTTATAAGTGTTGTTTTATAATTGGCTTATAAATGTTGATTTAGTTTGTAATTAGACATCTTAAAATGTTAGTTGGTGATAGAAGATTGTACATGTAGAGTTGTTATGTAGATATGTGTATTATGTGTTGGTTAAGTGTAAATGATTAATATGTGGAAATGAGAAATTTAGTAGATAAAAAATTATTAAAATGAATCAACAATATTATGACATTAATAATAGGATATAAATTTGTTTTCAAATATAAATTTAGGAAATTATATGGAAAATGTAAGTTATTCTCACATTGAATCAAACTTGGGAGTTAGATTAAGAATATAGTGTATAATACAAATTAGAATATTGACTAGAAGCTAAATAGGAGACTTGGAATACCCAAAAATAGTTAGATGAATTTCAAAATTGATTGGTGAGGAATTCCTAGAGTTTACAAATAAAAAACTATAGCAAAAAACTGAATTAAAACCTAATTTAGAAACTGATTCAGAAACTTAATCGGATATTAGTTTAAACTTATATGTAATAAGAGTATAAATACTAAAATGGTATTTATATTATAGGAGTAAGCGGTGACAATCTGACTTTATATTAAGCTTGAGTGAGTAAACCGAGAATTTCAAGTAAGTTTAGGATCAATACGTCATTGTAATTTGGAGCATTGTTTTATAGTATTTAGAGGCCTAAGACTATGTCTAGTTGTGTTTGTTAGATAGCTTGATTGTACGCATGCTTATATGTACGTGTTTCTAGGTTTAATTGTACGATTCTAGTTTGATGCACTGGATTGTAACTGTTTGTTTTATGTGAAATAATTGAACACCTTTAATTAGATTTAATTAAATATATGACTTGTAAATTTAAATTGGACATATACTATAACCTACAAGGGGAAACATTTAGGCTTCTTCGACTAAATACTATCCCCTTCGAAAGGGGTAATTTTGTAGTATAATGGTCCATTTTTCATCCTTAATTGAACTAAGTGATTGGAGAAGAGGTTACGGTAAGAGTGAGGATAATGGTTCGAAGGTAGTCACGGGAGGAGTGGTGTCTTCGTAGCATAAGCTTAGGTTTTGTTGTAAGCTTTTGAAATGTTTGCTAAACTTCTTAAACCAAATTAGAGTGGGTGTAATTTTTCTAATTTCATGATGGATCAGAAAACGTTGTACAATGGCATTCGTCTATTGCATTGCATTTAAATAATTAATTGATAACTCTTCTTGTACTTGATGTACTTACTAAGTAGTTGATTACTTACATTCCTATAGATATTATTACAGGTGTTAACTTGGAAGCAGTATCATAACTACCCTAGAGTTAACTATTATTAGATCCTGGAGAGTGAGGAAATAAAACTGATGAGCAATTACATTTTTAAAGTTTTAATCCTTTTTTTTTTTAATCTTCTATTATTAACGTATGTATTTCTTAAGTAAGGTTAGGTTATTAAATCGTGTAACATTACTTGGAATTTTGAAATCTTAGTATATATTTTTTTCATATTTTTCATATTTTCTTAGGTAAATAACATGTTTTATTTGTGAACTATTTATTGCAAAGCGAGTTAGTCGTAAAAGCCTTATACAAAGGTCAGCTTCTATCTTAAAATAGTTTGCATAACGGTACTGTTACGATTTTACCATTTTAGCGCATGACAATGGCATTTGTCTATTGCATTTATATAATTGGTCAACAACTATGCCTATGCTTAATGTTAGTCTTATGTCTCTGTCTCAATTTACTGAGCAATTTGTTGCTCATATCCTTATAGATATTATTATAGGGGTTAGTTAAGAAGCGACAATATATCTATCATAAAGCTAATGACTATTGGATCATTAGGAGTAAGAATATAAAATTGATGATCAGTTACACTTTTGAAGTTTTGGATCTTATCTTTAAATCTTTGAGTATCAAAATCTTTGAGCATAAAACTATGTATTACTTAAGCAAGATTAGGTTATTGAATAATGTAAATATTACTTGGGATATCAAAATCTTAGTATGTGTTTTTCATAATTCTGCAGGCAAATAATCTTATTATTTCACGAATTATTTACTTTAAAATGTGTTAGTTGTTGATATCTTATGTAAATCAGGTCTACGATAGTGACTATAAGGTTAATTTTTATTATAGAATAGTTTACGCAATGGAATTATTACGATTCTATTACTTTGGGCATGACAGCAACTGTTTAATTCATTGCTTAGCACATATAAATTGTTGAATCGTCGCTTCATTGCTTATTGTGCTGATGGAGCTGCTATTTTTGTTGGTCAATGTGTGGTAGCATAATAATTCTATATTTATGTTGAAAGCAAATCACTAGTGTCGTAATGCTTCGTTAAATATACCATCTTGTCTTTTAATGATCTTGCTGGCTTTAGGGAAATAATTGGATACGTGTGATGTGATATTATAATATTGAATTTTGTCATCTCATCCCCATATGTATACAGAGGAAAATAAATTTCCTTAGTCGAAAAGATGCTTGTAACTTCGAAATTGAATTCGAACTTCGACCATTGAATCACTTGTATAGGATTAATCCATCAAGGAGGCACTAAAATTATTGACATGCATGCTCTTAAGAGTCACTTCTTATCTACTCACATGCATGCCTTTTCAGTTTTGAAGCTAAAGCTTCCTCTACTCTTATTTCGACTCTTTTATATGTTGTGCACCTTTCAATCAAAGCAAGCTCCTGGTGTTAAGTATCTCCCAATGATTTTTTTTTTTAAAATCTATTTAAGCAAGCATTTATTTGAAACCTATGGAACTATGGAGAGAAATTTTCCCTCCTTCCTCTCTTTTCCATATGCACCTTTATATCATATGATTGAATAAATTGACAATGCATCTATAAATAGAACATGCTTTTATCTTTGTTTTTTTTTTTTTGACACTTTGAATGTATGCATTTTATCATTATTTATAAATATTAGTTAGCGGATACATGTTAATTTTTAGTTATATATTAATTACTTATTGATATGGTTGGTGGAAATACGCTCAAGATAGATAATCTGAATTAGCAAATATATACCTGAAGGAAATTGACTGAAAATGAAATTTTGTTTCCTGATTGCCTTCAATGATTAAACCAATTTGCCAATAATGTACAATTACAAACTAAATACTGTCTTTACGATAGTTAGCACATTCATCGTCTTCTCCTTGATGTGGTCACAAATATGGCATGTAAAGTTGAAGAGGTTTGTAAACCTTCAAACTCTCCACCCTCCTCTTTCTCTCTCCCGCCCTCCTGCGAAAAGATCGCGATGAGACATAAAATGCTACGGGCATAAGATGAAAATCATCTCTTGCGCTTTCCATTTCTAAAAGGTTCTTCGCGGTCCTGTTCATGAATTTAGACTACTTCCTCAATAATTCATCAACTATGTACGACGTTAAATGTTCTCGTCCCCCAACTCCAAATGCCAGAATCTCCTTAAATGGTCCGGCCAATTGGTTGTTTAGGGTGTAAATGTCAACACTACTCATAATTCCCAAATCCCACTTGCATTGACGTAGCGATGACATGAGGATTTTCTGCACAATATAATAGAGCAAGACTCGCCGATGGACACAGTAAATTCGGATGCAACTGTTTATGAAAAATGATAATACGTGTATTAAAAGCGTTTGTTAAGGGGTGATAAGGTGTGTAAACATCCGAAAGGATGAAAAGTCTTCTTTCCAAATTTTTTTACTTGTATTTAAGAGTATCTATCAAAGCACTGTATCTCCTTGTGTCTATTTTGCATATACATATTAGTAACGTCATTAAAGAATGTATCTGAATTGAATAAATACTATATAGAGCAGTATCTAACTGAACAAATGCACATTGAATGATATACAGATGGATGCTCCACCGGCCAAAGAATTTATTAAAAAGCTTTTCTATTGACTAGAAACGGCTACTGTACATTAAATAGCTTTTGTATATATTGACGAGATACGACAAAGAGGAGTGTCTAGGTCCCTTTAATGCTCCGTTTTTATCGGTTGGCAATCCCAACGACCAAAAGCATCCGCAATCAGCGGACAGTTAAGGTGTGTCCACGTGCAAGTCTCACAAGCAACATCAAGAAGACCTTTGCTAATTGCCGTGCTTCGACTGAATAATGACTTGTTTCAACTCGAGACCACGATGCGATGGAGCAGCAGTGATAATCATGGCTGGGAGGCAGGTAATGAATGCCAAGAAGCCTGGATGAAAATAATGTAAGGATTTTAATAAATCAATGTATGGATAAATGGACTTCTGAAAGCTGAAAAAAAAAAAAAAAAAAAAGAAGAACCATAGATATGAATATGATGAACCAAAATTGCCTAAATAAAAGAGAAAACCGCTCAAGCTAATTTCATAAAAAGGTGCTAGTATTCCCTTTTTAAAGAGAAACTTACGATCATTTCTTATACTCCCTTAAATCTCTTTCAAACTCTCTCTTCTCTTAACTCATGTAATGATGCTGACAATCGAGGGAAAACAGATAGCAAGAAGCCAAATTCATGGAAAAGGGGACAATTCCTTTCCCTTTGATTTTTAGTTGCTTAAAGAAAACTATTCAGGGGTTCTGTGCAAATTGGTAAAAATACCCCAAATTGTAATAATATAAATATGGTATGTGGGGGCCAATCATGTACAGCATGCATGTTCGTTAGCCTTAGAAAAGCCTTGATCAGGTGGAGGGATGATCTAAGGGAGGCCTTGATGTTTCGTGTATGCAGTGTGATAACAAATTCAACATAACATTGTTGGTATATTCTTGACTTGTTCTTAACGATTTCAAGTGTTTCGTCTCTTGTGGGATGATTTCGACATGGTACTGATTAATTATATTTGTGAAAACCTTAACAATGTCTTCTTAGATAATCCTGATTAGACTTGGTTTCCTAAGTTCTATCATTACTTCTATTAAACTGGTTTATGATATTAAATTGGGTAAAAAACCCAATTACTAAAATAGTCTTCTACAATATGCCACATAGCTAAATGTACCTTTGAAGAATCTAGGAGTTTTGGACATTACATTGAAACAACTTCTTCAATTATCATAGAACAGCTATGAGATGTTGAGATGCAGTAGAATAGTTCAGCATATGTATTGCTTATGCAATATTTGCCTACAGTATATAATACTTTGATATTATGGTTGTTCTTTTACCCCTTGTATAGTGGTTGAATATTGTAGTGTGCAATAATTTTCTCAGTTCATGGATCTTTGTGGGGAGAGACGGAAGTTTCTAAGAAATTGCAAAAATCCAAGACTTCAAAATTTCCTTGATGGATATCAAATAGCAACCTTGTAGAATTTCCATTTATTTTGATTTGTTGTGCCTTACGTAAAGCTAGCTGGGATCATAAATGATTTTGGAAGTACTCGTCCTGAAAATTTGAAGCTTTTTAAACTTGCTGAGAGAAATAATCTTTTTAAAGTGCTACTTAATGCTTTGGAGTTCGAGAAAAATTCATTGATAGAAGTGGTAAACTGAAATCCTTGAATCAAATGCTTGAACGGGCTTTGGTAACATAATTTTAATCAAACAGCTTTCATGGGAATTACCTGGCAGTGAATTGATAGTTTGGAGCCCTCACTGAATTTTCTTGCAACATATTTTCATATAGAAAAAAGTAAAATTTTCACAGGACCAATAAATATTCGAGGCTTCAATAAATCCTTTTCTAGGTGAATATGATGAAATCTTTAGACTTAATTTATTTTCAGTTAAAACGGACTCCAGTAAGAAGGATTTAGTTATGACATGGTGGCTCCTTTTTCTTTCCCCTCCCAAGCACATACATGCATTTTATCCTTTTTATTTTTAATGCATACATGTACCTTTTTTTCTTCTTCTTCTTCTTCTAACATGGTAGATGCTGTCCATATATGAAAGTAATGGATATGAATATGATTAATGAAAATACCTAAATAAAATAAAAGAGAAAACCGCTCAATCCATTTTCATAAAAAGTGATAGTTAACCCCTTCATAAAGAGAAATTATCATCATTTGTTCTACTCTCCGAAGGACTGATTCATGGAGAAGGGGACAACACAACTACTTTTCTTCCGATCCTTAGCAGCTTAAGAAAACTCTAGTGGAAGTTCGCTAAGAAAACCCCAAATATTATATATATATATATATATATATATATATAATAGTTTGGAGAATTGCCATGGTTTTTATGATCTAAATGCTGGTTTTTTGATATAATGAATTGGATTTAAATCTGTCATTTTTGGTTGTAATTACTAAAAGAAATTTAGAAAATTAATTTATTTTGTAATGAGAAGTTTAATTTGATAGATAACGTTTTAAACTTGATAACTTTAATTTGATAAATAACATTTATCTTGCTATTTCAATTTTCTTTTCAAAGTTTGTGCTTGAAATCTTTTTAAGGTTCCTTATTTATTTTCTAGCCAATAGCAACATTGTTTAAAGAAATGCAAACATATTATGCGATCGTTGTAATTGTTTTCTTATATCCATTTGCACCTGGAAGCATAATGATAATTGGCATATGTAGTTTGTGTTGCAACTTTAGTCCATTTGAATTCTTTGTATATTATTGCATCCTATAGATATTGGGGTTTGATTTGAATAGTCATGTATGTATAGCGTGAATAGCGTGAGTAATGTGCTATACATAACTTCAAAAGAGTGAAGTGAAATTATCACTTGAAGGGATGATTAGGTGAGAATAAGATAAAGAGGAAAAATAGGCAATTTCAGTGTTTCAAATGTACAAGTAACAGATAAGACAGTCTTAGAGGACCTCAGGCATTCATCTTATAGCTTGAGTGAATGAGATCAATTTTTTGCCTGAAGACTATTTGATCTTAGAGAGAGTTTTATAATGGAACACCGTCTTATTTTTCTAAGAGTTTTTCATAATGAGGAAATGCTGGGTATTTATATACTCTTAGGCATGATGGCATATGTCGAATCATCTAAGTGATCAACGGATAAGATGGAGATCGCTCAATTCATGGTTATCTAAAATAAGCTAACTAATGGGCCAAAGGCTAATAGCCTTATAAGTGTATGAGTTTGCCTAAGAAAGGTTAGGAGTAGACAGATTGGTCCAACGGTCCCTGTTTCAAGTTTACTAAGTCAAATCTTCTTAAATTATCCCAATATGGATTGGATTCCTTAAACCCTATCACCTAATCTAAGGAGTTAAGTTTAAATAAATAATGGGTTTATCCTAACAATTTTCAGCCCTCTATATTTTGGCCCCTAACCAAAAGTCTCTTGGATACATTCAAGGGGGTTTTAAGCATTTTTATAAATTGTTTCTTCAACTATTATGTAGATATATTGAATGTTAACTTTGTTTGCTTGATTACTTACAATATTTATGGAATTGATGCTTCTCTTGGATCACTAGTGAGTTGAGCATGATATGTTAATATTCATTTTGCTGCCATGGAACACATATTTCTATATGCTTTTGTATCACACTACTGACTTATTGCTCCCATAACATTGATTCACCAAATAATATGTGTGTGGTGGCTTTTCTTGATATTTCTTCCTCATTTTATGATCATTAGCAGAAAGATAAAACCATTGGAGCATTCACGGGAATCTGGAGCTTTCACAACATCCCATCCAGCTATGTTATATGCATATATATATATGTGTGTGTGTGTGTCATTCATACCAGTAAATGAGGTAGTGTTAGAGCAGAGCTTTGGAGTGTTGCGAAGCGAAACAAAATGACAACATCTTTTCCCTTGCAAAGATTGCAAGGGTTACATTACATTACGTAGAGACGGTTTAGGGGGGGGGGGGGGGGGGGGTGGGGTTACAAGGGCAATGCTCTCGTAGTATGGTATGATTTTTTTTTTTTTAGGGTACATATTAATTAATTAATTATATATATATATATATAATATAAGTTGATGATAAGAATTGGTAATGGATGGGTATTGGAATCCAAGAAATCTTCAATGTAATCCTTGCATGTGCTAATCTTTTTTTTTTTTTCACTTTTTTCCAAAACGCACTACCCATTATCTTCTTTTTTGTGCAACGTATATTTAATAACTAAATCAATTTTTTTTCATATCTGCTTTAGATCTTCTCTTCCCTCTCCAAATCCTCCTTAAATGATTAAAATCCGTTATATCTTCACATCTAAAGATAATTCAAATTTTACTAAATCTATTCACTTTTATCAAATCTTGAAACCAAATCTACAGCACACATCTTCGCTCGGCTATTTATAAATCCTTGCCTTCTTCATGTGAGATAATTTTTTCTCAGTTTACTTTTATTCTTGTCAATAATAGCTGTTAGGAACATGATCAACCAAATTGCAAGAGGAGCGTCTTTATTGCAACAACTATGAAGTAACAAATTATATGATAGTAGTAATAGTGAGCTCAATTCACATGGGCACAAGAGTACCCATGATTCTTACAATTCGTTAAGATAGGTATCCTTTACTTTGACAGTTTTTACAAACACATTGACAATAGCAAGTATTGTTCCCATCTTACTGCTTTGATTTCTTTATCACTCCTTTTTCTTCTCCTTGTCTTCCATTTGAATTTTCTTTTTCCTCATCTTCCATGTTGATCTTCTTGTAGGCTTACAAAAGCCATTAGCTACAATCGACAATAATCAATACCTCCAGAAAAAAGAAAATAAGCAACTGCAGCTGCTTCTAATGATTTTATTATTTTAATTGTGGCAATCGTCACTCTTGTTTCTTAATGTATATATTTGTATATAATTTATTTGTTGTCAAAACTTAAGTCCAGTCTACTTTTTTGCTATTCTTCGACAAGTAGGTCAAATTTAATTCATTAAATGAGTTCAATTCCATAAGTATTTAAATCCTTTGATAGCATGGCAACGAAGTAGCCGAAGAATCGGGTCAGTGGACTTCACAGGTGATGAAAGCTTAGCTTGCCCATTAGTTGAATTGGAGTACGAACAATACATGTAAGTGGGCTTCAACGGAAGAGTGTGCACTAGTTGCTATTAGGTTGTCAAAACCTTTTATTTTTATCTTTTTTTTTTTCAATCTTTTCTACTTTAGACAATCCAACATTTCGACCTCAATATTTTCCATCTAATGCCTTACGACCACTTGCTCCTCATTTGTTCACATAGGCCTTCATTCTCCTATTGATTTTCATCTTCAAATTTGGTGGATTCAATATTTTCACAATAACCACCATTTTACAATGATCCTGATCGCCTGGTACATGTTCTCTAATCTTTGTAATTGACTTTCTATGTAACGCCCTATTCTTTTTGTTGGAATTGTTGGACCATATAAACTTTTAGTGCTAATTTCCGAGAGAAGCACTCGTTACTCAAATATATATATATATATTCGTTATCTCATCATTCCATGAAGAAAATACTCAAGCTCACATATCTTCAATTGCTTGTCTTGTTTTATATATAATATTGATTTTATGCTCTAATAGAAAAAGAGATTAAGACTAATCTAAGTCAAAGTATGGAAGTAGTAATGCTTAAGGACTTATTGGTACATCAAGATAAATATCCACCACTAGTCCTATGTCGTCAAGATAAGTGGTTGGACGAGACTATTTCTAAAGACATGTTATGGGACAAAGCCAAGCACCAAAAAGCCCGTGCAACACTTCGCATTGATGGTGATCATTAGTTTATCAAGCGCTAGCTTCGTACTGATTCTAAAGATACCATCATGAGAGATTCAGTGTTGCGCGTTAGAAACGAGAGGAGAGAGCTACCTATCTCTAATACCCAATTCACATCCTTAAAGAAGTTACCTTTTGGATGTGATGATTGAGTAGCATACATTGCAGAGAAGTCAGAGTACGTAACTCTTCTAAAGAAGACTAGAGTTCTCCAGTCTATTACCACTTCCACTTGATTATGGTTCCTACATGCCAATAGAATGGAAGAACGGTAGACCATTATTTTACAATTCCAAAGTTTCTAGAAACATTAACTAAAGATATTCAAAATTCAACATTGTTGCAAGCATGGTAAGACTTCTCCTATTACTTAGATGTTTCACTTCAATTGTTCTTTTCTTTGACTATCATGTATGTTTTGTTTTGCTAACTTCTTCCATTATTCTTGTATGAACAATATCATAATTTATTACCCCCAATCAACCTCAAAATCTACTTTGAGATCCAAAGTTGGCTAAGTGGTTGCCTAGCAAGGAACTTACTTCCAACGAGCAAGCTTTAAGCATGGTAAGTCCTAGCAAGCCTTGAGCGAGTAGGCCTTAAAAACATCAGGCTTTACATGGAGAAGCCTTGAGCAAGAAAACCTCAAGCGCAGTAGGCCCTAGCAGGCCTTAAGCGCTAAGAGGATCTCGCTTAGTAGGCTTTAAATGAAGCAGGTCCCAGCATGCCTTAAGCAAAATAAAACTCGCACACAGTAAGCCTTAATAGGCTTTATATGCAATAAGCTTATTCTGCATTGAGCCTTGGTAAGACTATAGGATCAACATTATGATGTCATTGTTCTTATTTTAGAATCAAGAGGAAAGAGTTGCCTTTCTCTCATCTCTTGTTTTCCTTCCTTACAAAGGTACAACTAAGATGGGTACACAAGTGGATCGTATCACCATAAAGTTATAGCATATGGTTTCTCTTGAAGAAGACTAAGATCCTTACTACTATCACTACTTTCACTCAATTGTAGTTCTTACATAAGTGAGATGAAAGCATAGTCGGCTAAGATCTACTAGTACATCACTACTTGAACAGTTCCTGCATAAATACTAGATGCCAGAGCATTGCCCTAAGCTTAAGGCATGGAAGCCAAGATGCTAAGGCATCGCTTGGACATAAGGCATGGAAGCTAAGATGTTAGGCATTGCTTAGGCTTTAACCATGAGAGCCAAGATGCCAGCACGTCACATAGGCTTAAGGCATGTAAGCCGAGATTCTAAGGCATCACCTGGGCTTAAAACGTAGAAGCAAATGTGCTAGAATATTGCCTAAGCTTAAAGAGTAAAAGTTAAGATGCTAAGGTGTTACTTAGGCTTGAGGCGTAGGAGCCAAGATTCCAAGGCATTGCTTAGGCTTAAGATATGGAAGCTAAGATGCTAGAGCGTTGCTTAAGCTTTAAGCGTAGAAGCTAAGATGCCAGGGTGTCGCCTAGGCTTTAGGCATAAGAGCCTAAATGCCAGGGCATTGCCTAAGCTTGAGGTGTAGGAGCCGAGATGCTAAGGCATCACCTGAGCTTTAGGTGTGGGAGCTAGGATACCAAGGTACTACTTAGGCTTGAAGTGTGGGGAGCCGAGATGCTAAGGCATCGCTTAGGCTTTAGGTATGGGAGTTGGGATGCTAGGGCATCCCATGGGCTTTAGGTGTAAGAGTCGAAATGCTAGGGCACTGCCTGGGCTTGAGATATGAGAGTCGAGATGCTAGGGCGTCACTTGGGCTTTAGGTGTAAGAGCCGAGATGCTAGGGTACTACCTAGGCTTGAGGCATGGGAGCCGAGATGTTAGGGCATCGCCTGGGATTTAAGCATGAGAGCTGTGATGCTAAGGCGTCGCTTGGGCTTTACGTGTGATAACTAGGATGCCAGGTTATTACTTGGGCTTTAAGAGAGTAAGATATAGAATGGAGAGATGAGTAAGATAATAAAAGTTTTATTGATGAGTAGCAAAATTCTTTCCTTATTTATAAAAGCAATGCCATAGCTAGAACCCATTTTTTTTTTTTTCATGCCTAACAAATCACTAATCACTTTTAAAACACTCATGTACTATTACATAAGTATCATGGCTTAGAAGCGGGTTGTTACGAATGTTGCTATCTTCGATGATAAGTTCCCTATTTTGAATTCTTTCATGAAATATCTTTCTTAAACTTCGACAATCCCTAGTGGGATGATTTATTGTTCCATGAAATCGACAATATTTGGGATTTCTTCTTTCACTCTCTGTAGGTTAGCATTTAACTCTTGGCAACTTGATAACTTCATCCTATAGCCAATGGTCAAGGATGGTATTTACCTTGCTAATTGGGCATGGAAACAAAAGAGTTTCTGTATCTTTCTTAGATCTCTTACTAGCATTAAAGTCCTCACTCCGGATTGAGGACAGGAATGCTGCTTTTTTGTTAAGCATGCTGCTTTCCTCTTGTTACCTCGTAACAGAGTTATTGGTCTTTGGTGCATTCTCAACGAATGAAGCAAAAGAATATAGGGAGAGGTTCTTCGAGTATATAGCATACTTAGAGAACATCCCTTAGATGCAGATCTTCACCGGTTCTCTTTCATCACACATATCTTGAAGTTTAGAGTGCGCTTTCTAAAGCGCTGAAAGCGCTCTATATAATTTATAAAATCTTCCTTTGGGTTTTGTCATATTTGTCCCATGTCTATAATCGTGACTTACTCTTGAGTAAAGAAAAATTTCTCCAAGAAGAGCTTGCACATAATCTCCTATGAATCAATTGATTTCAAGGGGACGTTGACCTACCAGGTATATGCCTTCTCTGTTAATGATTTGGAGAATTCTCTAAGCTTCAAGTCATCATCAAGCTTATAAGGCTCTAGAGTTTTGATAAATATTAATAGGTGTTCCTTCGTACTTCCCTTCTTGCCATTGAATAGTATGAACTTAGGACTTACATAGTCCTTAGGATATGGCTTCACTACGATGCGTTGATGATATGAGAGTTTCAACTTTGGTACTTTCATAGACGATTTAGCTTGTATTTCTCTTATATAAATGTCAAAGTCTTTCTTTATTATAAAGAAAGTCTTTGAAACAGAAGTTATGGACGCAAGTAGCGAAGCAGGGGCAATATTGGGATGAGAAGTAAATCTTCCTAAGATTGGGATGATAGGATTAGATGAAGGAGTAGACACTCGTGAAAATGAAGAGCTGCCTAAATGGACTTTTACATTCTTTGGTGTAGGAGTTAGTTGTTGTGCAGGTTTTAGCAAGGAGGTTTCATTACCTCTGCCTTGATGGAGATCCTCTTCAATGGCTGGAGGATTAATTGGTTGAGCTGAGGTAGTAATGCTTGATTATGTAGTAACCATAGGATTTGGCAAAGCCATACCTTATTACACAGCAGTGGTGGCAGCCATCCCGGTAAGGATAAGTTGGAACATAATCATGAATTGATTTAAAGCCTTGGTAGGTTCTTGCAATGTTCGCATTATTTATATTGGATCTAGAGGAGCCTCAGGTACCGAATGGTCCTGGCTAGTATTCTTAAGCGGTGAGAGTGAATTCTGCTCAGTAAACTCAAAATTAGTGTTAAGCTCTTGAGACGTGGTATTAGACATACCGATTGTTCTCTTCCTAAGAGGTGCCATGTCTTTGCAATCACCCTTCCCCAGTAGAGTCACCAAAATGTAAATGTAGAGGTTCGATTGAAGTGGTCATGTACATGTTACATAAGTTGCGCATTATACGTAACTTCAAAGGAGTGAAGTGAGATTGTCACTTGAATAGATTATTAAGCAAGAATAAGGCAAAGATGAGGAATATGTGATTTCAGTGTCTCAAATACACAAGTAACAAATAGGGCAGCCTTAGGAGACTTTAGGCGTTCACTTTGTAGTTTGAGCGAATGGGATCAATTTTTTGCTTGAACATTATTTGATCTTAAAGAGAAAGTCTTCATAGTAGAAGACAATTTCTCTGATCTCTCTAAGAGTTCTAAATGATAAGGAAATGTTGAATATTTATACGCTCTTGAACATGATGGCATCCGTCAAATTATTTAGGTAATTAACGGATGAGATGGAGCTCGCTCAATTAATGGTTATCCAGAATGAGTTAACTAATGGGCCCAAAGCCAATAGCCTTATAAGTGTATAAGCTTATTTGAGAAAGGTTGGAGCTAGATAGAACGGTTTAACGATTCCTGTTCTAAGTCCACTAAGCTAAATCTCTCTAAATTATCCTAATATGAACCGGACTTTTTAAGTTCTATCACCTAGTCTAAAAAGTCAAGCCTAAATAAATAATGGACTTCTCCCAATAATTTTCAGCTCTCTATACATTCTGTTGACTCTAGTCCTTGGTGGTCTTAAAATGTAAATTGACAGTAATCATGGCACATAGATGATTAAGTTAATTTAAATCTAATGTTTATTTAGTTTGCTAAATGGAATGAGTTTGTATCGTAATGTTATGTTTGGTATGTCGAATAAAGTGGAATAGAATCGTGATTTCAGGTTCCATTTTCTTTCTCTATATCTAAAAGTGCAATTAAAAGTTCAAATTATAATTCCATGGAATCAACGATTCCGGTTTCAAAAGAGAATTTGATTCTTACTTGAAAAAGATAGAATCACGATTTCATTTCTCTCACGTTTGTTATTATTAATCAAATTGCTTATTTAATTGAATTCAATAATTAAGTGTATTTTTTATAGTTACTATTATATACTCATTTGATTCATTTAATTCCATTCCATAGGTATTTTCAGATGCAAGAAAGGATTGGTCATTTTGCTCCTCATTTTATTTAATTCCGTTTTATTTTAGATTATTAATGTATGCCAAGCATGACATAATAACATTACTGGTAATTGAGCTATAATAATGTTGCCCCTTGTTGAATTTATTGTGTATATATTTTGGATAATAATTGACTCTAATATTAAATAGATATTCATAAGTAGAAATAATAAATGACAATTTAATATTTTTTTATAATATGAATTTACTACGAATCTAAAATGCAACTATATACAGCAATGCATAGAATTGCTATTACGAATTATTAATGTAAAACGCATAAGGGACGATTTAATTTACGATCCAACAAAGGTCAAGATTAAAAGAATTAGAAGCCCAGTCGTGCATCCAGTTAAGTCAACGTAACGCACCGAATGCAAAAGCCACGCAAAAGGCCCACTGCCATTTGTGCAAGTGGAGATCAACTCAAGACAGAATCCAGCAAGCCCAAATGAGCAGGCATATTCACACACAGCGATTGTTAAAAAGCAAAGCCCACGTGAAACCCATGACTCCAGCTGCCTATGTCCATCTACAGAAAATTAGGGCACACCCCGAAGCCAGTCATATCGAATCTATTATATCGTTATTTTAAATATTTGAAGATTTGTGTTTTCTTGATTCTTGGTTGATCGAGCATGTATTTTAATCTTATAGCTCGGAGACTTTCAATGTTATGGTCACTTTTCAATTCACTAAATTATCTCGCTTTACACTAAATCATGTTCATTTAAAGTGAAATGAAACTATCAACAATAAAAGTGAGACTGACGATATTTTTCATGAAAATAATTTATAAGTTTCATGAGAATATTAAAAACTTCTTTCTACTGTTCATTAATACTACTTTACTATAAATTAGGGTGATTTATTGAATTTAAAAGTGACCATTTTTGAGTAACCATACCGTAGAATTTTCTTATAGCATATATGCTAGATTAGTTTACAATTAAAAAAAATCAATGATTTAATTAATTCCCTAACTAACTAACATCGGATTGTAAGTAAAATGAAGAGATATGCATTATATTTGGTTATAGTTTAGAACTTATAGCAATTAAATATCTAAACAACCTAATCTAGAAATAAAAAAAATATATAATTAATTAATTAGTGAAATTCACTTTGAGAAAAAGGCCATTGCTATGTTAATGTCCTAAAAGGAAAGACATAGAAGATAATCTAAACCAATCAAGATCTCCAATAATCAAATATGATATGTTTTAATACAATGATCATTAACATCAATTTCCAATGTTCTATTATTGATTTACAAATTTAATCCTTCAAGTGTTAGTATTCTAATATAGTGGATTAATTTAGAGTAAGGTTAGATTTTTAAAAATAAAATAATTTAATTTGTCTAGATTGATATAAGAGGACTAGTATATCTTGGAGTTAGCCCCCATTCTTATGGTTTCAACTTAGTTTAACAACTTTTTTTACTAGATATGCAATTGTTGTATTTTTAGAACAATGATAGCAAAAAATAGAGCAGTAAATTAAATGTGATATGAGTTGCAAGGAGGGGATAACTTTAATAGAGATAAGTCTAATTTAAATATATCTCAAACTTTTAACTACCACAACTAATAGCATAATCCACTACTCAAATAAATAACATCTATAGCAATAAAATAGGAATTAATGACCTACTAATAGTAACAACAAATTGAAATAGCTTTGACCGATTCCTAAGGCATATTTCAATACTCTTCATTGCCTTGGAAGCTGCAAACTCCAAGTTTAATCCTTAGAAACTCAAACCTACCAAGTAGAAAAGACTTGGTAAAAATATTAGCAACTTGGTCTTTAGTTTTACAGTAAACCAGAATTATATTATCATTTTCTTGCACTTCTCTTAAATAAAACCACTTGACATTAAAATGCTTGGTCTTCCCATGAAACACAAGATTAAGTGCTATTGAAATTGTTGTTTGATTATCAATAAAAATTTTGTGCTTTGATTTTGCTTCAGGCCCAAATCTATTAGAATATTCCTTAACCAGATAGCTTGATTTACAACTGGTGTTATAGCTACAAACTTAGCTTCTACTGTTGACTAAGCTACAATCTCTTACTTCTTAGAACACTAAGAAAACACACCTAAACCCATATTGAAACAGTACCTTGAAGTACTCTTCATATCATCGAAGATATCAACCCAATCATTGTTAGAAAAACCAAATAATTTGAAGTCTTATACCTTGCAATACTTGACTCCATAATTGATAGTTCCTTCGATGTATCTTATAACTCTCTTTGCTGCCTTCAAGTGCAATTCACTTGTACAGTGCATAAATCTTGACAATAAGCTAATTGGGAATAAGATGTCAAGCCCTATAGCTGCAAGATACATTAGGCACCCAATCAACCTTCTAAATTCAACTTCATCAACTTTATCAGCTCCATCCTCTTTGGTGAACTTCTCCTTCTAATTTATGGGAGTATTCATTGTTTTGCATTCATCAAACTGGAATTTTTTTAGAATCTCCTTTGCATATTTCTTTCGATAAGTAAAAACCTCATTCTTCTTTTGAGTGATCTCCATGCCTAGAAAATAAGTTATAAGACCAAGATCGAACATTTCAAAGGCATCCTTCATTTGTTGCTTGAATTCTTCAATTAGTGTTAAGTTGCTTCTTGTCACCAACAGATTATCAACATACAAAGAGATAATTAAAATATCTGCACCAACATGCTTTACATAAAGTATAGCTTCAAATTTACCCTTTTAAAAGCATAAGCTCAGCAAATGATCATTAATTTTGCTGTACCACAATTTAGGGGCTTGCTTCAAGTTGTATAGAGCCTTTTTCAATAATAGACTTTATCTTCTTGGCCTTTGATCACAAAACCTTTAGGTTGCTCAAAATAAATCTTCTCTTGCATTAAACCATTGAGAAATGCTAACTTGATGTCCATATGAAACACTTGCCACCTCCTTTATGCAACAATGGTAAGTAGCAGCCTTATTATGTCATGTCTTGCTATTGGAGCAAAAATATCTGCATAATCAACTCCAAATATCTGAGAATAGCCCTTCACAACAAGCCTTGCTTTGTGCTTGTTTATAGAGCCATTGAGATTGAATTTTGTTTGAAATACCCATTTCACCCTTATAACAATTCTATCATGAGGTCTCGAAACTCGCTCCCAAGTTTGATTTCTCTCAATTATGGATAGCTCCTCTTGCATTACAACCAACCATTTTTGGTCCATAGTAGCTTCTTTAAAACTGGTTGGTTCACATATAGCTATATTGCATACTGCTACACTACTTCTTTGGTAGATGTAAGCAAGTAACCTTATTCCTCGAACAAGTAGATCATCTACTGTATCTTCAAGTTCCAATACAATATTGTCATTCTTCTTTGTATCACCCCAATACCATTTTTCATCTTCTATGAAGTGTGCATCTTTGCTTATTAGAATTTTTCCTGTTTAAGGTTGAAAAATCCTATAAGCTTTAGAGATTATGCTGTAGCCAATAAATGCTTTAGGTCCCTTTTTTCAAGCTTGTCTTGCTTAACCTAAACTAAATGTGAGTAGCACAAGTAGCTAAGTATTTAAAAAAAAAAATCCAAAGAAGGTTTAAAACCAAACCATGCCTCAAAAGGAGTTTGATTTTGCAAAGCTCGTGTAGGAAGTTTGTTTTGAATGAATACAATTGTATTTACAGCTTCAGCCCAGAACTTCTTTGGTAATTCCTTTTGATGAAGCATACACCTGGCCATCTCCATGATTGATCCATTTTTCCTTTCACTCACTCCATTTTGTTGAGGAGTGTAAGGAGCTGCCAGTTGATGTTTAATCCTAGCTTTTGCACAATTGTACAAACTGATCAGCTACATACTCTTTGCCATTATTTGACCTCAAAACTTGAATATGGAAGTTGCTTTGATTTTCAACATGAGCTTTGAATTTCCAAAACACTTCAGCTACTTCTGACTTGTATTTAAGAAAGTAAATCCAACACATTTTGGTTAAGTTCAATAAAAATGATATAATAATGACTTCCCTTTAATGATGGGGTCCTTTGTGGTCTAGCAAGATCAGTGTGAACAAGTTAAAGCTTTTAGCTTGTCCTCCAACTACTTTGAAGAAATGGTTTCCTTATTAGCTTCCTGAACTAACAAGCTTCACATTTAGCTGGCTTTTTTGTTAAGGAAGGAATTCCATGAACTAGTTGATTTTTTAGCATTTAGTTCATTCTTGAATGATGGAAATGACCCAACCTTTTGTACCAAAGATCAACTAAATTTGCTATAATTAGAAATGCAACCTGCTCCTCCTTCATTGGATCAAATGAAAGACACTTGCTCTTCATTTTGACCTTAAACATTTCTCGGTCTGTTGGATCCTCAATTATGCAACTTTTATCTTTGAAGATAACTTTGAACTCTTTCTCAAGCAGTCATCCATCATTAAGCAAATTTTGATTAATTTCAAGTGCATATAAAACATTGGTAAAAGTTTTTGTTCTTGAGTAGTTTGTTATAGCCACTATTCCCTTGCCTTTTATTAGAATTTGTTCACCATTTTCAATTCTAACCCATTTAACTTTAGTACTGTCCAAATGCTTAAACAATTCTTTGTCATAGGTCATGTGGTTGGTGTAGCCATTATTAATCAGCTAAGATTCACTTTAATTATTGTTGGAGAAACATGTAGCAACAAAGAGCTAGTCTTCCTCCTCCTGTTGTGCATTTTTCACTTTAGCTGGAACTCACTAGATTTTAGCTCTGCAAATCATAACTTCATGACCCATCTCATTGCACTTGTTGCGTTTTGCATCTAGCCTTTTCCAACATTTAAATGGTGGGTGACCCATTCCACTATAGTGTTGATAGGGTGGGTAAATTTTTTTTTTTTTTTTACCCTTGCCTTTGCTTTGGCTACTTGTAATATTTTCATTGCTTGCTGGTTGGTTCTTCTTGTAGATTTTCTTTCTATTTTTCTCAACATCCTGATGCTTGATTGGTAAAGCACCTTCAACCACATGATCTTGTCTCATAAGCTTCGGTTGCTCCTAAGCCTGCAAAGCATGTAATACTTCTACTAAAGTGATCTGGATAGATCCTTTGTGTTCTTCTAAGTGGTTATAGATGCTTCATACCTTTCAGGCACTGTTACAAGAAATTTTTTCTACAATTCTTAAATCACCAAAGTCATTGCCTAGTAATCTAACCTTATTAGCAATGCCAAGCAATTTGTCTGGGTAATCTTCAATTGTCTCATACTCTTTCATTCTTTGCAACTTAAATTCCCTCATTAAGTTTAGCACTTACATACCTTAAATCCTTTCATCCCCTACATATTCTCCCTTCAAATAGTCTTAGATTGCTTTTGGTGTTTTAGGGGTCATGATTATGGTAAAGATGGTTGGTGAAAAACTAGCAAAACAACATGCTTTTGCCTTTGATTTTCTTGGTTTTTTTTCTCCTTATGATTTTCGATCTGGGCCATTGTAGATTGTCTAGCAACAGACATACTTTATAATTAGCTTCCATAGCTTCCCATAGATCCAAAGCCTCTAGGTAGGACTCCATTCTCATTGCCCAAAGGTCATGGCTCTCTTCATCAAAGATTGGAGGAGCAACATGTGAGAAGCTTGCTTCAGCATCCATTTTACAAGTCCCTTGAGAAGAGAGCTCCAATACTAATTGTTGTTTTTTTTTTTTTAGAAAAAACGACAACAAAAAATAGAGTAGAAAATTGAAGGTGATATGAGTTGCAAAGAAGGGATAACTTCATTGGAGATAAGTCTAATTTAATTACATCTGAAAGGTATTAAAATAAAGAATCAAATCTTAAACATTTAGCTACCACAACTAACCGCATAATCCATTACTTAACTAAATAACAACTATAGCAAAAAAAAAGAAAAAAAAAACCGAACTAATGACCCATTAACAATAACAGCAAATTGAAACAACTTTAACATATTCCTAAGGCATATTTGAACATCAATCTAGTGCATTTGCTAGTATCTATATATGCTTTTTTGAGAGTAAGGTTATCATGTATTAATGATTATATTAAACGTTTGTGGGTTAGTTTTCATTGTTATTCATAATTTTACTAAAGTAACCTTAAATTGCCTTTCCATTGTGTTAACCTTTGTTATGATTGTTTCTTCAATGCTGCCTTTACATATTTTTTCTTGGTACTCGCGTCCTTTGGTATAAAAAATGTATGTGGCAATCTCATGTTGAAAAAGATTATTCTCCTTCTCCATACTGCCTCCTTAGCTTTATTGCCCTTCTATTATATACCACAGAGTGCTTACTTTAGTTTTTTCATTTTCTTTGATATTGAATCGAGGTGCTTTAAATAAGGATATCCATCAACTGGCTATATTCATTTCCCAAGGTGTTGCAGATTATGTGTCTATATGTTGTATAGCATTAGTCCCTGGATGATATGATAGCATGCCACATTTAATTCCCTTATGGATATGGCTAGATCTAGGCAAGAGCCGGTTTTGAACCATGAACTGGCCCAGCTTAGAACCGACCCAACTCGTGGGAGGCCTGATTGAACTATACTCTCGAACCGCTTGAATTGGTGGATTACGAACCACTTGGCCAACTCGCTATTGAACTGGTGGGTTGGGCCCGACAGGTTCACTCTCTTAAAATAAAAAGAAAACGGAAGAGAAAAAGGAAGCCACTAAGTCAGAAAAAAAAATGGATAATATCTAGTAGGTTATTGCATGTCAAAGTTATTTTATTTGTGATGATGAATAACAATTTTTTAAAAATAATATTATCAAACTAATGATAAATGATTAATCATAAGTTAATTATGTGTTAAGGATAGATAGAAAATTCAATTTTGGTTAATGTAAATTCTTTTTGTAAAACTTGTTAAATGTTAATGACTTGAATATGAGAAAAAAATAAAATTTGAGGGAAAAAAATAAAAAAAGTTGGAATCATATTAAATCGGAAATTAATAAAAAAATTAGAAATTATTAATGAATTAATGCACTAAAAAAAAAGAAAAAGGAGATCACATTATTAGAAATTATTAATATATTTAAAAAAATTAATAAAAAATTAAATATTAAAAAAAAACGGTTCAAGGGCTAAACTGGCCCTTAAACTACAAAGTTGGCCCAACGCCTGCCTCTACATAGGGCACCGAACCACACAATATAAGTAATTTATTTATAAAATATGGATTCAATTATTGCAAACATGTTATGTTTGCTAATCTACCTACGAGGATGGATGGACCTCATGAACCAATCATAGAGGTTATAGAGGTGAGCTTGGATAAGTCTAAGGGAAGATGTACTATAGTCATAACAGCCTACTATATATATCACGAAATTATACTAGCTGATTAGTTAACTATCACCACAAGTATGACATATAAGGCATCTATCAACTAAGTTGCCTTAAAACATATCAATCAGTGATTATTACAACGTTATGTTTATGTAGCTTATTATTAAAATTCAGATATAAATACAACTACATAGGTCTCCGAGCATGACCTTGGTAAAAAATGCAAAAGGTGTTAGCCTTCTATTAGTGACTAACATTGCAAGTGTAAAAGGCTAAATTTGATTCATGGGGTTTAATCTTAATAGTGAATTAGTTGACTCTTTGGATTAAGGTGATAGGAATTCAAATTATGGACTTTGGGATAATTAATGTAGATTTGGAATGATAGGCTCAAAATAGTGACAACTGGACCAATCTGTCCATTCACAACCTTTCTGAAGAAGGCTCATACACTAGCAAAGGCATTCATTCAACCTGAATCCAAAATGAATCTAGTTAAAGGGGTCCACTAATGAAGGGACTCATCTTACGCATTGACCATTAATGTAGTCCAATGGAGGCTGTTGATGGCTAAACTCTTTAAATACCCAAAGTTTTTCTTTATTTCATACATTAACAACTTATTCACTTCATTGAATGGAATAAGCTTGTAATGAAATCCTAATCTAAGGAATTGAATAAGCCTGTAATAAGTGTTATATTGTTCACTGGAACAAAAAAAGGCAAATAAGGAATACATATGTAATATAATTACAATTACTATAATACTCTCTTCTTTTACTTTTTCTCTCTCTATCTCTGACTCATCTTTTCTTTTCTTTTCTTTTTTCTCTCTCTTTGGAAAAAAAAAAAATCGGTAATCTTAACCCTCACCACTCTTCCCATTCCCTAACCTACGGCTCCTTCATCTTAGTAAGCACCATAGAAGATATCTCTATAGGTGAAAACTGTTTGTCCTTGCCTTTATAAGTGACAATGATCATCGACTTGTCACCAGGACTGGAGACCACTTTGAAAGGCTAGTTCTTCATGTCGCTTTAGATAGAAGGGTTAAAGAAGTGTCTATTGATGAGGCACTTCGCATCAAAGATGGTGTTCTAGGGGTTCATTGTAACTTGTTTCTTAGCGGCATTGCCGATGAGATGCTAGGTGTCAGTGAAGGTTACAGTGGTTGAAGATCTGAGAGTCATTACGGAGAAGCTGGAATTCTTTTCTTCTTCTTCTTCTTCACCAAAGATTTGAGAGTTGTCTAGGAGAAGAGAGGTTAGAGATTGAAAGTGAGAGTAAGGTATGAGATACGTTGTAGAAGAGGAGTGGAGTAGTTTAGTGATGGTGGTTTTGACGATGATGGTAGTTAATGGTACTTAGTGGTAAGTGGTGGTCGATGTTGGTGGCACGAATGTGGTGGTTTGTTTCATATATAAAGGAGGTCAGTTGGAGGAAAAATGAGTAATTTTGCAAAGAATTGGTATTGTATTGTTAAATTAAGGAATGCTTATTACTTAGATTTCATGTAATAGGGATTTCTTTAGAATTGTAATTCCGTAACAAAAAACCAATTAGACGATGTAATAGGGAATAAGGGAAGAATGGAATTTTCATTCCCCCCCAAGTGAACGACACATAAGAATCTTAGACACTGTCATGCTATTGGATCCTTACTTTAAAGGATCAAACAAGTGATTATAGTGAAGAACATAATATCTCATCATTAATAGTAAAGCTTGATGTTATTTAGCTCTTCTACTTATCATACATGTGTTTAAGCCTCCTGAGATTGCCAACTTCTTCTCCTTGCTTCCTTTTCTCCTAATCATCCCTTATATGCCATCCACGTTATTTCTGTTAAGTTACTTGCAGTGCGTAAAAAGCAAGCTATATGCATGTGACTATTGTAGTCGAATCCATACACTCATGATAAGATACGAACTTATAACAATATAGGTATCGATAATCATATGGGCACCAATGAATGCTACGTGTTCACTTAAATTGCCATATGGCCCTTAGGCACATGAAATAAAGTAGCTTAAAGCCCATAAACCCAACAACATATGTATTGGAGGGAGGATCCTTAGCATGTAGATTTAAAATCTTATGAGAAAAACTATTAGCGATTGAGCAAAAATTAAGGGGATTAATAAGTGGTAAGACATTACCATCATACAACATCAACAACTAAGTTATCAAGCATATAAGTGTAAGTAGAAGCTTAAATTTGTTAGATCTTAGAAATCCATGAATTCAACATATTTGGGTTAACCAAGAAGAAGCAACGATGTTATATGATTCCTTTTCATATAAGTTGTTATAATGGAGGTTGAAAAATGTGTGTATCCTTCAATGTAGTAACAAGGCACTTGTTTGAATTGTTTTTTATTTTTTTTTCTCGTGTTAACTCTATATGATCCATATATGTTTGAAATTTGGTGTTCGGAAAACTACCTTATTTATATCTTATCATTTCTATCTTATAATTATGAAGGAGATGGTGATTGAAATATGAAAATTGTAAAGTAAAATTTGCTTACACTTAAGAGAAAATATTTAATATATTTTTTATATTGGAAGAAAATATTTTAATGGGTATTTTTATAAAACTTATTAAAATAAATTATAAATAAATTCAACTTTATAGAGATTTGTTAAGTATTTAATGTTAAAAGGGACATATATATGTATTTACATTCTATCTTTTTGGCACTTTGTTTTTAGCAAATACAAGATTGAGATAAAAGCAAAAAAGATATCAAGAAGATAAATATATATATATATATATATGAAAATACTAAAAAGATGAAAAAAAAAAATGAAACAAATGGATGGCTTCACTTTAAAACATAAAAATACTAAAATGATGTCTTCACATTAAATTTTGATGTGTATCGAGCACTAATTATTCCTTAAATGGATGGAAAAAATTAATTCATTGTCAATTCCCTTATAAATATTTAGTTAATTATTAATAATTTAACTTCAATGGTTGATGTGATATTTGGTGGGTGTGATGAGGAAAATGGGTTTTAATGATATTTGGATAAATTGGGTGATGAACTGTATTGTATCTATTTCATGTAATCTGATTGTGAATGGAAAAAAGGAATTAGGCAAGGTGACTCTATATTACTTTATTTTTTTCTTCTAATAGTCGACTCTTTATCTAATATGATTACTAAGGAAACAAAAAATGGCAATTTGAAAGGTATTAAGATAAGGAGAAATAGCCCTGAAGTGACACATCTTTTATTTGCATATGATTCTTTGTTTTTCATGCATGCTTCTATAGAAAACATAGCTACTCTAAAAAACATTCTTGATGATTATTGTGGAGCTTCTGGTCAACTTGTTAGTTACCAAAAATCATCTACCTTTTTTAGTCAAAATTCTTTTGTTTTGTTGAGACAGAGATGTACTGATATATTAAATATTCAACAGGATAGGAAACCAGACAAGTATCTTGGTGTCCCAATAGCATGGGGAAAATCTAAAAGGGAAGCATTGGCTTTAGCGAAATCCAATGAAGTAACTGCTCTCATTGCTAAATTTTGGTAGGGTGAAGAAGAGTTGAAAAGAAGAATTCATTAGAAGGCCTAGATGGAGTTAGCAAAACTAAAGAAGGATGGCGGTTTAGGGTTTAAAGACCTAGCGAATTCTAACAAATCCTTGCTAGATAAACTTGCTTGGAGAATCTTGAATAGATCGGATGGTATGTAGGTGATAATTATTAAAAGTATATATTTCCCAACTCTAGTGTTTTTTTTTTTTTTAGACGAAGAGAGGAAGCAATGCTTCATGGTGTTAGCAAAGTATTTTAGAAAGTAGATATCTCATTGAGAGGGATTACTTGTGGCAAGTAGGATCTGGAGAGGCTATATGAGTTTTTAAGGATACTTAGTGTCACGGTTCGAGGCTTTCTTTAACACACAAATAGACCGTGCGGCGCTTACTATCCTGCCTCTGCAGTAGTAAGCAAGCCTAACTCGTACGCAACGCTAGCCAACAAGACCTAAACCTGTAAGCAACACAACCAAGGAAGAAAGCCAATAGATTATAAGGGATACAGGCACGAATAGAAAAAGGAATAGCACACTTTTATTAATTCTAACAGTAATATAAGACTACAATATATGTGTACGAGGGTACAATACATGTAATAAGTACCACTAGTCGTGATTAACCAACGTGGTAAGTAAGAACTTCAATCCAAAAGAGTACTTACACCTTCGTGCACTCACATTGTAGCCTTATATTACTATCGGAATTAATAAAAGTGTGATATTCCTTTTTCTATTTGTGCTTGTGTCCCTTATAATCTATTAGCTTTCTTCCTTAGTTGTGTTGCTTATAGGTTTAGGCCTTGTTGGCTAGCGTTGCGTATAAGTTAGGCTTGCCTATTACTGCAGAGGCAGGATAGTAAGTGTCGCACGGTCTATTTGTGTGCTAAAGAAAACCTCGAACCGTGACAATTGGTATCAGAGACTAGGTTATTCCAGCGGGAATGACCATGACACGACAAGAGGAAGTGAGCAAGAGGCTAGATAGCCTTGAAGAAATCCTTAGGGGAGTATCTAAGTAGATAGATGATTTAGTCGCATTGTCAGTAAGAGTGGCTGAAGTTGAGACTAATCATCAGGAGATGAATGCTAAGATGACCGAGATGGTTGAGAATTTTGGTGTTATAGTACAAACCCTCAGAGAGGAAATGCACGTAACGACTGATGAGGTAAGACAACACTTAGAGACTCAAGTAGAAGACATGAGAAGACAAGTTATTACTCGTGCCTCAATCGAGCATGTTGAAGAGTTGTGGGCATAAGTAGCTATTTTGACTCGGGCTGTGGGAAATGCTCCTATCCCTGCCCCCGTTCATGTTCCTGTTCATGCAAGACATCTTAAGATGCCTGAGCCCAAGGCATTTACTGGCGTGAGGGACGCTAAGTTGTTGGAGAACTTTCTATTTGATATGGAGCAGTACTTCGCTGCTGTGGGGATAAATGATGAGAGATCAAAGGTCACCATGGCTACAATGTACTTAACTGGTGATGCCAAACTGTAGTGGTGCACCAAATATGAGGATATCTAAAATGGCAATGCTCATGTAGATATATGAGTCGAGTTGAAGGCTGAGTTACGGACTCAGTTTTTCCCTGAAAATGTTGAGTATAATGCGCAAAAGAAGTTAAGGGAACTTTGACAGGGTGATGACATTAGAAAGTATGTCTGTGGGTTCTCGACATTAATGTTGGACATCAAGAGCATAGCCGAAGATGATAAGCTATTCTATTTCCTAGAAGGACTGAAGCCTTATGCTAGGAATGGGTTGCAGAGGCAACGGGTTACTAACTCGGCTACAGCACAGGCAACAGCTGAGCGCTTGACTGACTATACTCATTATAATAAAGGAAAGAATGTGTCGATAGGACACGAGGGTGGAAAGTCAGTCAAGTCGAGCAAACCTAAAAGTGGGGGACCCCCAAGTTCAAGTAGCAACACTAATAATATTAGAGGGAGTCAAAGGAAATCCCATAACTCTCACCAATTTAGAAAGAGCGGGGTAACCAATGGAGGTAAGAAGCCCTCATTCTCGTGTTTCTTATGTAATGGCCCACACAAAGTAACTGAGTGTCCACAAAGGGTAGCACTCAATGTTATGGCACAAAAAGTAGAGAATGTCTACCAAGATGATGAGTTGGGGAGTGATGGAGAGGATCAACCTCGAATGGGCGCATTGCACATGTTGTTGGCTGTTGGAAAGAGTTCCTCAGTGCGACGTAAGCCCAAGAACAATAATGAGTTGATATATGTCTAGTTGAACATCAATGACAAGAGTGACAATGCAATGGTAGACTCTGGTGCTACACACAACTTCATTGATGTGCTTGAGGTGGAAAGGTTGGGATTAGTGCTTGTTGAGGACACTAACTAGATTAAAGTTGTTAACTCTAAAGCCCGCCCTGTTCGAGGAGTTGCAAGAGGAGTGAAAGTGAGGGTTAGAGATTGGAGTGGAAATCTCAACTTCACAATTATTCCATTGAATGACTTCGGCATAGTCCTTGGAATAGATTTCTTGAGACAAGCCAGAGTTGCTCCCATGCCTGCAACAGATTGCTTGTTATTCATAGGTAAAAAGCCTTGCTATGTAACAGTTTAGAGGAACAGGGCAAACAACAATGGCAAGGAAGGAAAGAATATTGGGGCTATGATGTTATCAGCGCTCCAATTCAAGAGAGGCCTCAAACATCAAGAGCCAACTTTCTTAGCTTTCCTTACAGAGAAAGAGGAAGCAAGAAAGACAGAGATACCGGAGGAAATAAAGAGGTTCCTAAAGGAGTATGATTATGTGATACCTAACAAACTCCCAAAGGAATTACCTCTTAGAAGGTCAGTGGACCACGAGATTGAGTTGATTCCTGGTGCCAAACCACCCGCTAGAGCTCCTTATAGAATGTTGCCTCCCAAACTTGCCGAATTGAAGAAGCAATTGGATGAGTTGTTAGAGGCAAGCTTCATTCAACCCTCAAAAGCACCATATGGGGCTCCTGTTCTATTTCAAAAGAAGTAGGATGGGAGTTTGAGATTATGTATTGACTATCGAGCTCTAAATAAGCTGACAGTGAAGAATCATTACCCAATTCCTCTAATTGCTAATCTATTTGATTAATTGAGTGGGGCTAAGTATTTTACAAAATTGGATCTCCGCTCAAGCTATCATCAGGTTCACATTTCCGAGAGGGATGAGCCCAAAACAATGTGTGTAACCCGGTATGGCACTTATGGGTTCTTGGTGATGCCCTTCCGTCTTACTAATGCTCCTGCAACGTTTTGTACCTTAATGAATAATGTATTTCGTGAATATCTCGACAAATTTGTAGTTGTCTATCTAGACGACATTGTTGTGTATAGCAGGACATTACAGGACCATGTGAAGCACTTACGAATGGTTTTCAAGAAGCTGCAGGAGAATCATTTGTACGTGAAGCATGAGAAATGTGCCTTTACCTAGAAGCGCATCAACTTCCTAGGTAATGTTGCTGAAGAAGGGTGGATCTAAATGAATATGGCAAAGGTGGAAGCAATCAGGCAATGGCTAGTGCCTAAAAGTGTAACGGAGTTGTGATCCTTCTTTAGACTCACAAATTACTATAGAAGATTCGTTGAGGGATATTCTTGTCAAGTTATACTCCTCACAAATCTATTGAAGAAGGACCAAGCATGGTCATGGGATGAGATATGTCAGAGTGCCTTTGAGGAGTTGAAGTTTGTAGTGACAGAGGAGCCAATACTAGCACTTCTTGACATTTCTAAGCCTTTTGAAGTCCACATGGATGCCTCAGACATTGCATTGGGTGGAGTGTTGATGTAAGAGGGTCATCTAGTGGCATATGAGAGTAGGAAGCTGAATTAAACAGAGTACAGGTAGTCGACCCAAGAGAAGGAGTTACTTGCAATTGTTCACTGTCTAAGGACTTGGAAATACTATTTACTAGGACCTAAGTTTCTAGTGAAGACAGATAATTCTACTACAAGCTATATATTGACTCAATCGAAGCTTTCAGCTAAACAAGCAAGATGGCAAGAGTTTCTTGCAGAGTTTGATATGGAGATTGAGTATCACAGTGGACAGACTAATCAAGTGGTAGATGCTTTAAGTAGGCGAGCTGATTTAGCATCCTTAGCACAGATTGCACACCAATCGGTGAGTCAAATCTCGACTTCAATTCAAGAACAGATCAAGCAACACATAGGTCAAGACTTATCGGCCAAAAATCTTAAGCAGTTGGCTGAAGAAGGGAAGATATGCAGATTTTAGGTAGAAGGCAACCTCATTTACACAAAGGGGTGCCGATTGTATGTCCCGAAGTCGGGTAACTTGAGAAGGGCACTTATGAGAGAGTGCCATGATACTTTGTAGGCTGGACATCCAGGTTGGCAGAGGACATGGAGCTTGTTAAAGCAGGGCTACTACTGGCCGGATATGAAGGAGGATGTGATGACTTATACGAAGACTTGTTTAACCTGCCAACAGGATAAAGTTAAGATGCAGAAGGTGGTAGGCCTCTTGGAGCCACTTCCTGTGCCCTCTCGCTCATGGGAGAGCGTCTCCATGGACTTTATTACTTCCCTATCAAAAATGGGGGAGCATTCATCCGTTTTTGTTGTTGTTGACAGGTTCTCTAAGTATGCCACCTTCATTCCTACTACGAAGAGTTCAAGCACAGAAGAGACAGCCCAGCTTTTCTTCAAGCATGTGGTGAAATTTTAGGGTATGCCCCAAAATATTATGAGTGATAGGGACGCCAGGTTTATAGAAAAGTTTTGGACAGAGTTGTTCCAACTCCTGGGCTCCGAGCTAAGCATGATCTCCAGCTACCATCCGTAGAGTGACGGACAAATCGAGAGATTTAATGGGTTGCCGGAGGAATACCTTCGACACTTTGTCAGTGCCAACTAGAAGAATTGAGTTGACTTGCTAAATATCGCCCAGTTCTGTTTCAACATCTAGCGGAGCTTTTCCTCCAATAAAAGCTCTATAGAGATCATTATGAGTCAGCAACCACTATTACCCCACACAGTGGCAGCACTATACACCGGGAGATGCCCAAGAGCTTATCGGTTCACTAGGGATTGGAAGCAAAGTTTAGAAGTAGTAAAAGTGTACCTTAAAAAGGCTTCCAAGAAACTGAAGAAATGGACAGATCAGAACCGCCGACCTAGAGAGTTCAATGTTGGAGATCAGGTCCTCATAAAGCTTCTTCCAGAATAGGTCAGATCATTGAGGAACAAGGATAGAAGATTGGTCCAAAAGTACATTGGTCTAGTTCCTATCATATCGAAGATCAGAAGAGTAACTTACAAGGTCGAGCCTCCTGCGTGGTTGAAGATCCATCCAGTTTTTCATGTCAGTGTCTTGAAGCCATATTATCCAGACATGGAAGACCCATCTCACAATGTATTCAAGCGGTCACACGTCAAGATCAAGTTCAACTTAAGTCAAGCCGTGAAAGATATCCTTGCAGAGCGAAAAGTCAAAGATCCCTCCATTGGAGAAGATCATAAAGAATATTTGGTCAAATAGATAGATCGAGGAGAAGAAGATACTAGCTGGGAGACTAAAGAAAATTTGAAGCTATTATCTGAGAGAAAGTCAGCTTTGCCAGCTAGAAGACATTCGCCACCAGATCAAGCTCTAGTATATATTACCGAGGACGTCAATAGAATTAAGTGGGGGAGGATGTCAGGGTCCCTTTTTTGTAAGATACTTATACTAATAAGGAGCTATTCTTTTGTACATATTGTAACATAAGAGGGGGGGGAGGGGACTTTATTTTTGTGTAGATAAGGCCTTACTATTATTAGAAATATTTTTGTATAGATAGGGCCTTACTATTATTAGAAATTTCCACTTTTAGAAAGTAGTGCCATTTCACTAGTTTTAATGTTTCCTCCTTTCAAGCCCAATAATGTCCGTAAAGCTCTTTACGGGGGTGTGAGTATTCTTCTGGATTGAAGCTCTTACTCATCAAGTTGGTTGATCACGATCGGTGGGACCTGTTATATACATTATACCCCCATGCACACACATTGTAGCCTTATATTATTATCAGAATTAATAAAAGTGTGTTATTCCTTTTTCTATTCGTGCCTGTATCCCTTATAATCTATTGCTTTCTTCCTTAGTTGTGTTGCTTATAGGTTTAGGCCTTGTTGGTTAGTATTGCGTACGAGTTAGACTTGCTTACTACTATAGAGACAGGATGGTAAGTGCCGCATGGTCTATTTGTGTGCTAAAGAAAGCCTCGGACTGTGACACTTAACTTCCTTCTATTTTTTGCTATAGATTACAGGGTGTGAATGTGAATGAGGATGTGCAGACATTGAAGTTGGAGAAATTAAGGATGCTTCTGGTTATGTTGTGGATGATATCTTGCATACTTAGAGAGCATTCTAACAGAGCAGCAGAAAAAGGCCATTTATGATGTGCAAATTCTTCATTCTAATGGAGAAGATAAATTAATCTGGCTAACTGCTAACGATGGAATGTACACGGCTAAATCAGGATACTTGTTTCTTGCTGATCATAATTCCTATCAATTACAGGACAAGGCGTCTAATTCCTGTACTCCTGATAAATCTTTATGGAATTTTATTTGGGGCTTGAAAGTGACGCCGGAAATAAAACATTTCTTGTGGAGAATTTGTTCAAATGCTATTGCATGTAATTCCATCTTGTTTAAAAGAAAGATACAGCCTAACCCTTGTTGTCCATTTTGTTCGAATGAGCAAACAATAGAGCATGTATATATATATATATATATATGTTTCCCGTTGTTCTTGGACTCATCATGTTTGGTCTCATGTGCTAGGTGATTTTGTCAAATTTAATCTGATGCACAGAGTGCAAGTTTTGCTGGTGTTTATGAGAAGATACAGCACTGGGGAAAAATCATAAAAGGACCACGTGTCTAGCCAGATTGCAATAACTCTGTGGCAAATTTGGAAGGAAAGGAATATGAGTTACTATCAGCCTCAAAAGCCCAATCCAGAGAATACAACTTTCATAATTGAAGCCAATATGAGAGAAATTCAGGTGATGCAGCGGGTGACTTTTGATGGCGCCTTTCCAGTCAGTAGAGAAGAGTTCTGTTCTTCCCATCTCGGTTCTTGGAATCCTCCCAGCAAGGATGTTATCAAATGCAGTATGGATCGTAGTTTCTGCTACTCCCAACAATTCAGCAGGTATAGGTGCTATAGCCAGAGATTTCCAAGGTAACATGATTGCAGCAATTGCAAAATCTATCATGGTGGATGATCCTTTTTCAGCCGAAGCCCATGCTCTCCTACAAGCAATCGCCTAGCTGCTGAAAATGGTTGGAAAACTATCGTTTTTGAGTCTGATTGCAGCCAGCTTCTAGATGGAATTTCAAGACTTGCGGATTGTCCATGGCGTTCCAGACCTATTGTTTTGAAGATAAAGACTCTTGCCTCTTTGTTTGATAAAATAACCTTCAATCTTGTTAGTCGATCTGAGAATTATTGTGCTGATTGGATAGCTTCAGATTCTTTAGGTAGGAAAGGAAAAAACTTGGATGTGAGTTTCAACTCCGTCCCCTCTGCTTTGGCTTTTTTATTGTCTGCTGATTGATGTTCTGTTTTAATCAATAAATATGATGTTTTTCTGGCAAAAAAAAGCTTCATTGGTAGATGGTTAGTGATTTACATGAAATGATAAACCTTAAATGAAAAGTTACAGTTCTATCTACACCTATTAATTTCATGCCATAAAAGTAATTATAAAATATTATTGTTATTCTCTCGCTTTTCCTGAAAATTGGAGGAAACTAAAACATAAGCATAAGTAATTGAGTATAATGCATGAATATCAACTCTATATTTTATCATCCCAAATACTATAATTAACTCAATAAAATGAAAGATTAAGATGTGAGTTATGGTGGTCCCACAACGAACACATAACATAATCCCTTCCATATACTACAACACTAATGTCTTATCATCCTAGATCTATAATTGTACATATGGTACTTCTAGTCTAGATTAATGATTCTAGATAATTCATGTTATATAACATTCAAATCATAACATACACATTTCAACGACACATAAGGGAGCTCAAGAGTATCATACGTTATTAGTATATCATTAGTAAGGATAACTAAGGTCCATTCTATGGGCATATATGTTAAGGTAGTATTTGATTGCGTAATTTTCATCGTATTGAATTAGATAAAAAATTTTGTCACGTGTTTAATTTGTAACTTTACTTGATAACTTGACAAAAATTAGATTGATGGACTAAATAAAAAACTTAAATTTTATCCCATTACATCATGGTATAAAAATAAAATTCACTAGATAAAAAAATAAAAATATTTTACATTCTTAAAAATATCCTTCTATGTTATAAAATTGAGTTAATTAATATTAGTTTTATTAAATATTACAAAAAATTATTGATTTTATAATATAAATAATTAATTTTTTAATATGAATTTTGTGTCTTATACTATACAAACTAGATATAGTATAATAAGTTTAAACTATCCGATCTTCTCTATACTTGTCATATTTAGTTATTACAACTAAACACTACCTAAATGTCACTAGTTATAAATCTTTAAATAATCATAACGCCTCTTTTAATATAATCAATGGATAGTCTTTATTTATGAACCTTTTCTTTAAAGACTAAATACTTTAGTTCCATATGTTTTGGCGCCATTCAAGCAACATTTCGTTTTTAGAGATGAACACTCTATTATCGTAATAAATTTTTGACAATTTGATAATTGTATCGACAATCCTAAACCACTAGATAAAGTTTCAGAGACAAGATACTAGCATTGTAGCTTTAAAACATGTCACAAATTCTACTTTCATTTTTAATGAGGCAACGGCACATAGTTTGGTAATTTTCCAATAATGCTCCTTGTCCAAGAAGAAACAAATAACCGTATGTAGACTACTGGCAATGCACCCAACAAAAATTGAATCTAAGTACCTAACTATCCCCGACTGACTAGATCTCCTATACATGAACATGTCATTCCTAATACCTCAAAGATGACATAAAAACCTTCTTTGTGTCCTTCTAATGATCTACTCCTAGATCACTTTAACACCTACTAAGCATTCCAATTGCAAAATCGATATCTGGCCTTATACACGTTGCATAAACATGAGGCTAAGTATAACGGATTGGTTCCAATTGTTTCCATTCTATGTCATTCTTTATGTATTGTTGAGTATTAAATTTTCCACCGTTTTGAATTGGAATAATTCCATCAAAACAATTTTGCATAATAAGTCTCTCAATGATTCTTTTCATACATGTTTTATGAGACACTTTCAATAGTACTCGTGATCTATCATGAATTATTTTGATTCCCATCGCATAAGATGCCTCGTCTATATTTTTTCATTTCAAACTTCTTTGAGAGATAATTCTTTGTCTCATGCAACAGTCGTAAATCATTAATAGCAAGCAAGAAATCATCAACATACAAAATTAAAAGTGCCTCTATTGATTCTCCGGTATATATATCAATAAAACATCATTTCTGGTAAGCCAAAAGGAGTATTGTTGATGTTGATATACCATTATCCATAAGCCTTTTTTAGTCTATATTTTTTCTTCTTAAGTTTATACATTGTATGAGCTTTTCTTTCAATTGGGAAACATTTAGATTAATTTGTAAACTTCATCTTTAAGATTGTTATGAGACCCCGTAAAATATGCAGCTAAGATCTAGTGCTTAAATGAAGGGTAATCATGGGACTTATTGAGTCTAGTGAATTGTAACCTCCGTGCTGTAGTAATTAGGTCTCGAGCATTTAGTTTTAAAGTATTAGAGAAAGTAGAATGATTGAGTTTATATACTTTGACTTGGTAAAAAGAAATAAATATATAATAAAAATAGTAATAATTATGTAAATATATATGTAATAAGAAATTATCTTCCTAAGTTTGGATTTTGCAAATATAACAACAAGATTATAAAATAGCTAAGAAGCTAATCTTTAAATATAATATTCATAAATTATTGGAAGTACGTATGATAAGTTCTTATAAGTCACAAGGGTTTAGAGATAAACTATAAAGATAATAATATTTATAGGATGGCATGAAATAATATTTAAAATATATGTATTTACTCTAGTATAATTAATATGTAGGCTCGTACTCTTGCAATTAGGTTCCAAGTGATCAAATTTAGGGTATTAGCGAAATTAACCCAATTGAGCTAGAACATAACGTGTGGGCTAAGAATATTATACAAAGAGACCTTGCAAGTATGAATCTTGAAAATATAATAAAATAATAGTAATATATGGTTAAAATGGCCTAACTTTATATGTTATTTCATAATTATCCGAAACGCGCGAAATTGGCTTCAGAATATTTCTTAAGATGAATTATATGAATCATAAAATTATTAAATGATGTAAAATAATATGTAGGAAATATATATATATATATATATATATATGGTTCATGTAAAATTTTTACATGCAAATATATATACATAATTACCTAAAATACCCAAAAATATTTAAATTAAGCTAAAATAAATGAGAAAAACGATAAAAAAATTAGTTAAAAATTTCTAGGTAATTGGAAAATGATAGAATTGGAATGGCAAAGTGTTAGGACAGATGTTGGATGAAGGCTTAAGGTTAGAGTCAAGTGTAAAGCAAACAAAGGGTAAACTTAAGATGGAAGGAGAGAGAAATTTCACATAAATTCACCTAAATTGATTTGAAAAATTTGAAAAACATCTCAAAAAAATTCTTCAAGCAATTGTGAGTTTAGGAAAAATTATAGTAGGGTGAATAATCAAATAGGGAAATTAAGGGAAAAATATTGAAAAATCAATACATATTAGGGTTTAAAGGGTTCAGAGGTTTGGAGAGGTGTTGGAAGTAAAATACCTCCACCAAGTAATAAGAGTCATCATGTCTGGGCCATCCAACATGCTCACCTCCACCAATGGTGGCAAGAACAACGTGCGTAAGTGAGTGGCGTATTTCCATCTAATTTTCAATAAATTGAAAGAAAAATACTAAACTAACCCTAAAAATTACAAAACTTAGTATTCATAAGTATTTTTATATCTAAAATATGGGGAAAATGTTATCTTGTTGAAATTTAGTAACCATGTATCACGCTCTTAAGAAATTATTAAACCCAAATAGATTTTGATCTTGTTTTAAAACAACTTATTGATGTAGTTTTGAGCTTCAAATTTTTTTACGAGCTATCTACTATTGATACTAGAGTACTATATAAGGTTTTTTCTTTTTTTATATCAAAACTATTTTCCTTAATTTTTAAGCCCATAAATTATAGTTAAATAAGAATTTTTAGTAAAATTAACTAATTCTCTTTTGTAGAGAATTGGTGTTGGCTACTGTGAACTGGTGTTGTTGGGTTGAATTTTATGGATGGAAGTTATGAATTTCGGAATATGCGACTTATAAGGTCAAAATTCTATAATATGAAATTTTGTATGTTTAAGTGATTAAGGGAATAAATGAGGCATTGATGAAGTTCTTTTAATAGGAATTGAAAGGCAAATTGAGCAAATCAAGTGAATGAAGAGAGTTTGAACAAGTTCAAAGGATAACTTAGAGGGTTCTATTAGGCAAATATTTTGCTAACTACCTACTCAGAAGCTATGTCAAAATGAAATTTCTATGAGGAATTGAAAATAGGGAAACACAGAGATTGAGTCAGAGGGTATTCTCTTAGGAACTTAAAGACTAATTGAACTCAGAGGATATTGCATAGGGTTTTGTTTAGGAAATTTAAAATTTAGCAGACTCAACAGCTTATTTAGAAGGTATTTGGAGTAGATATATATATATATATATGTATGTATATGTGAGCACTCATAAGTTGTCTCACAAGGTATTCCTTGAGAAATCTTAGCTATTTATCAAAGCTTAGAGATTGATTCATAGGTTAATCCTATTATAAACCTTAACTTCGATATGGCTCAAAGGGTGACTTAGAAGCTTTCTAGTCTAAAATCTCCAAGGATGACCTAACTCAGAACATAGCTTAGAGAGTGTTAAAGGTAAAATTTATTTATGGAATGACTCTAACTTCCTACACTTACTATACATAACATATAAATTGAATTCCAAATTAACTTAATTCTTATGAAGATGAACAAATTAATGGTATCTCATGCCTTATATATATAGTAACTAAAATAAAGGATTGGATAAACATATAAGAATTTTTTAAAATGGATAAGTTTAACAATCAAGTTTAGTTAGCAACCGAATTTTAGGTAAGTGGGGTCAATGTTTCATTGCATTTTGAATTATCATTTCAAAATACTTAGAGGCTTTAGTATGTATTTGTTTATGGTTGTCAGCTAGTTGATTGTACGTGTGCAGCATATGTACATGAATATTGTTATGTTATTATGTGGATTTGAGTTTTATGCATTGATTGATTTGTGATTATTGCTTTGATTGGTCTATTTAAGATTGGTTGATCACCTCGAAAACGATCTAACCTAAACTTAGTCTGAAACTTTAATTTGACATGTATTGCAACCTACTAAGCGAATGGCTAAGATTTTCAAGCCAAATATGGATCTTTTGATGAGGATAACTAAAATAATTCTTTTCTCATCCTTATTTGAATTAAGTGATAAGAGAGAAAATTGCTGTAAAGTTAAGGATCATGATTTGAATGTAGTATAGAGCGTAGGGTGTTCTCCATTACACAAGCCTAACTATGTGTAAGACATTAAACTCCTCAATTTGGATTAGAGTAGGCGTAATTTCTCTAATTTTACAACAGATCGGATAATGTTGTATAATGGAACTTACTTGAACACGCATTGTATCTAACTAAAATTGCTTCAAAACCTTAGTTGCTCTATGTTAGATATATGCTTTTGTCTCTAATCCCACTTACTGAGTAAGTTATCGCTTATTCCTTTATAGTTTATTTTGCAAGTTTAGAGTAATTTACAAGTACATTAACCAAAACTAAAATATTGGCAAACGAAGTTGTGGAGTGAATATCAAGAAGAATTAGTTGGATTCTTGTTCTCATTATTGACTTCTTTTTTTTTTTTTAACTTTTAAGAAAGCTACTTGAGTCTCCTCAAGTAGCCTAATAGGTTTTGATCTTCCAATTTGTATACTAAGTAACTTGAACCTATGGGTTTAACAACTACTCTTCTAGAAAGTCAAACTACAAGTGTGTTTTAATGGTTCTTTCAAAAGATTATATCATATGTTTATATCAAACAAGTATCGAATTGAATACTTGAAAGCGGTTAAGTCGAGTACGCTTAGTATGGAATAGATTTACGATAGCGACTGTAAGAGTAACTTTTACCTTAAGATAGTTCATCTGATGGGACTAGTTTGACTCCATCTCTTCAGGACGTGACAATTGTCATTCAAGAAAGCAATCTTTTACATCCATTTGATGTAACTCTAAGTCATAATGATCCACCAATGCAATATTAGAGAATCTTCCTTTGAGATGGGTGAAAATGTCTCTTAGAGATATACTCAATACCATCCTTCTTGAGTATATCTCTTAGAAATACATCTAGCTTTATATTGTCAAATATTACCATTTCAATTGTACTTAATTTTAAAGATTCGCTTACAATCAACTTGTTTGAAACCTTCTAGCTCCTAGACTTTATAGTCGTACATAGAATTTAATTCCTTGGCATTAATCTACTTTTTAGACTCAGTACATTCTATGGCTTCTACAAATGGAATTGGATGTTTATAAATTCTAATATTAAGATCTAATTATGGCAAATAGGTTTCATAATTGTTAGCAGTAGTTTATCTCCTTACTCCTTGAGATCTCTCCTTAAAGGTACTTGTCACACCTCATTTGCACTGGATCTTTCTAAGTTAGTTCCTCCATAGGGTGTTTCATCATTTATATGTTGCTTGACATTGTCATTTTTTTTTTAGGTAACATCATGAGTTTCATTCATAGCAAAACATATTCATAGGAACAATACACATACACCTACTTCATGTATACATATTGACACTTAATCTAATCTAGCACTTTAGCTGATCTATTACTATCATATCCTAATACATCATTTGCCAAATGACAAAAAGTTCCATTTAAAGGTTCATTAAAAAAAGCTTTCATCCATGTCTTCTCTTTGTGCTTTCTTAGTTAGCCAATCTATTACCTTGTTAATCTCCCTTGGAATTGCTTTAATCTTGTAGTTGCATAACTGTAAGATTTTTTTCCTTGTATGCACAAATTACATTTGCGTATTTAAGTTTATAATTAATTTATGAAGTTAGTAAGCTCGCAACAATTTTTGAATCAATCATTCTCTCCGCATTCATTAACCCTTTTGTATACAAAACTCAACTCCCTAAAATATTGCCCATAGCTCTGTTGCCATTATATCTATTTACCCCACCTTCTTCATATACCTAAACATCCATTTTTTTCATGATCTCTTATAACTCCCTCGATTGTTGCTTGACCTATCATTGAGTATATAGATCTATTTGTATTCAATTTTATCTAGTTTTCTCTTGGTGCACCCCAAGTTACTACTTTTTCTTCTATTTTATAAATGCTCTAACTTCTTAACTTACCTTTGTACTTAGGCTTAAAATCAAAGGGTTGTTGAAATTATGAAATTAATTGATTAAGTCTAAAATTAAAACTTGTTTTATAACTTTTTGAATTAATATATTATTTTTTGAATTACTATATAATATCTATCCCTTGCTTTCAACTTTAGAGTTCCTTTCTTTTCATTTAATGAGGTATTTGAATTTTTAGGTGAGTATTTATTATTCATATATGAATAATATGTGAATTTGGAGTAATCCAAACTGGATCTTATGTTTGTAATGGAAGATTGATCAATCTTTCTAATTAAATTATTCAAAAGAATTTTTTGAGTTAAAGTAGGTTAGTGGCAATTATCATAAATAAAAAATCAAGACTTTTTTCGACAAGATATTAATACTAATATATAATTAGTTTGATAAATCCTAAATGAAATTTTCTATAGGATAAAAAAAAATAGTTAATATAAAGTTCTACAAATATTTATATAATTCCTTCGATCTCGTGATAAGCTGTGATGTGTCTAACAAAATACTTTTTTGTTTAAAATTCATAAAATAAATGATGAGGAAAAAGCACACTTGGAGAGTGCAATATAATGGAGAGTTGTATGCTGTGTTTGGGAATGATGAATCACTCTCGAAAAGGATATATTAATTCTCTCCCAATTGGTTGGACCGTAGGTGTGGTGATTTACTTCATAGGCGAGGTCTCTGGTTTAAGTCCAGGATGGCCCAACTGTGCTAAGGAAAGAAAAGAATAGAATAGAAGAAGCATTTGACTCCTTCATGCATGCTCTACTTGGCTTAGGGGGATATAGCTTAGTTAGTAGAGCTCTACTCTTACAATTGGGTTGTTGCAATTATAGGTTAGATGTTTAATTGTCTAAACAGTAATGATAGTATCTTGCACCTAAATCGATGGCTCACTTTTTCTAAGTAATGGGGAAGAGGACTGAAATATGTGACTGAAGACTTTATTGAGACAAAGATGGGCCGTTAAGAACGTAAATGAGGTAGGATGGGCAATTAGTCAAATCTAGTATGGTTTGTACATGGACGGCAGTCAGAGTTGATGGCTCTCTTAAGGTTCCCTCATCTGGGATCCTTAGGGAAGAGGATTAAGCTGGCCCTTGCGAACAGCTTAACGCACTATCTCCCTTTAACCTTTTGAGTGAAATGCGGCAAAAGAAAGGAATATCCATGAATTGACCCCATTGTCTCCACCCTGTAAGAACTACGAGATCACCCAATGGGCACCTTCGGCACCCAAGGGTTGTGGACCAACCATAGAATCCTATTCAATAAGTGGAACACATTAACTGCCCACTCTTAGGTTGAGTAATAAGGGTCAGAGAATGGCAATAACTCATTCTTAAAACTAGCATTCTTACCAAAGAGTCGGGTGAAAAGGGGTGGTAGGGGGCAGGGGTTATAGAGAGAAAGCTCTTCATTCCTAGTTCTCATATACTTGGATCCCTTGGAGCCACAAGAATCCTTAGTTAAAATGGGAATCAATCCTATTACTTCTGCTCCTAGAGTTTCCATACTTGAAAAAAAAAAAAAAAACTATAGATGTATAGCTCAAATCATTGGTCTAGTACTAGATGTAGCTTTTCTCCTGAGCAAGATGCCTAATATTTATAACGCTTTAGTAATTCAAGGTCTAGATACTCTTAGTCAAGAAATTAATGTAACCTATGAGGTACAACAATTATTAGGAAATAATTGAGTTAGAGTTATAGTTATGAGTGCTATAGATGGTCTAAAAAAAGAATTATATCATTTGACATACAGCATTTAAACAAAGATTATGTTTTCCTTTTCCCTTCAACTTTGGCACAGCTCGAAGATAGCATTCCTTTTGAATCGGAAAGAGATGTTGAAAAAGAAAGGAAAAAAATGATTTTTGCTTTTTAACAATATAGGGGATGGAAACTGAATTTCCTTTTGGTTCTCCCTAAAAAAGAGGTTCATTTTTCAGACCCATTCTAAAAAAACTAAAGAAAATTATAAAATTGCAAGAAAAGTCTTTTCTAGTTATATAGTTTTTTTTTAAAAGAAAAACAAAAATCTTTCGAAATGTCTCACAAGAAAGAAAAAAATGGGTAAGCAAAAACATTCTATTTTTAAAAGAAATAATAAAAAAAAAAAAACTCAATTCTATTATTTAGATTAAGAGAAATATCAAAATTGAGTGAAATTAAAAAAGAAAAAGATTCGACAATCAATAATAAGATGATTCAAGAATCGCTCATTCCAATTTGATTTATGGATTTGACAAATTATTCATTGACTGGAAAAAAAATATGAGAGATCTATCTTATAGAACAAAAACAATAAATAATTAAAGGGGTTTTGATTGATGAATCTACTTCAATCGATATGTCTTTAGGCACAGCCATACATAACATAGAAATCACATTAGGAAATGGTAGACAATTAGCTAGAATAATGGGTGCGATAACAAAACTGATTACAAAAGAAGGGAAATCGACCACATTAAAATTACCTTATGAAGAGATCCGTTTGATATCTAAAAAATGCTCTGCAACAAGTAAGCAATATTGGTGTGAACCAAAAAAGTTTGGATAAAGCCAGATCGAAATATTGGCTAAGTCAGCATCCGGTAATAAGAGGAGTAGTTATGAACCTTGTAGACTATCCCCAAGGAAGTAGTGAAGGGAAGGCCTCAATTGGTAAAAAAAAAAAAAAAAACCATAACCCATTGGGGTCATCCCACACTTGAAAGAAGTAAAAAAAGGAATAAATGTAATGATAATTTGATTTTTTGTAGTTGTAGTAAGTAGTAAATAGGGGAGAAAATCTAATTTCTTTCTTTATCTTTACAAAAGAAAAAAGGAGAGTAACTAACTGTGATACGTTTACTAAAAAAAATTCCTTTTGTAGCAAATCATTTATTAAGAAAAATCGAGAAACTTAACACAAAGGGAGAAAAAAGATAATAAGAACATGGTCTCTTTATAGGATATATGTATGATATAGATATATAGGATGGATGGGCGAACAACAGAATTGAACCTGTGCATGGTGGATTCACAATTGACTACCTTGATCCACTTAGCTACATTCGCTCCTTACTATAATATAAACATTAGTATTATTTACTATTTATTATTTATTTTCGATTTTATTTCATTAGTATTATTTATTTTCTATTTTAATAGAATACTAAAAATAATAATATTCTTTTGATTTTTAAGAATTCAAATTTAATAACTTTTTTTTGGTATTGTAATAATTTTTTGTTATTGTATTGAATTATTGAAAATATTTCATTTTTCATGTTTAATTATTTTTATTTAAAAAAATAAAAAATTATTATTTTGAATTATGAGATAAGATAAAAGAAAAAAGAATTATAAATTTTTTTCCATTTAAAATATTTAATATAGTTCAAATATAGAAAATAACTTAAAAAAAAGAAGGACTCTCTTATATAATTTCATATATTATACCAAAAATCTATATAAGACACGAATACTTTTTTTTTTTTTATATTGATCTTTGTTGAACTAAAGAATTTTTTTTTTAATAAAAGAACACTTAGTAAAAGAGCAATAACCTATTTCTTGTTCTATCAAGAGTTGATTATTGCTTTACTTTCACTTCAAATAAAAACTTGTAAATACTTACACTAACACCAAAGTGTTATTCATTTGTAGATGGAGCTTCAACAACAGCTAGATTTAAAGGGAAATTATAAGCATTACGTTCATGCATAACTTTCATACCAAGGTTAGCATGGTTAATAATATCAACCTTAGTATTTAGTACATGGTCTTGACTATTAATTATAAATTGGTTGAAGTTGAAACCATTTAGGTTGAAAACCATAGTGTCGATACCTAAAGTAGTAAACTAAATACCTACTACAAGCCAAGTAACAAAGAAAAAAAATGTAAAGAACGAGAATTATTGAAACTAGTATATTAAAAAATCAATCGGCCAAAATAACCACGAGTAGCTACGATATTATAAGTTAATTCATCTTGATCGAATTTGTAACTTTCATTAGTAGATTCATTCTCTATAATTTCTCTAATCAAACTAGAGGTTACCAAGTAACCATGTAAAGCATTGAATAAGGCATTGTCATGTTGTTATTCAACAATTGAAACAACATTAGGAACAATAATAGGCATATGAGTAATTGTAGGTATATTAACGAATTTCACCATTTTTCAAGGATTTTTTTTGTTACCACTTTCCATTTTTCACGAATTATGGCTAGGACAAAAATTCACTCAGGACAAATAGGGATGTGCTTTAGCAAGAGCATTTGATATCCATCTTTTGTCCTTCGGGGAGTAAACTATAAAATTCTAACCATTAGCTAAAGGAAAGGAGAAAGAATTCATGATATCTAACAAGTTGTTCTTGAGATCCTAAACGTTCCTCAAGATGGATTTGTTTCTAAAGCCATGTTCCACGCTTGCATCTTCAAAACTATAATTAGGACAAACTCTTATCAAGGTTAATACCCTTTTTCCATTAATTATATATTTTTGAAAAGTGTACCTAATGGAAGAATTGGATTTTTGGATATGTGGAAGATTTTCAAATCCAATTCATATTTCTTAATAGAAAGAGGATAAACAAAGAGAAAGGAAGTTAATAAAATTTATTAAGAGCTATGTATTTGATAAGAATCGAAAATCTTGTCTTTACAATATTTAGATGATAAAAACTTAGAAAATATTATCAATTTGTTTCAAATACTTAGTGGACTTTTGCAATTTCTTTTCTCACAGTTTATATTTTCTCTACGCAATTATATGACATAAACAAAGTTTTTTCGTAAAACTTTTCAAGTGCCATTTTTTTTTGTTCAATATACATATAGTAATTTTGATATCATTAATAAATATTATTAAGTTTTATAAATATAAATAATAAAAATTATAATTTAATAATATAAATATTAATTATTCAATAGAATAAATTATTTTCAATTCTCCCTTTTAAAGTTATTAATTGTAATATGGGGAATGGGCGGAAAGTAAGCTTTATAAATATAATTAAACATATTTAAATTAACCATTATACCTATGTTGCGGAAAACAACCAAATTAGTCCTAAATTGAAAAAAGCAAAGCGCTGGAACTTTCTCTGTACGCAGGCCACCCGGGATACGCGTGTCCTTCACTACAATCCCAACACGATTGGACTCAGTTTTCCGTACCAAAATCAAAAACGCAATTCCGAATTCGCCATTTGTTACTTGCCAAACACCAAGTTGGACCATTATCTTCTTCTTTTTCACCCATACACAAGTCAATCAAAACCCTAGTTTACAACTCTCTACCAAATTCAAATCTTTCACCATTCCCAAGTTTCTCGGAGACTCGAGAATTCCACCCGAGGCACCGGTTTCAATGCCGCTTTTCTCAACATCCAAAGCTCTTACTACAATCCTGTCTCGCAGAAATGGAACTGGGCATTTGATTCGATCCACCAAAACGAATAGCATTAATCCCTTTAAGTTTGACCACACGCCGTGCTTGAGTTGCGGCAGCATTGCGGGAATTCACACTCCAACAGTCCATAGACCCTCGAGCTCGATGAGGATTTTGTCGAACAGTTTGTGTACTGATCATGATGGGACTACAACACAGAAAAGGCGGTTTATTGGTTGGAGGGATGATGATGAGCCGGGAGTTCTGTCCAAAGTTTATGAGGAAAGGCGTCTATTGGGGTAATTTTCGATTGAAAATTAATGATTCATGTGTTGATCTAATGATACTTTCTTATGTAGTTTCGTAAATTTGATTGTGTGTGTATTTGTTGATTAGGATTGTTTGCTAGTGCAAACTATCTATGCCTCGCCAGTGCTTTCCTTACGCCTCTGATTTGCTTGCTGCCGTGTATAAATAGAAAAAGAGAAATTGATATTTGGCACACGTTATAAGTGGATATACTGGCAGAAACGCCAATCGCCATTGAGGAAATTTTATCTGTTTGCCAGAATGCTTTGTCACGTTTGCATTGCGTAGAGGTTTCTGATTGGTCGTTTTATCTTCAAGAATATTGAGACTGTAATATTATTCCATTTTTTTAGGGATGTAATCAAGTTCAATTGAGACGGTGTAATGTTTAATGCAAGATCAACTCAATAGTTCAAAGCTCAAGCTCAATAATTTGAAGCTCAAGCTTGGATCCTATCGTCTAACTTGTGTTCCGTAGCTTAAGTTCAACTTCAAGAGGCACTTGGCTTGATGAATTTCTCTTAGTTTACTTGAAAAAATGATATTCTTTCTAATTAAAATTATACAAAAGCTGGAACTTAGTCTAAGTATGAGGCTCCAAGCTTGTTGAACCCATGTATTCTAAAGCTTGAGCTCAGCTCAACTTCAGTTAAATTGAACTCAAGCTAATATTGAGTTGGACTCGAATAGTTTGCTAACTAGGTAGAATCTATTCACTTATACTCTAGCATTTAAGTGATCTATAAATTCTACTAGTGCAAGTTGTTTTATTTTGGGTGACTCAATGTTTGATCTTAGACTTTGAAAGGCTAGGGTTTATATAAGGCTATATCTTTATGGTAAACTATGCCGTCCTGAATTAATGTATATGTGCAATGTAGCTTAAAGTCTTCAAGGGGGACAATTCAGGATTTTCAGTGGTTTGGGGACTATATTGCACAGTTTGTAAGTTTAAGGGCTGTAGTAAATATATGCATTCATTTAAGGGCACATTACACCAACCATGAATGTGCTGAGAACTTATTTGAGTTATTTGTTCTGGTTGAAGTGAGGTTGGGTTACTTCTATATTATTTGTTAGGTTGGTAAAAACCTATATCATTGCAAGCTCTACTTAATCTGGAAGTGATTAGACTGAGTCAAATTAAGCAGGGCTTAGTGTAAGCATATTGAGGGTAGCCTCTGGACGAGTCCAAGCTTGAAATCTTGAACCTTGTATGAAGTTTGAACTTGACCCATTTAACTTATCTGGAAAGGATAAAATGCATCACTATGCCGCAGTCATGTTATAGTTCTTGTTGAACTTATGTCAGGGCTAAAGTAGTCTAACCTTGATCAGATGTTTTTGGTAAATCAATTTCTTTCACAATCCTGAATATTCATGTGATTATGTCATATTAAAGTTTTGCATGCTCTTGTATTGTCACTTTTAGCGGTTGGGTCTTTAACTATGTTTCCTTCTTTATATGCTTTCAGCATGTAAATACACTGTTTCTATCATTTAAGATTTGAGATCCTGATTGTGTTGCTCGACCTTACTTGGCCACAACCCTCAGTTTTTGTTTATGAAAATTGCTTGTAGGAAAATCTGTTGATGGTAGTACTATATATTGACTCAAAGCTTATATTTCTGACACATGTTCCTTGTTTATGTACTTTAGGCATGCAAATTAATAACCTGTCTCTTTTTTCTTGCAGTTATTCTCCTGTGCAGTTATTTGATGTTGTTGCAGCTGTTGATTTGTATCAAGATTTTGTGCCATGGTGTCAACGATCAGAAATTCTTAAAAGTTATCCAGATGGATCATTTGATGCTGAGATGGAGATTGGCTTCAAATTTCTAGTTGAAAGTTATGTTTCTCATGTGGAGTTACAGAGGCCAAACTTCATAAAGGTAGATGTATTCTCAAACTATTCTCCAATCTTTGTATCGGAATTTTTTGAAAGTGCTTGTATTGCATGTGAGAATGCATTGGTTACAAGATGGCTGAGTTTTAGGAGTTACCTTCATATGAGCAGTCTAATAGCATGCCGTATTTACGGAATGGTCTTGATTCATTCTAGTGGAGTGAAGATTGATTGCATGTACCATTAGTTGAATTAAGATTCCTAGTTGTGCATTTCATGGATTTTGCTATTTTATGGCAAGCTTTCAATCGATAGCTAAATGAGCATTGCATGTAGAAAATCTTAGTAGGCTTTTTATGTGGGAAATGGAGAAGATCTCCCCTTTTCTAGATAGAGATCTTTGCGTGAGGACATTAGGACTCTGAAAATTTTGCCGCTGAACTGATACCTGATTTTTTTTCCTATTATATTTTCCTCTGCCCTCTTTTTTTCAATTGAAAAATCCATTTATTTTGCTAAACTACCAGACAACAGTTTCACAGAGCTCCCTTTTCGACCATCTGATAAATGTGTGGCAATTCAATCCGGGGCCCATTCCAGGAACCTGCAGCATTTATTTTTTGGTGGATTTCAAGTTTCAATCGCCAATCTACCGACAGGTACAGATCAGCTAGCCCTCTTATTGCTGTGTGTTTGTGCCTTGTTCCCTACCCAAATTTCAGAAGATTATGCCTTGATATCAATCATGATTTTATTCTTTTCCCGATATGTTTCTCTTGTAATATTTTTCATCGATCCTCAAATGTGCGCTGAGGAACTTAATAGCTGTACAAAGTAATAATTTCATATGATGAAGTGTGAAGGCTTTATTCATAGGTTCGTCCAAGCATGCAGAGAGAATTCTTCTTGATTCGTGATTTTCACTTGTTGAAATACCATAACATGCCTTTTTTATTGCTAGGTGGCATCTATGTTCTTCAAGGAAGTTGTCTCTAAACTGGTTTCTTCATTCAGTGAACGCTGCCAGTTGATATATGGACCAGGGATCCCAATACACCAAGGTGCATATAGCCAGAGGGCTTGAAACTCACCAATTATTTGGCCAAGCTTTCAGGACGCTTGGAATCTGATTTTTTTGCACAGAAAGTTGCATTAACTCAGTGGAATCTAAATAACAGCATTGTTAGTCCCGACTTGTAGCAGCATTGCAAGGGAGCTTCATTTCAGATTACTTACTCTTTACATACTCATATTTGTCATTACATGATTATAAAAGCATTTTTTTGCATTTGTTTATAAAGATCCAATGTTCTAATGGCCGCAAGCTTCTGGCTTTGAATCTGCTCTGCAAAAATTTTTCCCCCATTAGTTGGATCCTGATCTGTCGTGTCAGGTGATGGAGGATAGTTGACATTGATGCCATATGTATTTTGTTACCATATGTGCACCTGTCTTACGGCAAAAACGATGTTATCTTATTGATTGGGCATGTATTCTATACTTGCAAGATGAAATCGGGGAGAAAATACCGTAATAAGGGGTGGAAAGTAAGTTCAGATTGACCCTGAATTGTATTTTGCTGTGTATGGGATGGGAGGGACTTGTGTAATTTTAAGTTCAAGTTTTCCGTAAGCTTCACGTTTGAAAATCGGTATTATTACGAAACACATGATCCGTCCTACTCTCCTACTACGGAACTTCCCTAGTTGTCTTATAATATTAATGAGCAGCCACAGAATGACAGTTTGTTCAATGCATCTCTTCCAGGTTGCCATAGGATTTCCACAGTTGCACCACATGGTATGGGTGCCCTTCCCCACGAGTAATAAAAGAAAGAAGGGATTCTAATAGTGATGGTAGAATTACATTTGCGTGTATATTTATTTATTATTTACTCTTTAGTACATCAACCATTCAAAATGAGATAAATCAGTTGGCGTGATATGTTTTTGGCCAAAGTTGGATGGACTTGATTCGGATGTTTTTGAACAAGAAATGCCCCAGCCTAATAAAATAAAATTGAATTTTGGCAAAAAAAATAAATAAATAAAATTGAACAAATCAATAAGACTTAATTTGTACTGAGCATTTATCAAAAGTAGAAATAATAATACCGTTCTAAGCCAAGCTATTCTGAATAACGTTTAAATGTAAATCAATGAACTTCTTACCGAAAAAAAAAAATGTAATTTAATGGACTGAAAAATTGAATGAGATGTAAAATTACAGGAAGGAGAAAATAACATAAACAAATATAGGATTCGACGGGGTCGACCCACCTAAGGCTATCCATAGTTCCGTAAATATCACCTTAAGCTTATTCTCACAAAATACTCCAGTAAGATTTTTCTTGTTGCCATAGAAGAGAAAAGGAAGACCAAGTAAAACTGTTACATATCCCAAAAATCAATATGTAGTTTCTTAACGAATAAAAAGTAATTGAAGTTCACACAAACCCTAAAAATAAAGATCGCAGAATTCATGAATTAGATTAATCAAAAACCCTATAGAAGATTTCCTAAATTGATTAAAAAAAAAAAAAGAAATTCACTGAAGATGATATCTCCATAAATTGTAGAAACTCGATTTCAAGGAAAATATCCCTACTAATTACATTTAAAAGAATAAATTTCATATAAAAGATTGATTAGAGTTGTATATCTTAATAGAAATCAATTCACACTTGGGATTTAATAATAAATCATCTGGCTATGATTGCTAGATGCAAAATGCAACCATAATTTATTAAGGTAAGTAGAGGTGAGCACGGTTTGATTCAGTACAGTTTCCCCCCCTTATCGAACTTAATTGAACCTAATATAATGGTTCGTTTTTTTTTTTAAATCAAATTAAAACTGATTCAATTCGGTTCAATTCACGGTTCGAAAAATAATTACATAAATTTTTTTGTTTAATTAAACGGTCCTGTTCGGTTCAAAAAGGTTCCGTTCTAAATCGAACCGCGAACCATTTATACATAACTAAATTGAACTATAATCTAAATAGTTTGTAAAAAAAAACGATTTTTCGGTTCGATTCACGGTTTGACTTGCGATTGGTGGTTTTTTTGCCCACCCTTAAAGGCAAGCATGAAACTAGCGAAAGTTAGGACAGACAAGAACATCAAATTATGGTTTTTTGCCTACCCATTTCGGCCAAGGAAAGCTCATTTTGGTTGCCCTAAAACTGCTTTATTTTCTAGTTGAACTAAGTGAGGATCTTCCCTCCTTGTTAATTACTTTAAACCTAATCCCTTTCAATTTAGATAATATTGGAACTAATTGCAGTTTGGAGAAAATCAAAATGGTAAATTATAATTACAAACACATTTTAATATGATTTTTTTTCAAGTTATAGGGATCTTTGAAAGAATTATTCAAAGCTCTTGAACATTGAAGAGGGTAAAAGAGGTCACCTTACTATCTGTTTATTCGGTGTTCTTGTAGGACTAATAATAAAAGAACTTAATTATTTAATTTTTTGGCTAATTATAAATATACCTATGCCAAGAGTATCGAGAATAGTAGGATATTTTAAGTAGTGGTCACAAATTGGTAGTGTCGTTTTTGGGTTTAGGCTAGTAGAGATTGATTGCAACTGGGCTTTGTGCTAATGAATGAGCTTACAAAACAAGGAACAGTGAGGAGCGTTGAGATATTGTTCGCATGGCTATTCCGATGCTTAAGCTAATTAGGTGTGTAAAGACAATAAGAGTATTCGAATGTAAAGAGAAGGCTCTAGTGTACAAAGTATCAAGTGGTTTATCGTTTAGTGATAACTTTGTATATATAGAGGAATGGAGCTAGCAATTGGAAATGAATTAGTGAGCATAAATTATGTCTGCAAGTAATAGGTAGTGGAATTACAAGGTTCGACGTGATTCGCAAATGTAGCAGGTAGTTGTTGACTTAGTTATTTGGTCTTATCTGCAGTCTCCTAGTTGGTGGTAACCGTTGCAGTTAGGTAAGTCGTATAATGGGCTTGAGCTAAGGTTGACTACGACGATAGGGGACCTAAGTCTAGAGAGATACAGCTTAAGCCATAAGCCCGATTAAGTTGACATAAGCCCGAAGAGTTTATATCCAAAAGGTCCTATCAACATTAATCCCCCTCCCTTTCCCCAACGGTCTCATTGCTATTGTGGAGACAAAGAGAAGGGAAAAATGGGCTTCTCAAGTATGTGTTTAATCCAGTTTTAAAGTGCTCATGTGGGCTAGGCGACATGTTAATAATGTTGCCCTACCGACGTCGTAGTAGAGGTATTGACATGATGTAGTTAGAGCTCGTACTAGCAAAAGGCTAGGGCAAAGATATCAAAGTTGGGTGACTTATAGGTTGAGTAGGGGTGACCAACTCAAGTGGGTTGCTAATTGGGTAGAGGTTGAGTAGTGGCATTTGGCAAACCGCTATTCGAGTGGCTCCCAACTAGCTATCCCTATCTTGCAATGGACCAGATGGGAATGTCCTGAGTTGAAGCCTTGGAGAAGCACTGGAGGGATAGGATCATTCTGAACACCTATAAGGGGGTTCTATATGAGTCGAAAGACACTTAACTCTACTGGGGGGGCTCTGAGTCTAATACGATTTGAGCCAAAGGCTGACAAGGCCAGTCCTAAGGAGTGGGTCTAAGCTTATATAAAGCTTGAAAACCAGGATGGAAAGTGCACAAATACTAGAAATAAACAAGTAAGCAAACCACAATCAGTCCTAAGGATATGACTCATCGAGGAACTATTGAAGACTTATAAAGCGAGCTTGATGTGACGTATGATCTAACTTTGCAAGGGTACTTGACACTTAGCCTTATTTAAGGGTTAGGATAAAAACGAATCAAGTAAACAAAGGAAATGCCCATGAAAATGAAGTATATTTTGTATTGATGATATTTGATCATTCCTTTGTAGCTACAATTACAATAGATATTTATATCTAAAATATTAGGGCAGTTGCTACAAATGTAAAAAGGGTAATGTCTAAAATAAGTATTGTACAAGGAATACTCAAAGGGCATAATTTAAGATTTAGTAGAGTTGGCATTCTATACGAAAGATCCTCTTACAAGGGGTGCTCAGATACTTGGCGAATAATTAGTAATCGCACATTTAGCAAAACAGACAAACTATATGGTTAGCTTAGTTGTTGCCGAGTAATGATGCCGATCCAAGCTGACAATTTGGCATTGCCAAGTTGAGTAGGTAACTATTCTAAGCTGAATTCAACTTGAATGTACTAGGTATAACTCAAATTCTGGTCGGTTGGGCAGATGGTTGGGTGGGTTGAGCTATTGTCTAAGTATAGCTTTGGTCAGCAGTTAGAGACTATTGATAAGCGTAAGAGGGTTCAACTTAAGCAGGGCATCAAGTTAGCAGACTGCAGCAACTTAAGCTCATTAGCTAAGGGGCATAAAAAAAGAACTTGCCTTACTATGCTCTTTAGTTCTTGAGCTAGGCTCAGGGGTTCGATGGCTTGATTCATATCAGAGTTGGATATTAGGCAGTATAAGGGGAGGATCTTCTGGCCCTAGTGGGGAATCCGGGATGGTGATATAACACTGCATCACAAGTCTCTCAACTTGGAGGCGTCGATGGGGTCTTATACCCCCACCAACTATAGCATCTTGGAGATGATATCAATGCACCTATTAGATGATCCCGTTGAATTGGGTGCATGTTTATCATTATAAGTCACCCCCTTTTTGTTAATGTTTTTCCAAGTCTTCTCTTCATTGCTAATGCCCCTTTTTTAACGTGTAGTATCATAGTTAAGTGCTACTATTGGTGAATTGCTACAAAGAGACACTACCTGAGGTAAAAGATCTTCGATTGATTGTGCTTAGTGTATGGGAGGATCTACAAGAGGTAAAGTCTTCTTCTAAGGGAATTCATAAGAAATTTCACAAGGCTAACCAACATCTATGTTATTGTTATGTGCAAAATGCTGCTCTGGAGGCTGCCTTGTAAAAGGAGAGGGAAGGTGGGAAAGAGGCCAAGGATATTAACAAGGAGGCTGAAGCACTAAAGGCTTAGCTAGAGGAGGAGTGCAAGTCCAAAGCTGAACTCTCCAGAAAGCTAGAAGAGGAGAGGAAGGCTAAGGCGGAACTTGACTAAAGTAACTTGGAGCTAAACGTATCAGTCTCTAAGCTATAGACTAAGCTGGCGATGAAGGTAGCTAAATGTGATTTTACCAAAAACACTTCACTGAAGTTGGTCAGTCAAAAGGTTGAGCTAGAGTAGAGAATAAAGGGGCTCCTTAAAGAGGCTGAGGAGATAAAGGAGCTCATCATCAATCTAGAGATTAGTAAGGTGCTCAATAAGGCTATTGAGGAGAAGGCTGTAGAGAACTTCTTCAAATTAAGGTGGTAGGTTAAGGAGTACAAGATATTGCTATCAAGTATGGTCAGGAGATTGGCTAGAATGTCCAAGAGCATCATTCCGACCTCAATTCAACCTTTCTAGATTGGTTGGATGAGTTCACATACCGGAATGAGAGGTTAGCCAAAGCAAGAGAGAGAGATGCTACCCAAGCGGTTGATGTTGTCTAAGGTGACTCTCCTGTTGTTAAGGATTGTTAAGTCATTCTATCATCCACCTCTACCTTGATAAGTTAGCAAGAGGTCACCCCTGAGAGTGCTTCTAAGGATGATGAGGGTCGGGGTGATCCTCTTACTGACCTAAGCCAGTAAACCTCAGCTGTTCCCTCTAAGGCCTCGAGCAAGACATCTTGATAGCCGAGACGACCAGTGAATCAATCAGCTTTTCGAACAGATTGGAGTGTCAGAGTTTTCAGAGCTTTTAGAGTTTGTTGATCTTAAATAATGAACAATTATCCCACTTTCCCTTTTTCGCACTTGTTTATTTTTCTTGTACTTAGATAGGAGATACTATATAACAAGTCGAGATGTTGACCTTAATTCTGTAAATGCCTTCTTTGTTAGTGGAATTTTAACTTTTTCATTTAGTGCATTGACTTTGCTTTTTGTTCTTCAAGTTCTGTCAATACTTCTCGCTTCTTTGTTTAATCTATTGTACTTAACTGCTTAACTAGGAAAGTACATCTAATAGGGGAGTCCCTTCATTACACAAGGGGTATTTCCCTTCCATTTGTGGGAGTTCCTTAGTTGTGCAAGAAGTGTTTCCCCTTGCTAAGGTTATGTAAGCGGTTCAAGTATGTGGTGTTCTAACTTGCCCAAGTAATGGGAGTCCCTCAACTGTACAAGGGTTATTTCCCCTTTTTGAGGTTACTTGAGGGGGGTCAAGTTGATAGTGTTCTAACCTGCCTAATGATGGAGTTCCTCAATTGTGTAAGGAGTAAATTAACGTTCCCAAGTTGTGGGTCTGCTCATAAAAAGATTTACAAGGGATTTGTAAATTAATCAAAGTATGGCTTAAGATTATTGGCATTCCAAGTGTGTAGTATGAGCTCACCATCCGATCTTTCCAATCTATATACTCCATTCCTTAACATCTCTCTTACTCTGACCTGCTCTTCCCAATTGGGGGCTAACTTGCCTTATCCTTCTCATAAGCTTGTGGCTTCTAGCTTCTAATAGACCGAGTTGCTGACCTTGAACTCTTTATGTTTGACCTTTTGATCATAGTATCTAGTTGTTCGGTGTTGGTAAGCAGTTATTCGAGTTGTAATGAGGTCTCTTATTTCTTTTATAGTATCGATGCTCCTTAGTAGTAGGGACTAGTTTAGAATCGCGTTAAAGCTTTGAGTTTGGATGTTGGGAAGCTCTAGCTCAATGGGGAGGATTTCCTCTGATCTGAATGCTAAGTGAAAAGGGGTTTTGGTTGTAGAGGTGTGGTGGGTGGTCTTGTATCCCCATAAGATATTCGACAACGGTATCTACTTGGGAGCCTTGAGCTTAGTCCACCCTCTTCTTTAAGCTCTCAAGGATGACTTGATTAGCTGCTTCAACTTAACTATTCAACTAAAGGTAGGCGATCGACGTAAAATGTAACATAATGTGGTACTTAGTGTAGAATCTTCTAAATTTAGGGTTATCAAATTGACACCCATTATCCATGATGAGGCCATAAGGGATTGCAAATCTAAAGAGGGCATTGTTCTGAATGAATGACTTAATACTCCTCTCGGTGATTGTGTCCATAACCTTAACCTCGACCTTAACCCACTTAATAAAGTAGTCAATGGCTACAATGATGTATTGTCGACCTCTCGAGGCCTTAGGGAAGGTGCCAAGAATGTTAATACCCTATTGGGCGAGTGGCTATAGATTAGTCGGGGGTTGGAGATTAATACTGGGGGCATTACTGATTGGTGCATGCTTTTAGCATTGGGGGCACTTTTAGGCTATGGCCTTGGCATCTTACCGCATGGTAGACAAGCAGTATCTAAGTCGTAGAGCTTGAATGTAAAGGAAATGTGACTAGATGTGGCTGTTGCATACTCCAGTGTGCAGCTCTTCCATGATGTGCAAGCCTTTATCTACTCAGAGGCATCTAAACAGGGGAAGGCAGACTTCCCTACAGTATAGGATGCCATCGACCAACATGTAGTTTGCGGCATGGTATCTCAACTTCTTTGCCTCTCTCCTATCTTCTGAGAGCATGCCTTACTTTAGGTACTTTGGATGGGGTTTATCCAGCTCAACTCTGATGGTGTTGCTATAAGTTCTAAGACCTCAGTTGAGCTCGGAGTTATGCTCTTCTCTGGTAAGTACTCTATAAAAATCTTCTTGTCCTTTACCTTGGGCCCTCTATATCCCTGCAGAGGTATACTTGAATAGCTAATTTACTATTGAGTTTTTTATTCGAAGGATCTTTGTAATGGTCTACTAAGGAAACTCAGTTAGAAGACTACTCACTTTCTCTAAGTATCTTGCCATGGTGTTGTCCTTGGCCTCATATTCACCCCGGACTTGTTGGACAATGAGTATCGAGTTAGAGAAAACTTGTAGGAGCTTAGTGCCGATCTCCTTAGCCAGCTTAAGACTGGCTATCAATGCCTCGTATTAGAATTCGTTATTACTAGTGTTAAACCCAAACTTAAAGGCATAACTAACAGTGATCTTGTGTAGTCTAGTCAACATTAGGCTCGCGCATCCACCCCTCGAGGTGAATGATCCATCAACATGACGAGTCCACACCAGCTTGTCATCCTCTAGTGGTGCTTCCTCCTCCCCTGTGTATTCAACCACGAAGTTGGCTAGCATTGTGCCTTATGGATTCCATATGCACTCAACTCCATCTCATACTTCACCATTTATTCAGATGCATCCGACTTCTATAGCAATGTCCACAATGTTTGATATGTAAATATGATGATCTAATGCATTTGGAAGTAAGGCATGAGATGACGACAACCAAGGGAAATTTTTCTACTTTGGTGTACGTGACCTCAGGCCCTTGGTGTATGTGGTTGATGTAGTATATAAGCCTATGCCCTCTCCTTTCTACTTTGACTAGTATAAAGGAGAGTGCTCGATCGCTAACGGCTAGGTACAAATACAAGTCTTTCCTTAGAATAGGCTTAGAGAGGATTAGAGGGTGTATAAAGAAATCTTATAGTTGCTTGAAGGCTGTCGCATACTAAGGAGTCTATTTAAAACACTTAAGATTCTTTAGAATTTTGAAGAACTCAGTGCATCTGTCTGCGCTCTTAGAGACAAATCTGCTTAGCATGGTTACCATGTTAGTGAGCTTCTATACGTCTATGATCAAGGAAGGGGACTTCATATCTTTGATAGCCTATATCTTTTCAAGGTTAGCTTCGATTCTTCTCTAGGTGACCAAGAAGCTTAGGAATTTACTGGAGCTAACCCCAAATACACACTTCTAGGGGTTCAACTTCATGTCGTGTTTTCTCATTTGATTGAAGGCTTCTTACAGGTTCTTGACATGATTGCCGGGTTGTTTACTCTTGACTATCATGTTGTCAATGTACACTTCCATGTTCCACTCGAACTGGGGCTTGAACAACTTGGTTACCATATGCTAATATGTTGTCCTCGCATATTTGAGGCCGAAGGGCATGATAGTGTAGTAGTACATGCTTAAGTTGATGAAAAATGAGGTATGGATTTTGTCCTTCATCCTTCGGGTCCATCTTGATTTGATTGTATCTTGAGAAGGCATCCATGAAGTTGAGTAGGAAGTGTCTCATTTTAAAATTGACCAATAGGCCAATCCTAGGGAAAGAGAAGTAGTCTTTTGGGCATGCTTTATTGAGGTCAATATAATCAATATAAATGGGCTACTTTTTAGACTTCTTGACCAGCATTACATTGGCCAACTAGGTTAGATACTTCTCTTCTTTGATGAAGCCAGCCATAAGCAACTTTTGTACTTCTTCCTCTACAGGGACTTGCCTTTCTAATGTGAAATGTCTCTTCTTCTATTTGAAAGGCCGTGTGTAAGCCCTACAATTGAAAGTTCGGATTCAACATGTAAAGTTTAGGGCGATTGGTTAAAGTGTCTAATTGAGCCTATATTGTTATAACAAAGCTAAAAGTATTAGTAAAAATGACCTTGTAAGTTTGGATTTAAGAAAATAAGTAATATTATAATATCAAATTATAAGCATATTACCTATTATTTATTGGAAGTGCTTAAAAACGAGTTTCTATAACTAACAAGTCACTAAAGATAAATTATATGTATACTAAAAATAATATAATAACATAAATAATATTTACAAGTATTTACTTGTACTCTATATGTATTTATGTATAGGTAAAAATACATAAAATTACTTAAAATACTCGAAATATACTAAATTAATGCCAAATAATTAAATTAAATTAAAAAAAATCAAGGAAAAATCAGAAAATCAAGGAATTATCAAGATATAGGTCATGGCATGCTGGGATTAAGAAGAAAAAAAAAATAACCAATCATATTAGGGCAAATAGAAAAACAAAATTGGAAGAGGATAAAGGTTAAATGTTAACCAAAAATTCCAAAAGCAAACCCTAAACACCCTTATAAAATCAAAAAACACCCATCACAATTCATTTTAGTCAAATACACATCCAAGAAAAATAGAGAGAAAACAAAAAGAGAGAATTAGGGTTTTTTTACAAAAATTAGCAAAAAATTTGTGCAATTAGAGCTTATAGAGCAAACTTATAACCTACGACTCATGACTACTTGGAGTTGAACCATTGCCACTAGTATGCCTAACCACCATCACCCAAACTGACCAATACCTTTAGGACCACTACTAGTGGCTGGAAGTCCATCAGATAGGTGAGTTTGATTTCAATGCGAATTTGTTTAATTTATTTAAATTATTGGTTTTATCTAAAAAATTATGAAATTTGGTAGTTCGAGGTTTTTATGTATGTAGATTTAAGGAAAATTTTAGTTTGATGAATTTATGTATGGAAATATGCTGTCCTTAAAAAATCCTCCAAACTCGAGTTTTGTTTGATTTAGAAATAAATAATTTTAGGAGTGTAATTTTAAGCTCAAAATTTTTGTGTATACTATTTATAAGATGTAAAATAGTGTTATGAAGAGATTTTTCAAAATTGAATTTTTGAAAATTTTAGATGATTTTTAGGCCTCAAAATGATGTATAAAATAGGTAATTTTGGATTAATTAGGTAATTAAATAGATAATTACTTATTTAGTGTGTAATTAGGTGTTTTAGGATGTTAATTTCTGATGTTATATGGTAATTGTAGCATTTAGATGATTAGATGTAATTATTAAGTGTAATATGTAGTGAATATGTGAAAATTTATAATATGTGAAATTGGATTGTAATAAATATAAAATATTAGGTTAAAATTGATAATATAATAATAATATTAATATATAATAAATTTGGTAGGAAATTTTGAATTTATATAATTATATGAAAAATGTAAAATTTTCTTATATTGAAAGTAAATGAATCGGTAATAAATATTATATATATATATATAAAATGAGTCAAATCATGACATAAAGTTTATATATCATAAGGATATAAATACTAAAAGAGTATTTATATTATAAGACACGTAGAGACAAGTGACTTACAACTAGTTGAGTGATCTAATTGAGGACTTTAGGTAAGTTGAATTCAATACTTTATTTTATTTTAGAGTACTATTTCAAAGTTTTCAGAGGCTTAGGATTATATGTGATTGTGCTTGTAGATAATTATATGTGTATGTACTTGTGTGTATTTGACTTTGTACTGAAAATATGTATTGTGCTATGGTGATTGTTATGAATTGAGTAGTATGAGATTGTTTGATCACCCTAAAGCAAACTTAATTATAACCGAACTAAATATCCTAATTAGACATCATTACACCCCTTTAGGAGACTGTTAAGACTCTCCAACCAAATACTGACAATTTAAAAAAAGATAGCACTAAATAACATAATGGTTTTTTCTTCATCCTTAGTCGAACTAAGTGATAGGAGAGGAGGTCGCAGTAAGGATGAGAGCAATGGTTCGAAGGATAGTCATAGGGGGAGTGGTATCTTAATTGCACAAACCTGAGTTTGGTTGTGAGCTGTTGTATAAACATGAAAACTCCTCAACCTAGATTAGAACAGGTTAAATTACTTTGATTTCACAACGGACCAGACCACGTTGTGTGATGGCATTTGCTTCTATGCAATATTTGCTTCTTGCATTACATATAATTAGTAGTTTGAAAAACCTAATTTGTGTTTGGTATGCGTTCTTGAGTCTTCATCTTAACTTACTAAACTATTGGTTGCTCATACCCTTATAGATTTTTTTGTAGGCATTGACAGATATACCGTAGTATAATTATCTTAAGGTCAGTTTCTTTTTGAAGTGCTTTGGGGGAGTAAGAATCAACTAATTGTACAATCAAGTCCTTTAGTGTTTTGATAGTATTTTTAGGTTTATGAACTTATATTGTGATATGTTAGTTAACAGACTACCATAGCATGTATAATTTCCTGGGATCATAAGATAATATGAATATAATTATGTATATATATAACTTAAGTTTTCTAGCTTTTATGTAAATTTTTAGCATTTATTTTAATTGAGCTATTTACTTCAAAGTGATGAGTTATGGACGCCTTGTGTAAATCATATTTACAATAATGACTATAAGGTTAGTTATTATCATAGGTTGGTTTACACGGTAGGGCTATTATGACTTTACAGCTTCAAGACATAACATTGTGCACTGGAGTCAATATTAAGGTTGTAGGTCGCCATGTTGAGGCAAATCTTAAACATGTCTAACGTCAACTAGACGAACCTATTTGAATTGGCTCACAGGAGAGTAACTATCTCCCCCTTCACCTATGAAGGAGAGGTGCCAATCTGTACCTCTTTTGCTTTTTCACACGATTCGCCTCTCTCAGCCGACTTCTCCTACATGCTGGTCTCTCGAGTAAAGACACCATCAGCTCTGGCTGCCTTAACGTAAAACTTTCGGGAGAGCTTCTAATCATACCTATAGATTCTTACCCCGATGGAGTTCAGGTACTTAGCCTTTAAGTAGAGGGACGAGGTGATAACTTCAAAAGCATTTAGGCTTGATCATCATAAGATAGCATTGTAAGGGGGTAGGTAGTTAACTACGACGAACTCCACTGGTTATCCTGTGACATTGTCGTCATCGCTAAGCTCCATGTCGAGTGTGATGATAACCTTGGCTCGGACAGTTCCCCTATTGAAGCCGATGAGATAATGGTGGTAGGACTTCATCTTGATAGGCAATTTTCTTCACATCCTTTCATACATATGCAAGAAAAGAATGTCAGTAGAGCTGCTAATATCCATCATAATCTTGAGAACCTTAAAATTTGTGATCTTTACCCCTATTACAAGAGCATCTTGATGAGAGGTGTCTATCCCCTCTAAGTCTTCGTTGGAGAAAGAGATTGAAGTGTCAATCTTCTACCTCTTTTCTCTAACAACCAACACATCAGATGGGGCGTTAACTGAGCTGCTAGTGTTCAGTCCACTCTTTAGGTATGTCCCCCCAATGATTATATGTTGATCATGCCGTGCATGCTTGATTGTTTTGGCAATCTTCGTTTTACTTTGCTCGAGCGCTCTTGGCTCGCTGCTTCTGAAGTGCCTTGTTTTCATTATCATTGGAATGGTCGTCATTCCTTTATTGGGCCACATAGTCGTCGAAGAAGTCTCGTTAAATAGCATATTCAATTGCATTCTTCAGTTGAAAGCACTCCCCCATGGTGTGGCTGTGGTCATCATGGAACTAGTAATACTTGTCTAAGTTTTGACCACTTGGGTTCTCCTTCATCTTAGGGGGCTTCTATAGCAAACCTTTATTCTGCACCTTGGCGAATACCTTAGTGATTGGTCAGTTTAAAGGGATATGTTGTTTGTAGATAGGAGGGGGAAGTAAATTCTGCTCAGCTCGATACTTCTTATTACTTGAGCCTTCCTCTTTAACTCTATTCGGTGCCTTACTACTGAGGCAATTGTCATGCTTCGAAGCGGCAGAGTTGTAACAGTCCCGCCATACAAACCATTCTAAGATTAAAACTGATCATACAGCCACCATCGTAGACCTGATTTACACAAGGTATATATGACTAACTCACTTTGAAGTAAATGATTTATAAATTAAGTATGTTATTTACTTGTGAACTTAAGAAAGATAGCTACTTATATTGGAATACCTTGAATATCTTTATAAGATTTAGCAACTTAATCCTAATCTACTTAAGTAATTTATAAATTAATACTACAAGCTTTAAAGAGTAATCTATACTTGAGAGTATATCCGGTCTTTAGTTTATATCCTCACTCTCCAAGATCCTGTAGTTGTTAGCTTCAGGGTAGCTATATGGTTGCTTCCTAGCTAGCACTTGTAACAAAGTCTATAAGGATGTAAGTAACCACAGCTTAATAAGTTGGGACGGAGACTTAAAACCATACAGAAAACACAAACAAGGTTATCGATCAAATTATTAGGTGTAATGCATGTTCAAGAAAATGCCATCGTACAATATTGTCCGAACCATTATGAGATTAAAGAAATTGCACCTGCTCTAATTTAGGTTGAGGAGTTTCTGTTAATGTAACTGCTTATGACCAAACCCAAGCTTGTGCAATGGAGACACTGCTCTTTCCACGAATACCTTCGAACCATTGACTTTACCCTTGCCATGACCTCTTCTCCTGTCACTTAGTTCGACTAAGGATGAAGAAATAACTAATTATGCTATCTAATGCTATCCCTTTCAAAGGGATCGGCATTTGGTCAAAGAATCCTAGGTTTCTCCTAATGGGTTGCTATGCAAGTCTGATTTATGTTTGCAAGTCATATATTTGATTAGGTCTAGTTTAAAGTGATCAATCATTTCATACAAATAATATAATACAAGTTAAGCAGCAAATCAGTAATCATATCAATAGCTCATAACAAGTACATGCACATAACCAACTATTGAACATGAATAATTCAGTACAATTTCAAGCCTTCAAGTACATGCACATAACCAACTATTGAATAAGAATAATTTAGTATAATTTAGTACAATTTCAAGCCTCCAAGTACTACAAATTAGTATTCCGAAATACAGTGACGTATTAATCCCAACTTACCTGGTATCTTTGGTTGCTTACTTAACTAATCGCAAGTCGACTTGTCTTTATGTGTTTTATAATGTATAATATAAATGCATTTTTAGTATTTATATCTTGATGATATGTATATGTATATATACTCTAGGTTATAATTTAACCTAATTTTTCCCATATACGTAATAGTTATTATTAATTTATCTTAGTTTAGTTTAGGGTTTAGTTTTTGAATTTGGTTTTGATTTAGATTCTAAAGTGATTCTAATTAAGGATATTATGTTTACAACCTAAAAATGCGATCCAAACACAAATGTGAAATTCATTGCATTAGGCTTGAGTATCCTAATCATCACTTTTAGTTTTAAATCAGTATTCTATTTTATCTAGTACACTTAAATCTTTATTAGTATACTAAACTTATTTCTGATGTGAGAAAATTTTATATTTTTCATATAATTACCTAAATTTAAGTCTCTTATCAGATTTTATATATATTCCCATTATTAGTATAATATTAATATCTATTCTAATATTTTCTATTTATTATATTTCCAATTATTTTTTTTCATATTATGTATTATTACCTATTATGTATATAATACACATATAATATTTCTATCATTTCAAATATCAATTAACATCTCAAAATATCTAATTTCATTTCAAATCAAATTTTACACATAATTACCCTAATTTACAAAATTAACTTAAAATATACAATTTTTACCTAATACATATATACTACATAATACCCTAATAATTATATCTAATATTCTAAATGTTATAAGTATCATATTTCATTAGATTTTAACATCCTAAAACATATAATTATGTACTAAATCAGTAATTATTTATTTAATTACCTAATTAACCCAAAATTACACATTTAATGCATAATTTTAAGGCCTAAATATAATCTAAAAATTTTGAAATTTCATTTTTGTGAAAGAGCTTTGTGGAACTGTTTTATATTACCTAAGTAGTTTACAAAAAAATTTTGGATTCAAAACTAATCTCCAAAGGTTATTTATTTCCAACCCGTACGATTTCGCACAATTTCTTAAGCAACATATATCATGTGACATATTTTTATCAAAATAATATTTTTTTCCTAAAAACTACATAAAAATGTATTCTAGAATACCAAATTTCAAAATTTTATAACCATATTTAATATTTTTAACAAAATATGTAAAATCGAGGGAAAAATTGGACTCATCAAAACTAACCACCAAGGCCTTATCAGCCACCCTAAGCATTGCCACCACCGTATGGTAGTAGTGGCCGTCCACTCCTAGGTGTGCGTTTGGTTAGAGATCTCCTTACAAGCTCCAATTGTATAGATTTTTATCTAATTTTTGAAAACTAACCTTAACTCTCTTATTTCGGCCCCTTTATTTTTTCTACTCTTCTAACTATTCAAATGAGTTTCTATAATTTTTTAGGTATTTATAGAGCTCTAGGGAAATTATAGTGTATTAATTTGACTAGACATTTGCTTTACCTTTTTCCAAATTGCCTTTTTTGTTGTGTTAATTTGATTAAATAATTTTTTTCTTTCTTTCCTTAATTGCTACGACCTTGATCCAAATGATTCCTCATTTTTCCTGATTTTTCCTTAACCATTCATGCATTTTCTTTAATTATTTAACATTATTTTAGCCTGTTTCGCATATTTTAAGTAATTACGCTTATTTCCACCTATAAGTAAATTTATATATAGTACAAATAAATACCCCTAAATATTATTTAAGTTATTTTATGATTTTTAGTATACATATAATTTAGCTCTAGCTATTCGTTAGTTAACGGAATATATTTTACGTATTTTTGATAAATAACGGGTAATATACTTAAAATTTGAAAATTTTATATTCTCTTATTTTATTACTTATTTTTTTAAATTCAAATTTATGGGGTCACTTTTTCTAATAATTTTGGCTTCTTCGTAAAATTTGAGCTGAATTGAACAATTTGCTCAATTGCTTTAAATTCTATGAACTAAACTCCGACTAGTTGATTGTGGGTCTTACAGCAATCCTTCATGGACAATCTTTTATTGTCCTTTCCTCCTGACTTCTTTCGATTGGTGTCGTAACTAATGCGGATGTTGTCTTCCTAATCCATGTACTTCTAGGCCTTGTTCCAAAATTTGGCTAAGGTTTTTGGCTTGCTCTTCATAAGTTAATGAAAGAAGTCTCTTGAAGGGCTTATGTCGAGCTATGTAGCACGCATTGCTACTCCCTCATCTAGCTTAAGGATCACAACCACATCATTGTTGAACCAAGCTACGTATTCTTGTAAAGTCTGCCTTTTGCTTTGCCTGATCAAGTACAAGGATGAAGTGTCCTTGGATAGGAGCTTGCTAGCCTTAAAGTGGAGACTAAACTTGCATGCTAGCTCATCAAAAGAGTTGATAGAATTCTTAGACAGGTGGTTAAGTCATGTTTAAGCTACTTTCCTTAGAGTTCCTATGAAAGCTTTACACATTATAGCATCCTTATAACTAAGGAGGTTCATAAGGGTGTAGAAGTAGAGGAGGTGATCATCAAGATCACTAATGCCGTCATACTGGTCTAGGGTAGGAAGTTTGTTGTTCAAAGGCAAAACTTTAACCTGGATACCCTTGGTAAATGGGGTCTTATTGCTAGCGACCAGCATAATGTTGTCAGTTGCCTTATTCCCTTGCTACTCGAAGAGCCTCTTTACGATTGCATGGAGCTCATTGAAGTCAACATTATTTGTTAGGTAAGCTCAGCATGTTGTAGAATGTGCCGATACTCCATGGGAGTCGGCTACCTACTCATTGCCAGCAAGTGTGCAGTCGCAAGTGGTTGTAGATTGCACTTGCTATTCCTATGCTAGGGGATCGAGTAGTTGATCATTTTCCTACTACCATTGTTGGTTGTTATGCCTAGTGTCAGGCCTTAAACTAGTGAGTGGCAATAGCTCTATTGTGTAAACCAACCTAACTTAGAAACTAGTTACTTTTGCTGCTAACATAGGTATAGTTCACACTAGGCCTTTACCATTCCACAACTTTAAGTCATCCAATTCAATCTTTATTTGGCATTAACCTGTGGTGTAACTTACTAAAATAGCTTTTGAAAGAGATTTTGTGATATAAAAGCTTAAAAAGAAATCAAGTTTTATAAACGACTTCAGAAAATGGCATAATAAGATTTTATAAAAATCTATAGGTTTATAAAACATTATACTGGTAATAATGGTTGAAAACTAGAGAGTTATCTAAAGAAACCTTATTAGTTTTTTTAAAGGTTAGTAAAGTTAATAAATAAAATATGATTCCAGCCAATTGGTCTTAAATCTCATACCCTGACCCCATTCTCTACACTTTTAGAACTTAGAGTAGTACTAGTGTAACTATTAAGGGAATGAGTGATAATTTGCTCAATAAATATGTCAAAGACAATAGCACATATCCTATATAGAGGAACCAGAGTTTTTAAGCAAGATTAATTAGATGCTATACATGTTCAAGTAAATGTCATCGTATGACGTTAATACGTTAGTAGGTTGTCATGAGATTAGAGAAATTGTACTTGCTCTAATCCGGGTTTTGAGAAGTTTCACGCCATGCACTTTACGAATTAGAATTAGACTAAGGCTTATGCAATAGAGAAATACGCTTTGCTTGAGACTAACTTCGAACCATAGTCTTTCACCTTGCTGTTACCTTCTCTCCTGTCATTTAGTTTGACTAAGGGTAGGGAAAAGACTATTTCTACTATCCTCATCGAAGGGTCTATATTTAGCCAAAGAAACCTAATTATTTTCCCTAGTAGATTGTGATGCAAGTCTAGTTAGTAGTTAAATCGAGTTGATGTTATATTGGTTCTAGAGTGATTAAGCAATTTCAAACAATTCAATCCAGCAATAACATAAAGCAACCAATATACAAAATCCAGCACTTCAAATAGCAAAATATTATTTATACACACACATTGCATACACATAGGTAACTATCTTATAATCACGACTAGGATACATACTAAGGTCTCTAAGTATCACTAAATAATACTTCAAGGTGTGGTAAAGTACTAATCCTACTTACTTGGACAGATGCTTGATGGTCCGGATAATTGATCTCATCCACTTTCATTATTCTCCCTAAAATAAATAATATAGTCATTTTAGTTTTACTAAATATAAGGTTGGATAAGTTCATTTTAATAATTGAAGTGTAGTTATGACTTATCTCTAATAAGTGGTATAAGCTTTATATTGGGTTCTAACTTGTTGCTAAAGTCTTTGAACAAGGTTTTAAAAGCTTACTTAATACCAAGGCTCAATCTCAAAACCTTTTGACTAAGTCTCTAAGATTATCTTAGTTATATCCTTACTTTAATCAACCCTCTAAACAAGACTATGAGGTTATTTCCATTAAGCATTTTACATTAGCCAACCCTTGAATTGAGTCCTGATGCCATTCTGACTACATTTCCCTTATAAAATGCTTCCTAAATAAGCCTATGATGGGGGTATAATTAAGTTTCTTTTTTCATTCAACTTTTTTTATCAACTCTCTAAACTAGAGAATAGGTTCTTTCTTTATAAACCAACTCTTTAGAAGATGTCTCTGAAGCAATTTCATCTAAGCCTTCTAAATCAACCCACCTTTTAGTCAAAGTCTCTAAACTCAATACAATTACTCTTCTTTTACTAAACAATTCCTTATACGAAGCTCCTGCATGTTTAGAGTTAAAGTCCTTTCATCTACCAATCTTTTGAACATGTTTTTGAAGTCGTTTCAACAATGTTTATTTGACCAAATAACTTCTCAAACAAGGCCCTAATAGAATTATAATTGCAATTCTTTGCCATCTATCTCTCTGATCAAGTATCTAAATCAAGGATTAAGTCCCCCCATCTATTAGTTCAACCATTTGAAGAGCTGTCTAAGCAAAATCAATTTATGTGTTTTCTCTCATTAACTCACCCTATTTTAGTTTACAAAAATGATAAAACAAAATTATACAATAGGTTCTTTGTACCTATGATCACTATATCATCTCAAACTTCCAAATCCACATACCCTTACCTTAATGTATGTAGGTCATAACCAATGGTTTGTTCATATATCAAATTCTATTCAATCTAACCAACTCCAAATCATTTCCTACAACAAAATATAACTCATATGAACTTCAAAACTAGTATAACTTGATTTGCTTAAAGTTAAATACACAAAAGCTCCCAAAAGTAGCATTTTTCACCAAATTTAAAGGCTAAAAATTATAGAAAATATTTTTGGTTGAAATAATTTCATAAGATCCGAACATGTAATATAAGGAGGATCCATAAAAATTTTGGTTTTAAAACAAAAATAATAAGATCATTCAAATCAGCTTTGAAAATTGCTCAATTTCATTCAATTTCTTAAGGAAGCATTAAATCCACTCGTCAAGCCTGGTTTTTCACCCTCTTAGTTTTTTTGTTATAAATTAGGCCTTCTCTAAGTCGACTGGCATTTCTCTAAATCGACTGGCATTTCTCTAAATCGCTGGCATTAAATCCTTACCCGTTTAATATTGATGCTTGACTAGGGTTTAAAGACGTTTCTTTTTTATTTTGAAAACAACTTTGCAGTTGTCACCTAACTAGAGTCAGAAAAAATAGTTAAGTTATAATCAATTGAGTAAATTGGTTATAACTTAGTCACTTGTCTAATGATTAAAACTAATTTTATGAAAACTGTATTTTGAAAACCAGAGATTTAGGTCCGGAGGTTAGGAATTTTAAACCCTTACAAGTACTATTGATTTTCCAAAATTAAAATTAAACTTAAAAAATCACCTTTCAATTTTAAAAGATAGAACTTGGTTATTGGTTACTATAATTGGATAAAAAAATAATCTAAACTAAAGAAAAAGGAAATTAGGTTTTTTTAATTTTTATCGTCACCCGTAGGTGTCTACATACCTACTATTTGGGATCAGACGTGCGTAGTTTTTTTTATAATAAAAACTTTAATAGGTTGAGTTAATTTTAGTTTTTAAAACAGCCAGGTTTACGTTTTTATCCGTTTTGATTTATTTAAGAAAATTTCTTAAAGGGCCCTAAATTGGTTTTTATTTTTGTAAAGTCTAAATGATCCTAATTTAAAAAATAATTGATTTATTTTATTTTATTTTTGAAAACTTGATTTTTTTTTTAAGTTTCAAAACAATTTTTATTCACTAACCTATTTATTTATTTACTTATTATATTTTATTTATTTATATTAAACTCCAAAAAACAAAAATATTCTCTTTTTTATTCTTTTTTCCTTTTTTTATTTTTTTTTTCCTTCTTCTTCTCTTTTTTTATTAATTACATTTACATTTACATGGACATAATAAAAATAAAAAAGAAAAGAAAAAAAATGGCTAAATAATAAAAAGAAAGAAGATAAATAAAAAAAGAGACTTTAGATGCAGTGGGCATATGCGGGTTGGATCGATTGGGTTGGGTTGGGCTTTACTAACTTCAATAACAGCGGTAACTAGAGGGTATGGTTCAAGACGATTCGAAAGGAATTTCTAGTGAGTGGGAGTGGATTTGTGTGTTTTGGATTAGACTTGGGGGGGGGAGGGGGGCGGTATGGTGGGGGTAAGGCTTGACATTGTAGCTATTGGAGGTGGTTTCGAGAGTGGTGCAAAGTGGCGATCGGTAGCTGTTGACACGGTGGTTGGTTGGTGTTTGTTGGGTTCGAATGGGTGGTAGGGGTAGGGGTTTTGAAGTATGGGGAGCTCAGCTAAGGACTTTGTTTGGGCCTAGGGTGGTCAAAGGTAGTAGTTCAAGAAGGAGGGGGTTTGGTGGTTAGGGTTTGGTTGGTAGTTGTTTAGTCTTGTGGCTAGGAGCCATAGTGGTAGTTAAGTGGCTGGGTTAAGTAACTGATGGTATGGGGAAGCTAGTGAGGGTAGTAGCTAATGGTGGTGAGTTAGAGGGAGAGACATTTGAAGAGAGAGAGAGTGAGAGAGCTACGGCTAGAGAGAGAAAGTGATCACAATGTGGTGGGGGTAAGGCCTGACATTGTAGCTATTAGAGGTGGTTTCGAGAGTGGTGCAAAGTGGTGATCGGTAACTATTGACACAGTGGTTGGTTGGTGTTTGTTGGGTTCAAATAGGTGGTAGGGGTAGGGGTTTTGAAGTATGGGGAGCTCAGCTAAGGACTTTGTTTGGGCTTAGGGTAGTCAAAGGTAGTAGTTCAAGAAGGAGGGGGTTTGGTAGTTAGGGTTTGGTTGGTAGTTGTTTAGTCTTGTGGCTAGGAGCCATAGTGGTAGTTAAGTGGCTGGGTTAAGTAATTGATGGTGTGGGGAAGCTAGTGAGGGTAGTGGCTAATGGTGGTGAGTTAGAGGGAGAGACATTTAAAGAAAGAGAGAGTGAGAGAGCTGCGGCTAGAGAGAGAAAGTGATCGCAGGGAGGGAGAAGGGTTATGTTAAGTTATTCAGTTGGTTGTATGTGTCCTTCCAATACCCTTTTATACCTAAATCGATCCTAGAAACATGGAAAGCTTGAATTCAGATTTAATGAAGAATGCCTAGAAAATTAGTTTTTTACCAATTTTTGGAGTTCAAATTGAATGGTCCTTCGACTACATTTGGACATGTTAAGGGGTTCGATTCACAGTCAGCTATGTAGAGGATGAATTTGCACCATTAATTGGTGTGTTTCAGCAAAGAAAAACTACAAAATCAAAGGCTAAAGTGAGGGGGTTGAGTTGTTCTTGAGAAGGAAAAATGAGGAAAATTGGAGGGAAAACGAGGGAAGAGATGAGGGAAAGTGCTGACATGGTGCTATGTCAGTTGTGTTGACCACTTTCGACCTGCCATATGTCATTATGTGATAGTGGTAGTTGACGTAGCACGTTACGTAGTGCCACATCAATAAGGATGCCCAACTCGACGCTATTACATGTCAGGATACATGGCATAATCAAATCCTAACATGTGATAGTGTGCTAATTAACAAAAAAAAAAAAGAAAAAAAATGTCTTATTGCCTTTGCCAAGATTCATATCCAAAACCTCACACTCAAACCCTATGCCTAGTCCATATGCTTAACCGTTAGGTCATTGGCTTGTGTCTTATCCATATGTGCAATTGTATATATGAACTTGATTGGCCTGGGCTAGATTTAAATCTAAGCTCAGGTTCAACGGCCTAACCAAATTAAAAAATAAAAACCTATCCTAATAAAAAGTTATTTTCTAAAATATTTTGTTTTTCTAAATTTTCCCATTTTCTAAATTTCTCAATTTTTGTGTTTTTTTTTATCCAAATTTCATATTTTTTATGCTTTTCTTATTTTTTGTACTTTTTCCTAAACTTCATATTTTTGGGGTTTTCTTATTTTTCTATTTTTTTTCTACTTTTCCTAATTCAAGGCCTATTAAGAAAAGAAAGAAAAATAAAAATAAAGGAAACAAAAAATTAGGTATCTACACCACTTAAAAATTTTACAAACTGATATTTTCATCAAAATATATATATATAAATACTTCAAAATAATTTTTTTTCATAATTTTTTTGACCTAATTTAATATTTTTAAGAAATATGAGAAAATTGAGTGAAAATTAAAGCTCATCAGAAACACCATCTTCTGGCCACCTTCCATCACCCATTCTTTGTTGGCACCACTTGACATTGTTACGACTGCTCGGTGGTGGTGGTGGTGTTGGTTTACTTCTAGCACCTCTCCGAACATGTATTCTCTAATTCTTCTCAATATGTATAATTTTGATTCTAAATTTTGCCAAAATTGTTACTTTATGATCTATTCCATCTTATATTTTTTCTAAGCTACCTAAAGCTTGTTTAAAGTTCTGGAGAAAAAGGGTAACAATTGCTAAGCTTATGAAATGAGAAGTGAATTTCTCTCTCCTCTTTGCCTTTTATACCTCCATTTCTATGCATGTTAAAGTATCTTTGGAGTTTATCACTTATCCAACAGTTGTCTTATACTTGTTTACGCCTAAATCCATCTTGATTCTGGTGTTTAGCAATTTTTTTTCTAATTTTTTATTACTTTTTCTTATTAATTTTGAGTTAATTGTATGGATTTTCAGGTATTTAAAGGATTTTTGTGTATATAATTATATATATTAATCACACCTGAGATATATGTACTATTTTTATATGTTATTTTAGTAAATAATTTATCTTTAAAGTTTGATAAATTTTCATTACCTAAATCACGTGTTTATAGCGGAAAAATTATAATATAGTATAATATACTAAAATCATCTATTTTTAGCTATAATAATATTATTTTATTATATTTCTATACTTTGAGACTTATGACGTATCATCATTTAACTTTTAGGATTCATACGTGAAGTATTACCCTATTTAGTTAACTTCCATGTATACCTTAAATTACTAATTTAGAATAATTACATGAAATTACAAGGCTCACACCTAATGCGTCTACTAAAAGCTCAAAGTGGGTAGGTTTGCCTGCTATGACTCTCGACGTCTTCAAGGCGAGCATGGAGCAACCTGTTTTAGGTAGCAAACTCCTCTAATAGACACTCTATACTTTCCAAACACTATTCAAGCATTTCCTTAGCTGGGTGTTGATTGTTAGCACATTGGTTATTCTCGAGGTTATCAATGCGAGACATGTTGGCAATCACAGGTGGTGTTTGGGAAATGTGTTTAGTGTGTATTTGGGTGGGAGGTTGGATCTATTTCCTATAGATTGCGCCAAATGTTGTCTTTAGGTATAGGCTAGTAGAGATTGATTGTGACTAGGCTTTGTGCTATTATGTAAGCCCACAAAATAATGAACAGTGAAGGCGTTGAGATATTGTCTAGCATGGCAACTTTGATGCTTAAGTTAGTTGGGTGTATAAAGACAATAAGAGTACTTGCATGCAAATAGAAGGCTTTATTGTACAAAGCATCAAGTGGTTTACATTTGTATGGTAGCCTTATATTTATAGAGGAATAGAGTCGACGATTGGAGAGAAGTTAGTGGGCAGAAGTCATGTTTGCAAGTAATGCATAGTGGAGTTACAAAGTTCGACGTGGTCTGCATCATTGTTGACTCAATCATTTAATCTTATCTACAGTCTCCTAACTGTTGTTGACCATTGTAGTTAAGTGGAGGTTTGCTACGAAGATAGGGAAGCCAAGTGTAGAGAGATATAGCTTAGGTTATAAGCTTGATTAAATCGATATAGTCTTGAGGAGTCCATGTCTAAAAGACCCTATTAATAGGTAGCTATAGTGTCTTATAAGGAACGATCCATATTGATATGATTATATATATGTGTATATATATATATTAAGTATTGAATTGCCACATACAAGTAAACAAGTTGTTGACTAGTTAATTGTTGTGATAGGTTATCTTGCTAAAGAAAAGTTATAATTAAGTTGCATTGAAGGAATGAGAAACCTTTATGGATGGTCATAGTGGATGAATTGCATCAATAGTTGATAGCAACTTTGCGATGAGATGATTATATTGGTTTTGGGGTGATAGGATATTCAAACTCTTAACATAACTAAGTATGTATATATATGTGTGTGTATGTATGCATGTGTATATATATGTGTATAATGCAGTAAGGTTACTTACTGGACTTTTCCTTACCTTGACTTTGGATGCTTTTTATTTTATTTTATTAGGTAATGGATAAATTTCTAGACTTGAAGTTGGAGAGTTAGGAACAAATTTTACATGTTTCAATTGACATAAGATTGCACAACTAACTAATACCCATTAAGCTTGAGGTGTGATAGAAGATCTTAAAATAAAGCTGGTTATGTAAACGTTCGAAATTGATGCTTTTCTGACATATTTCTTCTGTTTTTAGTAAAGAGGGTTGAATTTTTTGTTTGGCTCAAACCAACAATGTTCCTTTGATGCTAGGCCACTAACCCTAAGCTTGGGAAGAGAGAACAAATTATTAGGGGTGGAAGAATTAAAGATGGAAAGTAAAATGGAATGAAAATTGCCAATTCTCTTTTTATGGAGAAAAAGTTGAAAATGTAATTTCTTTATTTTATTAAAATATCATAAAAGTTCATATATCATAAATTTATACTTTTATTTTAAGGATAAAGCTGTCATTTAATGGCTTTGAAAAGATATTTTCTTTCTAAATTCATCTCCTCTCCCCTTCTTTCCTTTTCAAATTAGGGAAAAGTAAAAACACTCTTCAAATTTGTTCGCTCCCCACCCTTCCTTCCGTCAATATAAAAGGGCCTTCCGTTCGCTATTTTTTTTCTCCCTTGCATATTTTAATATGAATGGGAAGTTAAAGTACTGGTTCTCCCACAGAAAAACATAATAATGAAGTTCCGGATGAAAAATTTCCAGCGCCGGAGTAGGGTAGGGACTCCAACTAGGTTGGGGAAAGATAAAATTGGAAAAAAAGAAATGAGAATGGCGCAATGCTGAATCTGCTTCTCGATATGTGTGACTTCTCCCGTACATTATCTGATTCCATTCCCTGCCTATTACGCTAATGGACGGAGAAAAATCGAAAAACCTGACCTACTATCTTCACAACCGACAAAAAGACACTGTGCTGGGGCACGTACTGTGTTTTTGAGGTAAACTTTCCATATCTTACACCGTTAATACACATATTTTATCTTTATAATATAATTTATTAAACCGAAATATAATTTATTATAACATTAAGATAACACGGTATTATTATAAAATTTTTCATATTTTTAACTAATAAAACTTTTGTTTTGCTGCATTTAAAAATATGTATTTGTATTCTATCATCAAGGTTAAAAAATTTTGTGTTAATTGATTATAAGTTTTATCGAATTCTTTAATTGAATCCCGTAACTAAAATTATTGAACTTTATATTGGTTGACTATGAGTTTTAAGTCTATAGCTTAGATTCAATGGTTAAATTAGTTGTTAAAACAGGATTCAAATTTTGCACTAACCAATTACATAGCATCAGTCCATATTATTGTCATTGACTTATAAGTGGATTTATGATGTATTAACACGACATTTTATGCTGTGCATATAAATTTCTTAATTGATAAATTACATTCAAATTGTTAATTGAATCAAATTAAATCAAAGATAAAGTAAATCAGAGATTTAAAATATGACAAGTTTTCTAAAGTAAGTCAATGGCTTTGCTTAAAATAAGGAGAAAAAAAAAACCTCAAAATTATACTTTCCAGCTCGATGTTGTTTAAATAATACCCTTATCCAAACTTAATCTAGTTTAATATTGGATAAGATATTGATTGCTAATATTAAATATATTATGGGTATATATTGTTTTTGTATATTTTTAATTATATTATATCGTATATTTTATTATTGTATAACTTATATTTATCCAATGTATAAAATATATTTAACCTTTTATTGTGCCGTTTAAACATATTTCCTATCTACAACCATATTAAACAATGAAGCAGAGAGGTTTTATTACCTAGTAAACCTTTTATAACCAAATTTTTATGTATTCACACCAAGTTATGTTGTTGTTTTCCTAATAAAGAATGCAACATGATTGCTTGTTATGATTAATTATTTAGTGTATAACTTTGAAATAAACCTTAGGAAGAACAAGTTTTGTAAAAAATCCTGCTAAATGCTAAATATATATAACATGTAACGCAACCTTACCATAAAATACTCCTAAAAATATCTACTACTCTGTTTATTTCTAATTAAAGGGATGGATTCGAAGTAACCCTTTTTAAATGGATCTCAAACACCAAGCGTGTTTTAAATTTTATTGGTAGTTATTAAGGCTCGTGGCATGAATACTATCTAGAGTCTTTTCTCCTTAAACTGGGTCCAGGCAATTACTTTCCCCTGTAGATGTCAACTACCCTCTCGCTCTACAAATTTATTTGTATTTCCGCCATACCAACTACCAACTCCCAGATATAGGCTCCATTCCCATTACAAAAACCCCTCTGCGTCACAACACCACTCCATAGTTCGAATTTGTCAATAAATAAACAAGAAAAAAAAAATGGCGAATTCAGGGTCATCGGTTCAATTGAAATCAGTTGCCTTGTTGGAACAGATGAAGCAACATCTCTCCACCGATGCCGGCAAGGAGCTTACCAAGAAAATTGGCCTCGTTTATCAAATCAACATCGCTCCTAAGGTTCCTCTCTCTCTCTCTCTCTCTCTCTTCGTGTTCATTGTTTAGAGTTTTATTTGAGGTGTAAATGTAGTTACCCAAAAGGTATAGACTTGTAATTCATGTTTTTGGTGGGTGCAGAAAATTGGGTTTGATGAGGTGATATATGTTGTTGATCTCAAAAAAGGCCAGGTCACTAAAGGTTTGGTTTTCTAGATTTTTATCTAATTGTCTTTATCCCTCGTTGAATTTGATTGGAAATTAAATTTATATGACGGAATTTACCTTGTTAATCTTGGATTGTTAATGTTAATCTAATCATTGATATTGAATTCCGAGTTTCGTGATTTAATCAATCTGGAATTTTCTTGATCCCTAATTCTTCCAAGTTTCGGTTTTGAGAAAGAATTATTTGTTATATTTTGTTATTGGTTGGTGTCGGTAGAATTTTTCCTTTTCTGTCACTGCGGGAACGGTCGTGGTTGGACTAGCTATCTCTTGTTGTTGCATCTGTTTATGCAGAATTTTCTTCTCTAGACCTGGTGCATGATACAGAAGGCTTACAGGCAATTAGATTTACAGGCTCCCTCAAAATATTAGGTCTACTAGAAGCAAATGTTACAAACTCGAGATGAGATGTCAATTTCCTTCTTTCCCTTTGTAAGTGTTCTGATGCTGTAGGCTGAAAATGCTTGGTGGTATACCCAGGGAGATTGAGAGTGTAATTTGTGATATTTGTGAAGAAGTTAATCTTCATGATAGAGTGATGATAGTGAATTCCACAATGTGTGGAAATCATACCAGGTTGAGTTACAAAGGAGGCAGAACACGCAGCATTGTCCTGAAAAATTTGGAGCAAAAGTGTCATTTTGTGGATCTTCAGGTAAATACAGGAGGAAAAGTGGACTTTCCTGTTCATCTTTTAATCATATTGATCAGTCAATACGCATATTCCTTGACCTTTACTTTCAATTCCTGCCAAAAATCAACTTAGATATCAAGTCTAGATAAAAACATAGCGACCAGTTTCGATATTATCAAAGTGATATGGATCTTGGGAGAACCACACTGGGATGGTTGGTTGTTGAGGTGAGGGAGGTGAAGTGCATGGACACCCATGTTTAAATCCTGCTCTGGCAATGTCTTATACCTTGCAATTGGGATCATATGGCAACCCTCTGCAATCTGGGCACTCGCTTGTGCTGACTTTGCCTAGTCTTTCTGCCAGTAGTGGGAGAACGCTGCGACTAGGATACTATATTAATTCAACTGCACCAGGATCTCTTTGGTTCAAAAATATATTTTTTGATTTCACAGCCCCCAGGATATGACTTTTCTATAGGAGCTATAAATTGCCAATACTATTGCAAGGATTGTCATTAATGGAAATGGCTACTTATTGGTAGCTGTAAGAAGAACTAGCTCTAATTAAGTTGTTAGCTAATTTCTAGCATCAAGTAAGCAATGAAAAATAGAAAGATATGTGAATTCGGTATGTTTAATCTGCCTGCCTATTTCTACATATGGTACGATTGGATTATGCTAACCTTCCATATTGGTAGTTTAGATGGGCCTATTTGGTAGATATTTATTCAGCCAACTTAAGCTTGCAAATAATGGATGATTTGAATGAGGAGTCAATTAACTACTCAGTGGCTTGACCTTGACACTTCCTATCTTGGTACCATGTTGAATTTAGATCTAAGCATGTTGGTGTAGTTTTTTATTATCCTTCCACACATGCACCCTTCTACGTTGTGAAAATAATCAAACCCTTCTTGGCATTTCTGTCTTGAATCCACTGTTTCTTTAGAATTTTCAGATCCTTCCTTATAATATTTGAATTTTCTCCAAATTCCTCTTTACCATACATTTGAAGACTGCATGGAGAGGTCCCTTTTTCATAAGGAAAATGATTGTTTTTCAGTTCACATGTTATTAGCTGATGAAACTTCCATGGAAAAAGCAGAAGGTTCTGTTGGGTTTCTTTGTCATGTGGTGCTCTGGCAAGAGATGAAAGAAAGCTGAAAAATATTGCCATAGTGTATTGTGTCTGTGGCTTAGTGATTAATAATATTGTTATCTAAAATATAGGACCCTATGAAGGAGGAAAGCCTGATGCTGCATTTTCATTCCAAGATGATGATTTTATTAAGGTTGCCACTGGGAAGATGAATCCTCAGATTGCTTTTATGAGGTATAACTGTTTTTCTTTGCATTACATGGTGTTGTTCTTTTCTCCATACATGTGACTTACCTCTCACTTGTAATTTGCAGAGGAGCAATGAAGATTAAGGGTAGTATTAGTGCAGCACAAAAGTTTACTCCCGACATTTTCCCGAAGCCATCAAAGATGTAATCACTGTACGAATAAATTCATTAAGTTATGGGGCTTATGATGAAGTAGGAAAGAATGGAGATCCTATATTGTTTTGTGTAAGAATGGTGTGACTGGGAGATATATGCACTTGTATGTTGCCTTCTGCGTACTGGATGGGCTCTAACTTTGCTGGCGTCATACTTAAATGTAGGGCTTTCACCCAGTTACTTAAAATAACAATCTCTTATTTTCTTTTATGAACTTTTCTTAAGCCAATGAGAAAACAATTAGCAAAGTGACTCTACAGTGGTCATATATTGCTGCATTTCTTTTGCTTTTTGGGCTGCGTTATTATGGCAATGACTAGTGACAAACATAGGACTTTCTTTGAGTTGGGGTGAGTTACGGAGTCTTAATTTTTCAATGCTGAAAAGAATAACAGGTATTGTGTTCTAGTCGAACTTCACTTAGTTTTGTTCGATTTTAGTAACATTTTGGAGTGCCTTGGATTATTTAAAGTGTTGACAAACGTTTTAAGGATGATGTTGGTATGCATCAGAAACTATTCTCAATGAATTCATGGTAACAAAAGTACGCAGTTTGCAAATATTTCCAAATTGTCCTCTTTTTCAGCCTAACCAATATCTCTCTCATTTATTCCTACTTATCATAAATGAATATATACAGACAATTTAATCTCCAGTTACTTGGGTTCGGTCTTAGTAACATTTTGAAGTATTTCGAAGAAAGGTTATATGGCAATTAAACTATTCGTAGAATGTTTCTAAGAATTGAGCGCGTTTATGCGAATGGGCATGCTCAGAATTTAACGAAAAAAATCATTTGCTGAGAATGACTACTTCACTGATGACCAATAAATTAAATTTTGCATAGCTCAACATCAGTTGAATAATAAGAACACCTATCCTTCTAAACTCAATTCTGTTAAGAAATGGAAAATGTATGAAATAATTCACCTTTTTCCCTTTTTCTTTTGGCTAGATTTTCTTTATCATATATGACCATAATTTTTCACATTAAAAATGTCACAGTTGGCAAATAAACCATTCATAGAACGTAAAAACATGAACCGTGTTATTGTGAATGGAGATGCCCAGAATTTATTAATTTAATGGACAAAAAAGAGAAAAATCATTTGCTATGAATGGATACTTCACTTATGGGGAAAAGGAAAATAATATTGCCATTTTTAAACATAATTTTAAAAATAGCTTACTCTAAAAAATAATCTTAAAAATACTGTACATGAATTCGGTTTATAAAAATGTGATTTCATGTTGAGCGAAGTTCAGCTTTTCAAAAATCGATTTTAAGCAATAAATTTAAAATTGGCTCTTGAAAAACCAATTCAATATATATATATATATATATATATATATTAACGTGAAAATATAAGCAAATTGGTGTGTTGGTTAGTCCTTTATAGTTTGTTTTTATTGCCTTTGTACGAATATGAGTTTTTTTTCCGAAAAATAATATGAAAAAGGGCCCATTAGAAAAATATTATGAATATGATGGCAAAGTGAAGGTGTATGCGTATGTACTACATGTACCTTTAGTACTTTCCATTTGTACTAAAGGCGCATGCAACACGTACTCGCACTACCAAGGCGCATCCAAATTGAAACATTTACTTTCATTTGCACATTGCAAGCCGAATGATAAGTTTATCATAGAAGTCGATTGCATAAAATAACAGTTAATAGAATGCCTCAACAAAGCTAGTAAGCACAATAACAAAACTTAGCGCATGGAATTGTCATCCGTTTACCAAAAGAGTTGATTATAGTAAAAAATAATTGAAAATTATAATGCCATAACAAGAAAAACATGTCACAAATTGTGACTTTCGATGAAAGCTAAATTGAGATTTGAATAATAAGTATATATACAAAAATTATCATATCTTAATGTCAATACAATGATATAAAAAAATGACAAAACATATCTATTGTTGTCTATACAGTATGAAAGTCCTAATAGTATGGGATAGAAGTGAACACCTTTGGCTGTTCTGTGACTACATCGGTTGAGGCGGTGCATGGTTAAGATCCCTAGGGGAGACTGGGTTGATTGGAAGGACCAACTCAACTGGAGGGGTCGACTGCAGTTGAGTAACGCCCTCCACCTTACCCATGGAGGACTGTGTGTGGATGGTACTAGTATCTACCAAACTATTGGATAGCACAGTTGAGGAAACACTACTTACTGATGTGGAAACTTATGAGTAGTACCCGAGCAATCCAAATGTGTTGCCCAGTAATGCAAAAATATGGTAACAATTGTAATAACTCTTTTGTATACGACTCCCAAATAATCTTAGGGGGAAAAAAACATTGAGAGTCAACAAGGGTTGGTACTTAAATGTGATAGAAGGAGTAAAAAGACAAAAAGTTATCATATCATACATGCTGCGTTGTCTGCAGGTTGAACGCTATACAGTACGCATCTACTACATACATAAACTACTGAGTAGTATCTCATATTATCCTCTATTTGGCCGCCAATAACCTATCCCCGTTGATAGTAAAACTGTATTGACTAAGTAAAGTGACATATGGATATCTATCCTAAACTCAAACCTGTAGAAGAATCGTGATCTCGCTAAGTTCATATGCATTGAAAGAAGAGACGGAGCACAACTATTATTATAACAATGCCAAACTTGTAGAAGAATTGCAGCCTGCCAAGCTTATGGTACTTGGAAGGCATAGGCACTTGTTATACCTTTAGTATATTCAATGTAAAAATTAGGCAAAAGTGATGCCTTCACCATATCATAATCATAATATTTTTTTCATGAAACCCTTTTTTGTATTATTTTTCGAAAAAGAACTCATATTCATATAAAACTTCATTTTTACGTCCAACGTTCAATTCCCACAAGTGGCACCCAAGTATCCTTCATTTTGCAAAACAAACAAATTGTGCAAAAAGTTGTAATTGCTGGGATTCAAACCTAGGTCTCCTAGATAAAATGCCATCTAGTAAAATTTGGTATAATTATATTAAAATCAGCTTTTGAAAATCGATTTTTTCAATAAATAATGAAATTGGCTTTTGAAAAGTTAATTTCATATCAAAATTCACAAATTTGCCTTTTCAAAAACTGATTTTAGCACATTTTATAATCACAAGTGAAAAAACCGATTTTAAATATGGTATTTGTAGGATTATTTTTTAAAACGTCTTATTTTTATGATTAATTTTTTAAAAATGGATTATTAATTTTCTTTTTCCTTATTAATGACCAATAATTACATTCAGGTTTCCTCTAGCCGAGGAATGGGATCGGATCGATCATAGCCTGACATCGGTTAAAACTTGAAATGAAAAAAAAAAAAAAAAGAGATCTATTATTCTATACTCAATTTAGTTAAGGAGTGGAACATGTACAAAGTGAAACCATGCAATATATATATTTTTTCACCTTTTGCTAAATTTTTTTTATTATTATCCTTCCAAGCTTGTGTAAGTGTGAATTCTGTTTGTGCAAAATGATCGTAGCCAAAGTATTTATACCAACGTTAAAACTTGGCGCAACAACATTCGGGGAACCCCATAATTGTTTTTGCTTTCTCAAAAGTAGGTTGCACACGGCACGGCACACCCTAACATCAAAAGTCTTCTGTCTGTCTGTCTGCCAACGCCATTTTCAATCATATCATTAATGGCCACATTTGACCACACACCAGGTTCTCATCAACAAAACAGAGGACGCTAATGAAGTTTGAATGCTGCTTTAACTTGTATACTTCTTACAGTCTAGACAATTCAATGCTTACTGGCAATAGGCCTAACTGGATCGATATTATCCACACGAGAAGGAACATTGTCCAGCTCGGATGGTTTTGATGAAAGAAATCTTAGACAAGCAAAACACTCGGTTTCTAGATTATCTTATAAGTTTTATCCTCCATAATCAGCGGTCCATGAATTGTCTTGATGGCAATTTCCCTAGCGATAGTCAAAATTTATACAGTGCCGTAAAGCCTATAAGAGGCTAGACAGGATATCTGCAATCCAAGGAAAACATCATGGAAGTTCATTCCCTTGTTTTGATTCTCGGTCTTTGCATCTTATTTTTTGCCAACTCAGCATCTCCTGCGGTGTTATTTCAGGTAAGAAATTGATATCAAAATAACACCTGATGATTCAGTTTCTCATTATGTAAGATTGAAATTCTGTTTTTTCGTAAACATGTTTATAATCCCATTTAATGATGTAGGGGTTCAACTGGGCTTCCTGTAACAAGGCGGGAGGATGGTACAACTTCCTGAAGAATTCTGTTAACGATTTGGCAGATGCTGGAATTACACACGTGTGGCTTCCTCCACCTTCCAATTCGGCTGCTGATGCACCGCAAGGTACATCAGTTATCTGTTTTTATTTTGGTTGTAGTATAGGAAAACTTTAGGACTATGAGAAGAGCAAGGCTACAGAACAGCACTCTATAAGGACTGCAGTAAAACACATGGGGGTGATTCTTAGTGCAAGTCGCCGTAAGGCGCCTTAAAAACAAGTCTCATAAAACACGTTCACTTTTGGTAACAAAATCAGAAAAGTACATTGGTAACAGAAAGTGTAAAAAATTGATGAGTATAATGCACTGTCAAAAAGTACACGGTGCTACCAGAAAGTGCAAAAAAAAAAAAAAAAAAAAAAAACACATTGATTTATTAGTAAAACCAGGCAATTTATTTCTGGAAACACCCCAACAAAAGCCTCTCGTATTGTGTTAGCTGCATGCTCTTTTTGAAGATAAAGAGGGTTAATAGGAGTTCCTAGAAGGCTTTTTTTATTTATGAAACAAGATTTTTGTTTTCATCACTTAGATGTTAATTTTTTAAGTTTGTTTTCGTATCCCTTAAGGACATTTCTCGTCTTAAATAAGTCCATTTTGTAAACCAAGCATGTACTGGTACTACATATTATGTTCAGTTAAAGTCCCTTAAGATTATGTGAACCAAACACTACTATGGTTTCTTTTATTGAGTCGTGTTACTGAATCCACTTTACACCTTCCTGCTTCCCAGGGTACATGCCAGGACGGCTATATGATCTCGACACGTCAAAATACGGAAACAGAGCAGAGCTGAAGTCCCTTATTGATGCTTTTAATCAAAAGAACATCAAGTGCTTGGCTGACATAGTAATAAATCACAGAAGTGCGGAAACGAAAAACGAAAGAAGCATGTGCATCTTTGAAGGGGGTACTCCAGACAACCGTCTCGATTGGGATTCTTCGCTGATTTGTCGCGGTGATGCTAATTGTTCTGATGCAAGTGGAAATCCTGATACTGGATTGGAGTTTGCACTTGCCCCGGATATCGATCATACTAATCCGAGGGTACAAAAAGAGTTATCGGAGTGGATGAATTGGTTGAAGACTGAAAATGGATTTGCTGGATGGAGATTTGATATGGTGAGGGGTTACGCCCCAAATTTTACCAAAATATATATGCAGCAAACCGTGCCTGATTTTGCGGTTGGTGAGAATTGGGATGGGGATATCTTATCCAGGGGGCCAGATGGGAAGCTGGAGTACAACCAAGACGTGCATCGCAATGCATTGAGGGATTGGGTTCAAGCTGCAGGTGGAGTAGTCACAACATTCGATTTTACTACTAAATGGATTCTTGAAGTCGCTGTGCAGGGGGAGTTGAGGCGGTTGAAAGATGCAAATGGGAAGCCCCCGGGACTGATTGGCATAATGCCAGAAAATGCGGTAACTTTCATCGATAATCATGACACTCTCTCTCAAAATCTCTCCCCATTTCCATCTGACAAGGTTATGCTGGGATATGTTTACATTCTCACCCACCCTGGCGCTCCATGCATAGTAAGTCATAGCTTCTTTGTGTTGAATAACATCATGAAACCACACTACATCTAAGAAGTTTAAGTTTTTAGATTAAACTAGTTAATATTTCTCATAAGTTGCTTGTTATGTTTATGCAGTTTTATGATCACTTCTTTGAGTGGGGACTAAAGGAGCCGATCGCTAATGTGACGGCAATCAGGATAAGAAATGGGATCAATGAAAAGAGCACAGTCAAAATTTTGTCTGCTGAATCTGATATCTATGTGGCGGCCATAGATGATAAAATTATCATGAAGATAGGGCCAAGAGACGCGGTTGGAGACCTTGTTCCATCCAATTACCAACTTGCTGTTTCTGGACTCCACTATGCCATTTGGGAGAAGAAGTGAAACTTTATACATAGTCCTCAATTACACTTGACAAAGAGTCCTAATCTAGCTAGTCCATGAAATAACAAGTACCAGCAAGTACTTTTCGTGTAATGGCATTTGTATTCTGTCCTGGAATAAGCATTTTCAAATAAATAATCCTGATAAGGAGAACTGGGGTCAAACAGGCAAATGACCGACAAACTAGCTATTGAAAAGCTGATACGCGACACCATATATAGCTTCGAAACAACATAGGGGGTTTGGTTCGCATAGCTTTAAGCAACTAAACTGAATGAAATATCTAATACCATGTTAGATTTGCAAAAATGGGTGGGACGGGACTCTAAACCTTTCTGCTAAAATGTGATATAAATATCTCGTTTACCCTCATATCTTCTCGAAGGGCACGGAAGATTGCACCATGCTATACTTCTTGTGATGGCTACCCGAGCTCTATTTACAATATACGACACTTAAAAATGTATTAGTAATAATGTGTCTTATGCATAACATTTATAATGCATTGTATTATCAACAACATAATATGTGTTTTACATTGTAATATATATTATAATCAAGGCACTCAATAAATAAAAATGTCATGTAATTTTCACATATTTATCTGATTCAATATATATTGTGACTTGATATGTTATTTTCATTTGATATTTTTTATTTATTTATCATAAAAAATTCGTAACCAAAATTAAGTTATAGGATAAACGGTTACAATTAAATCATTCCTCTCGTCTAAATGCACAAAGTCATAAGTGAATTAAGATGGAAATGATTTTGATGATGACCCCTACATTTTGATCCCACATCCGTACATGCTTGCTACCATTTTAAGTTTACATTAAAAATTGATTTATATAAGATAGTTTATATATATCTTAATAGTAGGTAACTTGATTTCAGATTTCATGCATCTAGAGGAATCACATCCTATTAAGCCAGATATTGAGGTCGGAGAGATTAAAACTCTATAGATTGCATCATTATTTACCACTAAAATTATTTAACACCTGTGAGCATTAGGTTATAATAAAGATATACATTTAGAAAGTTCTAAAAATGTGCCTACTGAAACAAATCCGGAAAGTTTACAAAGGGTTTGCTGTAACCATAGCTCTTTTTTAGTTGATAATGTAAAAATATGGATAGCACAAAATTGATCCAATCTATCGTTTAGCATATCCTTTCCAATTAAAAATGATTTGTTAAAGAGTAATATATCATTTGTAACACTTAATAGTTGATAAAATTAAATAAGAATTTGGCATATATACTATGATGTTAAGAAAACTACCATAAATAGTTACTAGTGAACGGTGCACTATGCTTTTGCGAAAATATAAAAAAAGTAAAATCTCTTAATGAAACAAAATCTCATAAAAATAGTAATAAATATTAAATGTATTTGATTGTTATTTTAAAATTGATTTTTTTTTTAAATTTCATTAGTATTTTGTATGATATATATGGACATATGGCATTCTAATGTAACCAAAATTAAGCAATAATTTACTTCATAAAGAAATTTACTAAAATATACTTATTAACCATCTTTTCTTCAATCCTTACAATAAGTAGTATAGTAACTAATAAAAATGTGGGGATTGGTAAGTGGTATTGTCTTGAGTATTGCTTATATAGTTGATTTGGTTAGATTTAAGTTGTTTAATAACTCTAGGGTGTTGGAAAGCATCTAAAACTAAATATCTATATTGTATATGATACTTGTGTGACTCAAAATCATGAAATACCCTAAGCTTTGGGAAGCTAAAGCTGTGTTGCATGCTAGTTACTTAAATCAAGATAATAACTAGTTCTTAATAACATGTTTTGCATTCATATGTGAAATGAATATTACTTACTCATGCATGTGTGTTTGTGTAACCTTCATACTAGGTATGTTTTGCTTATCCTTTAGGACTCTTGTTTTTAGATACAAGTACTATAGTAGATCAAGATCTTTATGATGACTTAGGATACAATTTAGTATATGACTTGGAAGGTGATGAGGATTGCACTTACAATGAGGAGTAATAGTAAGGTTTCGTTAAACATTGCAATGATGTGGGCTATTATTACATTAGAGATATAGACTCCATTTGTGTTTGTTAATTATGACTTGTTATTATAGTTTGGTAATGATAGGAGCAAATAGACTCCAGTTGTAGCTTGTTGTAATTATGTGGTTGATGGAGTGTGTACTTCACTAGTTGTTATCTTATGATGATGTATGCTTAGTGTCGTCGATATGTATGATTTTATGACATTTAATGATAGTGTGTTATTGTGGTTTGCTTAATAAATGCAAATTATGGTATCTTAGTAGGTTTTAGGCCTTCCAATGTCAATACTCCAATATTGGCACATTGCTGGCTGTAGCAATCTAAGACATTACATTTTTGTAAAGGAAAAGGATTGAAGATTCTAAGATGCTAAGGTGAAAGAGAATATGAAATACAAGTAAAGAACTGAGTATTGAGCGAATGTGTTCAATTTATTGTTTGTAATGACAACTTTGCCATAGTGTGAGGATATTTATTTTAATGTTGAGGAGTTACTAAACTCTTTAAACATTAATGATGATTGTAGAGTATAAAATTTAGTTTTCTTTTTTCTTTTTAAATTCGTTTAAATTAAACCCTATACTTATTTAATTCAAACCCTCAATTGAAGTTAAAAAAAATGAGGTTTTTTTTTTAAGTTATTGAAAATTAGAATTGCCACTCGATGAAACCATGGAAGATTCAGTAAATTAAAACCAATTAAGTAAATTAGTCCAAATTTAGTATTAGCTTGAGTTTTGAAAACCTCTTCAAAAATTTTCAAAAAAACTAGAAATAAGCTGAATTCGGGATCTATTCTATTAAAACCCGAAGGTTGCTACTTTAAAACACTAAAGTAGGTCTTGAATTTAAAAATAGTTGTTAGACTTAAAGGAAAACCATTTTTTATTTTTCATTTTTTTCCTAAAGGAGAAAGGGAAAATAAAATTTTATGTTTTATAGTAGCCTTGCAGGTGTTTATGTAGTCACCATTCAGAATCAAATCGCTATAACTTCTCTTTGTAAAATTTTATTGTGTTGGTTTATTTTATTTTTAAAAACGACTAAGATTACATCATTAGCCATTTCTTTCATTTAAAGAAAATCATAAGGAAAAAGGCCATAATTTGTATTTATTTTTGAAAAATCCCTACTTGATCCTAATTTTAAAAAATGGTTAATTAATTTTTTAATATATTTTTGAAAAATACTAATTTTTCTAAATGAGAAATTTTTTTTGGTAAAAGCCCTAATTTCCTAAATTTTCAAAAATGATATATTGATTTTTTTTTTCTAAAAAAATATGTACAGATATATATATATATATTAATCTCACCCTTTTACTTAAGGACATCCATTTAAGAAAAAAATGAAACTTTAAAAAAACACAAATTTTTTTATAGTCCAATGCTTTATTTTTATTTTTTTCATTTTTATTATAGTTTGAAGGGGACCTTACTCATTCCTAGAGAGTGGTTAACCCATGATAGTAGAAGACTACACCATACTCCCATCTTAAACCTTCATTATTACTATTGTTATTTGAATAAAGAAAATATCATTAAATAAAGTATAAAAAAAATTCAAAACCTGGTCAAATAAAGTCAAGAAGTGAGATAGGAGCCAAACTAGGTTGAAGCTTCATAGATTTAGGTCGAGCATGCCTTGAATGAGAGAGAGAGAATAGTGTTGACGAAGGTCCAAAACTAAGTGCTTTGATGGCCGTTTCAAGCGGATAAGGAGTCAAAGTTAAGGTTTTTGAGGTTGAGGAGTTGAATGATGGTGGTATGATGGTGTCTCATTCCAAAGTGGTGGTTTAGATGGCGGTTTGTGATAGTTTAATGGGTTAAGAGAGAGATTCGCTCATGGAGCTCAAATGAACCTGGCTTTGAGCAAGTAAGGAGTGGTTTCTGGGGTAGTTTTCCTAGAGAGAGAAAGAAGGTAAGATTAGAGAGAGAAAGTGAAAGAAAATGGACGGAGAGTATTTTGAGTGATAATTGATGTTTGAAAAACTTCCCAACCCCATATTTATAGTTTTATAACCTCAATTCAAAATGGAAATCTACAATTTGTCATAAAAGGAGAATCTTTTTTTAATGGGTAAGAGCAAGCTTCAATCTTCAATTAATGGAATTGTAGATGAGGGGTTTTAGGTAGAGCAATTATATTCGAGTTACGTGAGTATCGTGTTATACGTAGCCTCGGAGTGATAATGTAGAGATGACACTTGATGGGATGATTGGAGAGAGAATGATAGAGAGGAGGAACAAATAGTCTTGGAGTCTCAAGTATACAAGTGATAGGCAAGAGAGCCTAATATCAATCTTGCAATTCTTGAGTAAGTGAGATCGTTCTTTTACTTAAGTGCTATTTGATTTTAGAGAGTAGAGGTTTCATAGTAGAATACCATTTCTGAGTCTCAAATATACAAGTGATAGGCAAGGGAGCCTAACATCAATCTTGCAATTCTTAAGCAACTGAGATTGTTCTTTTACTTAAGCGCTATTTGATTTTAGAGAGTAGAGGTTTTATAGTGGAACACCGTTTCTCTAATCTCTAGAGTTATTTAGATGATGAGGAATGATTAAGTATTTATAGACTTTTAGGTCTGATGACATCTGTTGGATCGTCTTAACAATTAACGGACAGGATGGAGTTTTACTCATTCCATAATTATCTAGAATGAGTTTGTAAGAGCTCAAGGTCAATAGCCTTTCTCATGGTGCATAAGTCTGCCTAGGAAAAGTTAGAGGCGGACGGACAGGTCCATCGATTTCTATTCTGAGCCTACCAAACTAAATCTTCCCAAACCATTCCAATATAGATCGAACTCCTTCAGCCCTATTATCTAGCCCAAAGAGTTAAGCCTTAAATAAATATTGAGTTTAGCCTAATAATTAATATAACAATTTTAGCCCTCCAACCAAAATTTTTGGATGGAGTCTAAGTATTTTAGGCATCAATTGTTTACTTTGAATAATTAGGTTACTGTTAGCCCTGTATCCGTAGGTTTGAACTTAGTACGTAAGGTTTAGGATAATCCGTTGAAGGATCTAATTAAGCTTAGATTAGAAAATAAAGTTAGAAATATTAATAAAAATGACCTCATAAGTTTAAATTTAAGAAAATAAGTAATAAAATAAGAAAATATAAAATTTTCAAATTTTAAGTATATTATTCGTTATTTATGGGAAATGTGTAAAATACATTCTGATAACTAACAAATTGCTAGAAATAAGTTATATGTATACTAAAAATTATATAATGACCTAAATAATATTTTAGAGTATTTACTTATACTTCATATGTATTTACATGTAAGTAAAAATATACGAAATTACCTAAATTGCTCGAAATTTGATAAAAATTTGCTAAATAATTAAAGAAAATTATAAAAAAATCAACAAAAAATTAGAAAATATTAGGGAGATAAGGAATGATCTAAGTCAAGTTGTGGCAGCTAAGGGAAAGAAAAGAAAATTTTAGTCAATCAAAATAAAACACTTAAAAGGAAAAAATAGAAAAGGATATGCTATAGTCTTGTTTAATTAATGCACTAAAATTGCTTTACAAATCTATAAATAGTAAGAAAATTACAGGAGTTCATTTGGTCTATTGGGACTTAAAAAAAAATTTGAGAGAATAAAAAATTAAGAGGAAAAACTAGGGTTTCAAAAATTTATATGAAACTGTGCATTTAGGGTAATTAGGCTAAACTCACGGATCACCATCACTTGGGACCGAACCACTACAACTACCCCACTCCAAATCGAGCGTTTGGACCGGCTGACCACCCTTAGATCGTTGTGGGTAGTCGGAAGCCCAAGAGTTAGGTGAGTTTAATTTTTCAATCAATTTTGCAAAACTTAGTAAAATTATTAATTTTGCCCAAAAAATTTTGAATTTTGTTATTATGATATTTTATTGCATATAGATTTATGGAAAAATAGTCATTAAGTTTAATTATGTCTATAAATATAGAGTGCTTAAGAAATTGAGTGAAACTGAATATATTTAGAATTAGAAATAAATAGGCTTAGAAGTGTAGTTTTGAGCTCTATTTTTTTTTTAGAATACTTAAGAGATATAGAACCGTGCTATGAAGCCATTTTTTTAAAATTAATTTTTGAAATTTTTAAGTAAATTGTTAGTCCTAAAATGATGAGAAAAATGAATAATTTTGGACTAATTAAGTAATTAAATTACTAATATTTGATTTAAAGAACAATTAGATGTTTAAGGATATTAATCTTTGATATGGAAACATAATCCTAGCATTTGGAGTGTTAATTGCAATTAATATGAGAATTATATAGTAAATATGAGTAATTTAGTAATATGTGAAGTTAGAATTTTAATAAATATAAAATAATAGGTTAAGTTGGACAATATAATAATAATATCAATACATATTAAATCTGGTACAAAAATTAATTTTAGGTAATTATATGAAAAATATAAAATTTTTTCACATTGGAAGTAAACCCGGTATACTAATTAAGATTAGAGTGTACCAAATGGATTAAAATACTGAATTAAGAATAAAAATGAAATTAGGATACTCAAGCTTAATGTGATTAATTTCACATTAAGGTTTGAAACGTATTTTAGGAATTACTCGTAATTGGAGCCAATTTAGAGCCTAAATCGGAATTGGACTCGGAAAACCGAACCTCGAGCTAACATAGAATGGATCGTTAGTAAATAATAGGTATATAAGGAGAATTAAGTTAAATCATAACTTAGAATATGTATTATTAAAGTATAAATACTAAAAAGTGTATTTATATTATAGGATACTTAGAGACAAAATAACCTGTAACCAATTAAGTGAGCAATTGAGGATTTCAAGTAAGTTGGATTTAATACTTCACCATATTTGGAGTACTATTTTAGAGTACTCGAAGACTTATGTTTGTGTATGATTATGATAGTAAGTAGTCTTATGCATGTGCCTGTATATCTGATTTAGTGCTGAAATTTATGTTATGTTTGATGACTGTTGTGATTAGAGTAGTGTGGAATTGTCTGGTCACCCTAAACCAAACTTAATCCTAATCAACCTAAATACCTTAAGAAGACATGCATTGCAACCCTGTAAGGGATTATTAGGATTCTCCAACCAAACACCGACACCTTTGAAAAAGGTAGCGCTGGATAGCAAATTGGTCTTTTCCTTATCTTTAGTCGAATTAAGTGACAGGAGAGGAGGTCGCGGTAAGAATAAGGGCATTGGTTCAAAGGATAGTCTTAGGAGGAATAGTGTCTCCATTGCATAAACCTGGGTTTGATTGTGAGCTGTTACATAACATGAAAACTCCTTAACCTGGATTAAAGCGGGTGAAATTACTCTAATTTCATAACAGATTGGACTATGTTGTGTAATGTCACTTATTTGTTGCATTTCATGAAAATAATTGCTTGATAACCCTGATTGTGATTGTATACATTCACAAGTCTCCAATTCAACTTATTGAGCTATAGTTATTCATACCCATATGGACTCTTTTGCAGGTTTTGACTTCTGATTTGCGATGCTGCGTTATAACTATCTGGAGGCTAGATTTCTTTTGAGGCTATGGGGAGTGAGGATCAATTAGCTCAATGATTGAGTTTTTGTTTAAGGTCTTGTTAGTATTTTTAGGATGAAGAACTGATATATAATATATAAATTAGCTAACTATTATGTTATGATATAGAATTTCCTGAGAATTCTATGGTAATGTACATGTAATTATATATATTTATAAATGATAGCTTTAACTTTTATGTAAATTTTAGCTAAATTCTTAATTAAACTATTTACTTCAAAGCGAGAAGTCATCAACGCTTTGTGTAGATCATATTTATGATAGGCACTATGAGGCCAGTTATCATCATAGGTTGGTTTATATGGCGGGACTATTGTGACTCCATGACTTTAAGGTATAATAGCTGTTACTTAGTGCACGTGTATTGTAAATTAGTTACACTATTGCCAAGCACGCTCACATAGTTGAAAACCTCATTTAATGCCTATGCCACAACTTCATTTATTATATGTCTTAGTTTGTAAGCTTGCGACATCATTTAATTAGGCGCATTGTTTTTGATACATAAGAGTGTTATTGCCCCGAGGCAATATATATTAAATAAATATTTTCTAGTGGAGTCTTAAGAGAATTTCTCATTAGAAGCACTTCAATGAAATAGCAAAAACATATATTTAACATATATAATTGGGAAGGATTGACTTGTAATACTTTACACCTTGACTTCTCGCGTTAAGATCCATCAAAATGGAGATGTATTAGACTATTTAATCATAAGTTGCTTTATCAAATTGGTTTCTCCTACCAATTCTTATAGAATAAAAAAAAAAAAAAAACTAAGACCCCCTTTATATTATTTCTTCAAGCCAACTTCTTTTTCCTAATTGAGCTTATTATTGTAATTGAGTATGTTCTTCTTCTTCTTTTTGTTTTTGTTTTTAACTATTATAATGAAATTCAAAATGTGGAATGAGGCCATACATGATTCCTTAATCTACTATCCCCTTCAGGATAATAACTCCCGATCTTTTTTCAAATCCTTTAATTGCTAAATATATCTCAAATCCCCATATATATATATATATATATCTTTTTTTTGTAAGTCTATTGAATTATTCATCTCAATCTTCAAACATATATCACAGCATAAATCTTTTGAACTCTTTTATAAATATCCTCTTACTAAAACTTCATTCATAATGTCCTTGCAAAATATTTCAGTACATATCATATCTGATTCTAAATATAAACATATCTTTCAAATTTATCAACTTCCAAGATTAAATGACCTTCATATCTTTTTGTTGCATCCTTATAGCTACTATTTATATATAATAGTCGCTATTTTCTTTTTACTCCATACTTACATCATTTGAACTCTAGTCTTCGACTCACAGGTTTGAACAGATCAATGTGTAGGTTGTGATGCTCTTTCGAAGGAAGTACCAAGCAATTCTAACACTTATCATTAATTATTATTATTATTATTTTTTGGTTGCAAATTCTCTTTGATAAATGAACACAAGCAAATATCGTAACTGGTGGCTTCACTAAACAAAGTCCTGTCAGCATTGACGAAAAGCTGTAAGACCAAACAATTTGCTTCTTTCATGTTTTCGGCTTCAAATACTTTTGGCAATTGCTTTCAACATGACCAATGTTCAATATTATTTGGAAAGATGAAAATCTTCACATTTAAACCTTAGAATCATGTATCCCTTATGATCATTCCATAACTAATTAAAGTCATGACATGAGGTTGTAGTGCTTTTATCTTATTTTTATGGGATCATGATGGATAATGTGTTGCCATCCTTCACAAGTCTGAAACTAGTTGCTTTCGAATGAGGAGGCTTTTCACTTGGTGAATTCACTAATAGTTGCTATTAATAAATGGATGTATGGTGATTGCCATTGATCTTTTAGGAAGCAAGATGCTTTACTTCGAAAATAATCCTAAGTTTGAGTTTTTTTTTTTTTCTTTTCAAAAGAGTTAAATGGCTTCGCAACTTCCCAACTTTAGGACACCATCAAATAGCTTCACAATTTCAATGCAATTTCTAACACTTGGATATGGCTTGATTTTTGCAAGAACTTGCTGCACCATTGAATCTGAACCTTCATCTATCCATTTACTTCCCCTCAGACCAACATTACAAGAGACCATAGTCATGATACTTTTTATTCCCTTGGGCAGCTTGGCATAACTTTTATCTCTCTTTCTCTTCTCAGTTTTTTTTTTTTTTAGCTTCTGTTTTGCCAATGTTTTATTGGTACATGTGTATATATATATATCACATAACTTCAGCCATGCACTTGCCATTGTGTGCCTTTCATTATTAATGTGGATCCTTCATGCTTAATGCTTGGAATAATAAAATTATGAACTAACTTGAAAATATGGTGTAAGCCCCACAACTATCTACTCGAGGTTCCGATCGGTTGAAAGATCCGATCGAGCCTAAATTATAAAGTAAAGTTAGAAATATTAGTAAAAATGATCCCGTAAGTTCGAATTTAAGAAAATAAGCAATAAAATAAAAGAATAGAAAATTTTCAAATTTTAAGTATATTACTCGTTATTTATTGAAAATGCGTAAAATGCATTCCGATAATTAATGAATCGTTAGAGATAAATTATATGTATACTAAAAATCATAGAATGACCTAAATGATATTTAGGAATATTTATTTACACTATATATGAATTTACATATAGGTAGAAATATGTGTAATTACTTAAAATACACGAAATGTGTTAAAATAATACTAAATAATTAAAGAAAATTCATAACTAATTAAGGAAAAATAAAGAAAAATCAGAAAAATAAGAAATGATCCAGATTTGGGTCATGGCAGCTGGGGAAAATAAGAAAAAAATTAGTCAATTAAATTAGAATAACATAAAAGGCAAATTGGAAGAAGATAAGGTAGTTGTCTAATCAAATTAATGCACAATAATTTTCCTAAAGCTCTATAAATAGCAAGAAAATTTTAGAAACTCATTTGGTTAGTTTAGAGAGTGAGAAAAATAGAGAGAGGTGAAATTGAGAGTAAATTGGGTTTTCGGAAAAATCACAAAAAATCTGTGCAATTAAAGCCTTAGAAGGGAACCATTACTAGACAAGTACTTGAGAGTGAACGGTCACCAGCACCACACGGTGGTGGTAGTGCCTAGACTGGTCGACAAGGCCACGGCAGCCGGAGGTAGTCGGAGCTACCTAGACTGATGAGTTCGATTTCTAGCTTGATTTTGTTTAATTTTGTAAAAATATTAAATATTCTTAAAAAATTATGAAACTTATTATTCTGGAATATTTTTGTATGTAGTTTTTAGGAAAAAATATTATTTTGATGAAAATATGTCTTGTGATATATGGTCTTTAAGAAATCATGCAAAATCGAGCATATTTCGGTTTAGAAATAAGTGACTTTAAGAGTGTAGTTTTGAGTTAAAAAATTTTGTGTAGACTACTTAAATGATATATAAAAGCATTATGAAGCCTGTTTTTAAAAATTAATTTTTGAAATTTTTAGGCCTTAAAATGAAGCATAAAATGGGTAATTTAAGGTTAATTAAGTAATTAAATAGTTAATTACTGATTTAGTGAATAATTATATGTTTTAGGAAGTTGAAATATGATGAAGTATGATACTCGTAGCATTTAGGGTATTAGATGTAATTATTAGGTTAATTATGTAGTAAATAAGTAATAGGGAAAAATAGTAAATTGTAAGTTAATTTTGTAAATTAGGGTAATTAGGTGTAAAATCTGATTTAGGATAAATTTAGACATTTTGAAATGATAATTGATGTTAGGAGATGGTAATTAGAGCGATAAAAATATTAGATGTGTATTATGTACATAATAAGTAATAGTACATAATATATAATTATTAGAAATATAATAAATAGAAGATATTAGAATAAAAATTGATATTATGATAATAATATAAATATACAATAAATCTAATAGGAAACTTAAATTAGGGTAATTATATGAAAAATGTAAGATTTTCTCATAACGGGGGTGAATTCGGTGGTTAAACTAGGATTCGGGTGTGTCGCACGGACTAGAACATTAGTTAGAGACTAAAAACGATAATTAGGATATCCAAAGATAATGCGATTAATTTTACATTATGGGTCGGAATGATTTCTTAAGGTGTACATATAAATCTTTAACCAAAAATTGAGTTAAAAACCTAATTTAGAAATCAATACGAAAACTAAAATAGAATTTAACACGATTCAAGAAGAATTGTAAAAGACTTAAGACCTAGATAATTAGGTATACAAACCCTAAACAAAAGATAACAATAAGCGTTATAGGATAAAATTAACCTATAATAGTTATATGAAGAACTGAAACTGTGTTTGTATTATAGGGATGATCGGTGATGGCCTGAGCAAGTCGGACCTCGAGTGAGTGAGCGAGGAGTCAAGGTAAGTTGGGATTAATACGTTGTTGTATTTTGGAGGTTTGAGATTATACTAGGTTGTGCTTGTTAGATTGTTGGTTGTGTGCATGTGTTTGATTATGAGTAATGCTATGATTCTGTTTGTTGTTCTAGCTTGCATTGTATGAAGTGATCGATCACCCTAAATTGAGCTTAACAAAGATATGACTTGTAAGCATAAATCGAACTTGCATAGCAACTCATTAGGGGAAACCTAGGATTCTCTGGCCAAATACCGACTCCTTTGAAAGGGATAGCGCTGGATAGCATAATGGGTCCCTTTTTCGTCCTTAGTCGAACTAAGGGACAGGTGAGGAGGTCGCGGCAAGGGTGAAGTCAATGGTTCGAAGGTAGTCGCAGGAGGAGCGGTGTCTCCATTGCATAAGCTTGGGTTTGGTTATGAGCTGTTGCATTAACGGCAACTCCTCAACCCGGATTAGAGCGGGCGTAATTTCTCTAATCTTACGACAGGTCGGACAACGTCGTGCCATAGCATTTGCTTAAACATGCATTGCACCAAATGATTTGGTTGATAACATTGTTTGTATTTGTGGTGTAGTTTTAGTCCTCCATCCTAACTTACTGAGTTATGGTTGCTCACATCTCTATAGACGTCGTGCAGGTATTGGCTAAGAAGCGGCGTACAACTACTCTGAAGCTAGCAACTGCTGGATCCTAGAGAGTGAGGAAAAACATTTAAAGAATAAACATATATTTTTAAGGTCCAAGCTTTTATTTTAGAATTTTTCATTTTTGAATAACGTAATAACTAGGAAATATATTACGGTGAAACGTTGTAAACATTAATTGTAATAATTGAATTATAGTGTATATATATATTTTCTCACTTTCTTAGGTAAATGATTTATTTAAATTATAAATTGTTTACTTCAAAGCGGGTTAGTCGTAGATTGCTTGTGTAGATCAGGTTTAGGATAGCGGTTGTAAGACCAACTTCTATCTTAAAATGGTTTACACGGCGGGGCTGTCAGGATTTTATCGCTTCGGGGCGTGACAGTTTTGAATTTGTATCAGAGCAAAGTTCTAGTAAACTTGCTTTGAAATGAATAATTAAAAGAAGTAGACATTTTAAGAGTATATTGAGAGTTGGTAGAAATAAAAGGATATTAAAGTATCATACTACAAATTATAGGATAAGTAGTGATTATAACGTTAAACTGAGATAGGCTTTAATCAAATTTAACTCTGTTGATAGGATCATATGGAGAAATTGATGAATAGTTGAGGTGATTCAAGTGGAATGAAGGAGAATCCCTAATTTAATCCAAAATTGAGATGTGGAGAACAATATTATGATTAGTTAGTTAAAATATATTCATATTATGGATGGTATTACTAAAAAGTTTGTTAATGGAGTTATGTTGTAATTGATAAGAAGTGATGAGACTTATGGACAATAACAGAGATTAATATGAGTTTTAGCATAATAGGGGTCATGTGATTTGACTTGTTGAATAAGGATGATTTGAAAGTGAAGAATTATAACTGAAGTGATACTAGTAAGGTATGTGTAGTAACAGTAGAAGAAAGATACCCTATTCTACTAATACGACTTATACTACAACTAGCACACCATATATTTTTAGATGATTAACCCCAAAGGTTTATTTAATAGCTTTCACATTTTCACATTTTCACATTTTTCTAGATTAGTTGGAGTAGATTAAGATTATATACAGCATGAGAATACAATATATAAGGTGATAGTTGATTTGAATGATGAATACAATGTATTAGTTGGTTATATTTTGTTAAGAGTTAGAATTGATCATATGATTAGTTATTCATATAAGTTAAGATCTTATTGATCTTTTGATAGATATAGTTGTGCTTATTAATGGATGTGTATTCTTTGGATATGTACATATGCTATAATAATGTATTATACACTTGTGAGTAAGAATGTGAAAGGGGATTGGATGTGTCTTAAGTGATTGATTTTGGAAATGTTTTGTATATGCAAGAATTGGTGGTTTTTTTAACTGATTCAGATTGAATGAAGAAGAATCTTTGAGTTAATATAGAGTTGAGATGTAAAGAATATCGATAGAACTGATTGGTGGGATATGTTAATATTGTGGATAAAATTCTTAAGAAGTTTGTTGATGGAGTTGTGTTGTAATTGGTGAGATGTGATGAAGTGATGAGACTCATGAACAATAGTGGAAATCAATTTGAGTTTTAAAACAAGAAAGATATGGTGATATGTATATAAAATTAAGGTGAATCCGAAACTTATAAGATTTCTGAGATGATCTCAGCTTGGTGTTTAGTATAAATATGAGGTAGTATAATTTGAAGTGAAATAAAGCATGATGTAGAAGAGGATTTTAGAAAGATAAAACATTGAAAAGAAAAAGTTACAAATTGATTCAGAAATGAATCAGAACTTATACTAGAGATATAATCAAAACTTAATTCAGAAGTAAATCTTAGGATGAGAATGTGGTATAGGAGATGATAAATGATGACAATAATAAGGAGTTTGATAATGATAAGGTATATGAAATTATCGTTATTTCTGATTTTCTTATAGAAGTATAAAGTACTAAATCAATAAGTGGAAATGATACTTAATTAATTAGAAGACAAATGTGATGGAATTCTTTTGAATGAATGGTTGTTATAAGTAATTTGAATTATGTATATGGTATGATAGTTGATCATGTTTTTCTAAGAATTAGAATTGATCCTACGTTAGTTATTCATATGTATGAATATCCTAACAATCTCTTAATGGATGTAATTGTGCTTCTCGACGAAAGTGTATTCTTTTGGACATGTGTAAGTGTAATGACGATTGACATATTTGTAGTTAGGAGTGTAAATAGATCAAATGTATTTTGGTGATCAATCTTGGAAGTCCTTTATATGTGTAAGAACAGTAAAAGAAATAGTACTATGAGGCTATAATCAGATTAAGAATTCTTGGGCCTTTAATGAATCATGAATTGAAGAATTATAGTTTGGAGTGATAATTAAGTGTGAGTGAAGCCAAATGAATATGAAATGGATAATGAGATTTTTATGTACTGTTGAGGCAAGTGGAATTATATCATTATATAGTACTTATAATTGGTTATATGAGAAGGATCGTTATTAAATGACACATGAGAAATGAAGTAAGATTACTACGTAAACTGTCACTGAATATATATCCAGGCACCCTAAAATATTAGTAGGATGAGTAACAAGTGATAATGGAGATGGAATTAAAGTAACAAGTTAGAGATGATTAGGACTTTTAATCAAAAGTTACTTAGTTATCCTAAAAATCTAAAAAGATATAACCCTTCAGAAAGTGAATTTTATAAGATAGTTATTTATTAGTAAACTAATTATGATAGGATGATAAGGAATATTAATTATAGATAGTTATTTAGGGATCAAAGCTTAAAGAAGTTAGGAGATAAGTAGTGATTTCATTGAAAGACTCTTCCTTGATTTTAGTTAAATGATGATACGTATGAATAAAAAAAAATTGGTTGATGAGTACTCTCACCGTAGAATATACAAATGGATGAAATGCAAGTACAATGATGATATTAAGGTATTCATTTCCCATAAGTTAGAAACTAGTGAACAGAAAAGGATTTAAGGTGATTTGGATTATCGTTACCTATCAGTTTAGAATTTATATTGGAGGAAAGATATTTATCCACAAAATCATAGGATATGATCGAAATGAAATTTAAAAGGAAAGTTACTAATGGTAGATTATGAGAAGTTTGTTGATATCGAAAAGATTGAAGAAAATACCAATAAGTATTGGATCTGCTAGTAATATATAAAGGTTCAAATGTATTTTTGAATATTATTTTGTAGATATTTGAATTTCATGATTAAGTTAATCAAGAATTAAACCTATGGTTAAAACTCTGTACTGGATGTTGTAAATGAGACTTTAAGAGATTGAGGAGTAATTATCAATTTCTAGAATAATATTAGATTGGAATGACATCAAGATAGGATTAGTGCATAAATTGTATTCACAAAATTGAGAGAAACATGCATGCCAACTGTATATGAAAACGCTTGTTATGGTATCTGTTAATAGTATTTTGATATACAAAGTATCTGTAGATAGCATTATTGAAGTTGAGTGATCATAAGTAGTATATTGAAATGGAAGACATGTGATTTTCGAAGGAGATAATACGTTTTCATTAAGCTCGTTATATTTGGAGAAAGGATTTTGATGGATATTAAAAATATTGAATTGGTGATTATAGGAAAAATTCATTAAGGTAATCTAATATATGAAGAAGCTATGAAGCTACAATGCACTTCATATTAGCAATTGCAATAGGTAATCCAACAGGGACATGGCAAATCTGAAAATGTCAAATTGTTGTTGTTGAGTCTTATGTCATGTTGATGTGATCAGTGTATTCTATTGTGTCATGTTTTGTCAAGTAATCAGTTCTTCTTAATACGGTCTCTTTTGCTGAGTCTGTCAGTCAAAAGTCATATTCATCCTTCTCAAGTCGAGTTAAGTCAAGTCAAATTGAGTCGTTAACCATCTCATTTGAATCCGAGATGGAGAAAAGTCGAGATTTGCCAAATTTGCTTCTGTTGATCCTCTACTAACTTGTATGAAGAACAAATGAGAACCTATAACAATAGTATAATAATTTTGAGTAGAAAATTATGGATGAAAGGAAAGGTGATGATATGAAGTAAATTTAGAATTGCTAATGATCATAAATAAAACTTAAGAAACAATCAAATGCGGAATAAATAGAGAATAAACCAATAAGAAAATTTGCAAGGTTATAAAGCTAAGTTATAAGATAGTACAATACGACAAGAGGACTACGGTAATAAAATAAGCACTGATTGATACTACGGTAGGGAATGCAAAGGAAGGAAAATTAAGAGATCAAGCAAAAGTCCAAGTAGAGAAGAAGTGGAATGTTAATCAAGAAGCAATTTGAAAACTTAATCAGTAGACTACATAGAAGTCTCATTTGAAGATAGTTTAGTAGAATGGAAGATGGGTTTTAAGGTTATGAAGTAACCTACAAAAATACTAGATAATCAGGTTCATAAGTTCAAGAGTTGAGACACGGAATAGGTAAACATGCGACCAGACGAAGTTCTAGACTTAGAAACTAAAGTAGAATTTAATGTAGTAAAGACAGAATATTACTTGTGGTTTCTTCAATTTTTAGAGTAGTAATAATATATAAATTGTAAATCTTAGTAAGTAAGCAATACATAGATATACAGTAGTTTCGAGGATGAAACTATTGTAAGGGGGGTAGAAATGTAAGCCTTACAACTAGCCACTCAAGGTTCTGATCAGTTGAAAGATTCGATCGAGCCTAAATTATAAAGTAAAGCTATAAATATTAGTAAAAATGATCCCGTAAGTTCGAATTTAAAAAAATAAGCAATAAAATAAAAGAATATAAAACTTTTAAATTTTAAGTATATTACTCGTTATTTATTGAAAATGTGTAAAATACATTCTGATAATTAATGAATCGCTAGAGATAAATTATATATATATTAAAAATCATAGAATAACCTAAATAATATTTAGGAATATTTATTTACACTATATATGAATTTACATATAGGTAGAAATATATGTAATTACTTAAAATACGCGAAATGTGTTAAAATAATACTAAATAATTAAAGAAAATTCATAACTAATTAAGGAAAAATAAAGAAAAATCAGAAAAAAATAAGGAATGATCTAGATTTGGGTTGTGGCAGTTGGGGAAAATAAGAAAAAAATTAACCAATTAAATTAGAACAACACAAAAGGCAAATTAGAAGAAGATAAGGTAGTTGTCTAATCAAATTAATGCACAATAATTTTCCTAAAGCTCTATAAATAGTAAGAAGATTTCAGAAGCTCATTTGGTCAGTTTGGAGAGTGAGAAAAATAGAGAGAAGCGAAATTAAGAGTAAATTAGGGTTTTAGGAAAAATCACAAAAAATCAATGCAATTAGAGCCTTAGTAGGGAACTAACACCAAAAGAGCACTTGGGAGTAGATGGCCACCACCACCATACGGTGGTGGTAGTGCTTAGACCAGCCAACAAGGCCATGGCGGTCGAAGGTGGTCGGAGCCATCCAGACTGATAAGTTCAATTTCCAGCCCGATTTTGTTTAATTTTGTAAAAATATTAAATATTCTTAAAAAATTATGAAACTTGTTATTTTGGAATATTTTTGTATGTAGTTTTTAGGAAAAAATATTATTTTGATGAAAATATGTCTTGTGATATATGGTCTCTAAGAAATTATGCAAAATCGAACATGTTTCAGTTTAGAAATAAGTGACCTTAAGAGTGTAGTTTTGAGTTAAAAAATTTTGTGTAGACTACTTAGATGATATAGAACAATGCTATGAAGCCCGTTTTCAAAAATTAATTTTTGAAATTTTTAGATAATTTTTAGGCCTTAAAATGAGGCATAAAATGGGTAATTTAGGATTAATTAAGTAAATAAATAGTTAATTACTGATTTAGTGAATAATTATATATTTTAGAATGTTGAAATATGATGAAGTATAATACTTGTAGCATTTAAGGTGCTAGAGGTAATTATTAGGTTAATTATGTAGTAAATAAGTAATAGTGAAAAATAGTAAATTTTGTAAATTAGGGTAATTAGGTGTAAAATCCGATTTAGGATGAATTTAGACATTTTGAAATGAAAATTGATGTTGGGAGATGGTAATTATAGTGATAAAAATATTAAATGTGTATTATGTACATAATAAGTAATAGTATATAATACACAAGTATTAGAAATATAAGAAATAGAAGATATTAGAATAAAAATTGATATTATGATAATAATAGAAATATACAATAAATCTGATAGGAAACTTAAATTAGGGTAATTATATGAAAAATGTAAGATTTTCTCATAACGGAGGTGAATTCGATGATTAAATTAAGATCGGGGTGTACTGTACGGACTAGAACACTAGTTAGAGACTAAAAACGATAATTCGGATATCTGAAAATAATGCGATTAATTTCACATTATGGGTTGGAACGATTTCTTAGGGTATACATATAAATCTTTAATAAAAAATTGAGTTAAAAATCTAATTTAGAAATCGATGCGAAAATCGAAACAGAACTTAACACGATTCAAGAAGAATTGTAAAAGACTTAAGACCTAGATAATTAGGTATATAAACCCTAAACAAAAGATAACAATAAGCGTTATAGGATAAAACTAACCTATAATAGTTATATGAAAAACTGAAACCACTCTTGTGTTATAGGGATGATCAGCGATAGCCTGAGTGAGTCGAACCTTGAGTGAGTGAGTGAGGAGTCGAGGTAAGTTGGGATTAATACGTTACTATATTTTGGAGGCTTGAGATTATACTTAGTTATGCTTGTTAGATAGTTAGTTGTGTGCATGTACTTGATTATGAGTGATGCTATGATTCTATTTGTTATTCTGGCTTACATTGTATGAAGTGATCGATCACCCTAAATTGAACTTAACAAAGATATGACTTGTAAACATAAATCGGACCTGCATAGCAACTCATTAGGGAAAACTTAGGATTTTTCGACCAAATACTGACTCCTTTGAAAGGGATAACGCTGGATAGCATAATGGGTCCCTTCTTCGTCCTTAGTCGAACTAAGTGACAGGTGAGGAGGTCACGGCAAGGGTAAAGTCAATGGTTTGAAGGTAGTTGCGAGAGGAGCGGTGTCTCCATTGTACAAGCCTAGGTTTGGTCATGAGCTATTGCATTAACGGCAACTTCTCAATCCGGATTAGAGCGGGTGCAATTTCTCTAATCTCACAACGAGTCGGACAACGTCGTGCGATGGTATTTGCTTAAACATGCATTGCACCAAATGATTTGGTTGATAACCTTATTTGTGTTTGTGGTGTAGTTTTAAGTTCTTTATCTTAACTTACTAAGCTGTGGTTGCTCATATCCCTATAGACGTCACATCCCTAACTTACCGTAATATATTTCCTAGTTATTATGTTATTCAAAAATGAAAAATTCTAAAATAAAAGCTTAGACCTTAAAAAAATATATTTGTTCTTCAAATGTTTTTCCTCACTCCCTAGGATCCAGTAGTTGTTAGCTTCAGAGTAGTTGTAAGCCGCTTCTTATTAGCAATAGTGTTGCAACTTTTGTGATTTGCTAAGTTCAATTTCTCCACTTAAAGATAGAGTAATATTACACTTGAAGAATGATCATGCTTACCACCAATCGCAAGTCCTTGGGATAAGTGGCTGGACAAGACCACCTCTGAAGACATTCTAAGAGAAGACTAAAAGTCAAAAAATTGTCACAACACCTTGCATTGATGGTGATCTCCAGTTTATTAAGTGCGAGCCTTGTATTGATTTTAGAGATACAATTAGGGAAGCGTTTTAGAAATGAGAGGAGAGAGTTACCTCTCTTTAATACTCAATTTATGTTCTTGAAGGATCCACCCTCTATATGGAATGACTAGGTAGCATACATTGCAGAGAAGTTGGAGTATGTGGCTCTTTTAAAGAAGACTAGAGTCCTTCTGCTATTATCACTTCTACTTGATTGTAGTTCCCACATATGAGTGGAATAGAAGTATGGTAGGCCATTATTTTGCGATGGAGTATCCAACGTTTCCAGTGATGTCGTGAAAAGATATTCCATATTCAACACCATTACAAGTACGGTAGACTTTCTCCCATTACCTGGATTTCCACTTTAATCATTCTTCTTTCTTTCTTTCATTCATTCTTTCTTTTTTTTTTTGGAATACCATGTTTGTTTTGTCTTGCTAACTTCTTTCCTTATTCATGTAGGTATAGTATCATAATTAATAATGCCCTTAGTGAATTGCAATATCCACTTTAAGAGGCAAAGTTTCCTTAGTAGGGAATAGACTTCTAACAAAGAAGCTTCAAGCATGGCAAGTCTTAACAAGCTTCAAGTGCAATAAGCCTTAAGCATACCAAACTTTACATAGAGAAGCCTTAAGTATAGTAGGCTCCAGCAAGCCTTAAGTGCAGTGAGCATCTCATTCAGTAAGCTTTGATGTAGAAGGCTTTAGTAGGCCTCAAGTGGGCTAGGGTTTGCATGCAACGATTCTCTCTTAAGCTGAAACTTTAGGGGACTCTAGGAGCAACTTTAAAGAAGACTCGGTAGGCCTTAAGCGTTGCAAGCCTAGAGTAAGTAAACTTAGAGCACAATGAGCCTTGAAGCAGCATGACTTGCGTATAATAAGCCTAATGAGCAATAGGCCCTAGCAGGCCTTGCATATCGAGAGCTTCGTTTGTGAAAAGCTTTTAGTAAATACTTATTTCACTATTAACAAAGACTTATTCCATTCCATGACTGCTGACATCCTTAATTTCCTTTTCTCAAGAAATTGCTTCCATCGAGATTGAGCTATTAGGTGGAGTATATTACTGTAAAGCCTAAGCATGTGACTCTCTTGAAGAAGGCTAAGATCCTTCATGCCATTACTACTTCCACTCAATTGCAGTTCCTGCAATGAGTGAGATGAAAGTGTTGTGGGTGCAAACAAAGTTTCTTTATGGTACATTATAAGGAGCTTGCTTTCCCTATTTGACAGGGAAGGCAAATTGAATACCTCTTGTAGCTGAAAATGATGATCTAGAGTTAAGGAGCTTGCTTTCGCTATTTGATAGGGAAGGCAACCTTAATACCTCTTGTAGCTGAAAATGATAATCTAGAGTTGGTGGAGTATAAGGAATACTAAGTCAAGGAATGAGGGATGAGATTAATACTTATGATGGTGCGCTACCTGCTCAAGTGCATATGGAAGTGAGCAATGCATTACACCTATTTATATCCCTCCTCCCCTAGTTGCTAACATGTCTTGTTGAGACTCGGTAGGAACTTGAGTGATTGTTCCTTCATTAGAGGGAACTTTGTGCTTTGATGAACTTGTTATACCATCTCGTTTCATGATGCCACTTGAAGTACTCTTGGTAGCAGAAGTTATTGAGCATGTGCAATTCATCGTCCACTTAGGAGGTGATGCCTTCACTTAGTAGTAACAATGAAAGTCATTATAATTGGCATTCTTATAGGTTATTGAGCTCGTAGCATTTAAGGCTACTTAGACTTTGTGATCTAAGGAGTCACTTGGAGGGTTGTCATGAACACAAGGCTATTTAGATTATTATGATCTAAGAACCTTCTAGAGTCATCTCGCGCATCAGAGCAAAAGCTCTCACTTATAGCGATAATATTTTAGTGATCCCTTTTGAGAAGGTATTCGATTACGCTAAAGTAATAATAATAGCATTCATTGTCCGAGTTTGATGATTCTTTTTCATTAGTTAAAGAGGTATTTCCCACTACTCAGCTACTTAGGATCGTCTTACTTAACTGCAACAACTTGTAATGCACTTGGGAGGCAATGTTTTACTAGTCTGCATTATACAGACTTATCTTTTCATTGCATGCCTGTGAGTCCATGCTCTTACTAGTCAGCAACAATGTTTGTTTAAGTGTTACTTAATCACAAAAGTCACTTTTTAGTGAACTTAATTGAAAACATTTTGTGCTTTAAAGTATCAATGATGTAAGATGTTGATGTCAAGGCATTGCTTGGTCTTGAGGCATAGAAGCCAATATACCAAAGTATTGCCTAGGCTTGAGGGGTGGAAGCTGAGATGTCAAGGCATTGCTTCATCTAAGAGGAGCAGTCACATGCAAGTCATGCGAGTATTGCATTACACGTGGTCTTAGAGTGGTGATGTGGAGATGACCAACATTACAAGAATCAAAAGATAAAATGGAAGCTAAAAAAGAAGGGGGCTCTCAAGCCCAATCCTGTAGACACATCTTCGAACGAGTAGATGAAGCAATCCAATCCACTGCTCTGTTTGCACAACGGCTGACCAAACTAAAAGAAACCGAACGAAAATCGGCTAGCAGCCTGAGTATATTCTGGATTAGATCTCTCAAATACCAAGGCGGGTCGGTGGTACCTATCGCCTGGTGAACAACAGCACAATCAAACTCAAAAATCACATCTTGCCAGCTAGCCCATAGAGCAAATTTAACTGCCTCCAACACTGCAAGAGCTTAAGCCATATCTGGAGAGGCTGCATGGCACGCAAAGCATCACCTTCCAACAAAACTCCCAAGGAATTTCTTGCCAAAAAGCCCAATACTGCATCGCCTGTATCATAGTGAAAGGAAGCATCTAAATTGACTTTGATATATTCTCCAACCGGGGGCTTCCACCGATGCCTACTGTTGAACGATTGTAAACATGAAAAGCAAGTCCTCGAGCTGCTACTTTCGTCTGATGCACTCACTGCATAATACGGTGCTAGCGACTGATTCTCATCAATTGACGCTTGGATTGAGAAGGAGGCTGCGCGTGTAAGATGGCCTGGTTCGTTGAATTGCAAGATGGCTGCATCCTAGGTACTGATGCAGGAGAAAGTGGATCTGCTGAATCGAATAGTGCTTGGGCGCTTGGTTGGGGATCAACAAACCGCCACTGACCTGCTATATTCTCAGCAGAACCTGGATAATTTGGAGAAAAAATATGAGAATTACTGCTTTACATCAGAGAACTATTCCAAGTCTTATGGATCGCCAACTCTATTTCAACCAAGGATTTGTGAGATAGAGATACAGCCGAATTGACATCTGGTTCTTTGACTTGAAAAACCGCTCTTTCCATATACTCCAACAAACCGTGCTGATCTTTGCCAATAGACATGCTTTGTCCTTCTTGCTTCCCTCAACAGGAGCCACATTAACATCGAGCCAATCAGTGAGAGACAAAGTAACATCATCACTGATCCTAAGACCTAAGGTTACCATCCAAACCGGTCTAACCCAAGGGCAAGAAAGAAGAGTGTGATGTATGGATTCCTCGTTATAAAAACGGCACCCTGGAAAATTTAAAACACCCCTCCTGTACAAATTTTGGTTAGTAGGAACAGCATTATTCAACACCCTCAACATGAAGAGCTTCACCTTAGGGAGACTCGGATTGTGCCAGACCAATTTCCATAAGGATTTGTCCACCACATGAGAGGTAGAGGCTTCACGGTTCATACCTTGTGAGCGGCATCTAATAAAATTATAAGCAACCACTTCTCTCGTGAGGCTACACCATACTGTATTCTCTGCTTATAAAAGCCAAAGGGATCCTAAAGATGGCTCTAACTGTGTCCTTGTTTAACCATCTTTGTAACTCTTGTCTATTCCAAATTCTCAACTCCTCATCAATAAGATTTGAAACAAGCAAGTCCTCAATAACAAGATTCTCCCTGAAAACTGGCTTATAATCCTTGATTCTTGGGATCCAATTATCGGATCCAACCTTTATGGACCACCCATCTCCAACTTGCTAAAGTGTTCCTTTCAACAATATCTCTTCACCTTTCAAAATACTCGCACATCCCTATGAGTCTCTATAGCCACTTCTAGCCTGTAAAAACAAAGTATTAGGGAAATATATGTCTTTCAAGATACATACCCAAAAGGCATTTGGCTGTGATAACAATCTCCTAGCAAGCTTAGTTAACATGCTAGATTGAAATCATTTAGTTCTTTAAAACCTAAGCCACCTTGATTCTTTAGGAGAGTGATCCTCTCCCAACTTTACTAATGGATTCTCCTTTCACTCTTGACTTGATCCCCCTAGTACTGAGCAATCATAGAGTTGACTTCCCTACACCACTTCAAAGGAAATTTTAGGCAACTCATATAGTAAGTAGAGATCGTACTTGCAACCGCCTTTATGAGTACCTCTCTTCCCGCATTAGATAGAATACTTCTCCTCTATGGACTCAGTTTAGCTTGGATTTTAACTTTCACAAAGTGCAAAGCCTCTACCTTACTTCTTCCCCAAATAATGGGCAACCTTAAATACTTACCTAGGTTAGAGGTCATGGGAATACCAAGTGTCGCACATATGCTTTGTTTTTGTTCACTTGGAGTGTTCTAACTAAAGAAGGTACTAGACTTTTGTAAATTGCTGAGTTATCATAATGCTTCACAATAATCCTGAATGTTATTACTTAACATCTATGCATTATCCCCTATAGCTTCAACAAAAAATGAGTCATCAACAAACAACAGGTGTGAGATAACAGGACAAGCTTGTCTAATTTTCTTTCCCAGGAGATGATTCTCTGTAAAAACCTTCCCAATATTCCTAAAAAGAACATCGGTTACCAAGATGAAGAGATAAGAAGAGAGGAGGTAATGTGCCTAGGAGCTAAGTTATCACTAGGGCTTACCGTAAAAAGTAGCAACGGTTGGATCCTTTGAGATATCGAAGAAGGAGGAAATGGATAGGTTGACAATCATAGTAGCTTCCATGATGCTGTTAGTTAGATATAACGCACCAACAAACGCGACATGACTTAATACTTCACTCGATATAACGTTCAAGCTAAAACTAAGGTCCACTCACCACTAATCTCTAGCTATTGGATAAGATTAGATAAGAATGTAGGGTTATTACTCGGAGAGGGTATCTTGTAAGAATAGGAAAGAAATATGCAATGTTTGTATTGATCAAAGTTAATTACATGGAGGATAATAAATGAAGGGGATTCCTAGCATATACAAAAAGGGTAAATATACCAAAGGACAAAAATGAATATAATACAAACTTCAAAAAAGTAGAGGATAGGTAGTAGCCTGTCAGTGGGTTTACGTTTGGAACCTTGGAGCACTAGAATGGAGCTATACTAGTGTTAGTGTTGTTATTGTTGTATTATACTGAAGGCTACTAAAGTGATCGAGTGAGGTATTAGCTCAACAAAGTAGGAAGGAGAACTTAACATCTAGGGGCCTCGGCTTTAACACTCGGTAGGTTAGCATCTAAGCACTTAGAAGGATGGATAAGGAGAGCTCGGTGTATGAAGACCTCAGCCTCAGCACTCAGTAAGTCAACAACTAGACAGGAGTCTAAGCTAAGTAGAGCATATTTGAGTTAAGTAGAATGTATCCAAGCTAAGGTCTTAGAGAATTCTTTCATAGCTTTTTCATGTATTAGAGCTTATCCTTAGTAGGCTAAGAAGATAGGATTCTCCTTGTGAGAGATTGTAATCCTCAAAGGTAGGCTTGAGTGAAGGGTCTATTGGTCAGCACTCCATTAGCTCCCCAAAGTTATTGAACATTTGCCTTCAAATCTTGATTATTTTTCCTTCTTCCGACACATAGGGCATCAGATTGAACACATTGAAGGTAAGGATACCCTATATCCTTCGAGTAACTTTAGCTCATAAGTACTGTTGTTTTTCCTCTGTAGGATCTTGAAGGAGCCATCTAATCTATGGGACAACTTACTTGCCCTCCATCTTGAGAGTTGGTCTTTGTCAAGGTGAACCCAAACAAGATCCCCTAGATTATAAACGATACGCTTTTGTCCTTTACTCCCATGCTCTCGCTATTGAGCAATTGTTTTGGCTAGTTGCTTAACAACCTTCTAATGCAGTCTGTGGAATTCGTTAGCATACTGCAAACCTAATTAACTTTCTTCTTGAGAAGTCAAGCTAGTAATCATGTCTAATGGTAAGTTTGGATTTAGTCCATAAACAACCTTGAAGGGTGGCTTTCTTATTAAGCTATGGGTAGAGCGGTTGTAAGCAAATTTGATGAAGGCATAGATCCCAATCATACAGATTCTTCCTAATAGTAGCTCGAAGAAGGTTGCCTATTATTCTATTCACAACCTCTATCCAGTTGTCTATCTACAAATGGTAAGAAGTACTGAACATGTGCTTAGAGTGTTGAACTTCTTCTATAGTGTTCGCTAGAAGAAGCTTATAAACTTCAAATCACGATCTAATACAATACTTCTTGGAATACCATGCATTAGCACAATTTCCCGTAAAAAGAGGTTAGTGTAAGCCCCACAATTAGGTGTTTGGGGTTTAACCTGTAAAATTTAGGGTGATTAGATAAGTTATTTGATCGAGCAAAGTTAGAAATATTAGTAAAAGTGATTTCGTAAGTTTGGATTTAAGAAAATAAATAATAAAATAATTATATTATAATATTGAGTTATATATATATTACTTGTTATTTATCAGAAACATGTAAAACGAGTTTCGATAATTAGCGAATGAATAAAGATAAATTATATGTACACTAAAAATAATAGAATAACATAAATAATATTTAGAAGTATTTAATTGTACTACATATATATTTACATGTAGGTAAAAATATGTGAAATTACTTAACATACCTAAAATATATCAAAATAATACTAAATAATTAAGGAAAATTCATAAAAAATTAAAGAAAAATAAGAAAATGGAAATGTGAAGAAATTTCCAAATCTTAGTCATGGCATGCTGGGAAGTAAGGATGGAAAATCAACTGATAGAATCTATCCAAATAGAAAGTGAAAAAAAAAAAAAAAGAAGATAAAGCACAAATGTCACAAGAAAAATTAAAGAAAAATACCTAACCAACACTATAAACTAAGACACTCTCCTCCAAAATTCATTTTGAACATTTGAGAGTTTAGAAAAAACAGTGAGAGACCAAAAACAGAGAAGTAAGGATTTTTACAAAAAATTACAAAAATAATGTGTAATTAAGGCATATAAGGAGAACTTATACTAGATGACCACTTGGAGAGGAATGGCCACCACCACCTAATAGCAAATCCACCGCCTGGTGATGCCGACAAAGTTGGAGTCATCGTTGGTGGCTGTAAGCCCTTCAATCTGTGAGTTTTGATTTCCCTTCTAAAATTATTTAATTTAGTAAAAATACTAAATATGTATGGAAAATTATGAAATTTTGTATTTTAAAATATTTTTTGTATATAGATTTAGGAAAAAATATCGATTTGATAAAATTAGGTCTTAGAATATATTGCTCTTAAGAAATCACTAAACCCAAGTTAGTTTTCAATTTCAATTTAAATAATCTTAGCGATGTAGTTTTGATCTCAAAATTTTTGTGTAGACTATTTAGGATATATATAACAGTACTATGAAGAGTTTTTCTGAAATTTTATTTTCTAAAATTTTATTTAATTTTTAGACCCTAAAATCATATATAAAAGGAAATATTTAGGCTTAATTTTGCAATTTAATATTAATTTGGTAAAAATTCTGATTTAGTATGTAATTAGATATCTTAGAATGTTAATTGCTAATATGGGATAATATCTATAATGTTTGAGGTGTTAGATGTAAATACTATATGTATTATGTAGTAAATATGCAATAGGTTAGATGGTATATTTCTTTTCCAAAGCATCTAGTGGAAAAGATTGAGAAAGTGCATAGGGATTTCTGATGGGGATCCATGCCTGAAAAAAGGAAATTATATTGGGTGAATTGGAAAAAAAAAAAAATTAAGAAACCAAAGTTGATGGGAAGCTTAGGAATGTTGGATGTGATGAAATATAATCAAGCAAACTTTGTGAAACTAGCATGGGACTTAAGTTGTAAGAAGCTTCTCTGGACTAGGGTAGTTTGTACTAAATATAAAATGGCCGAGCACCACCTTTAAAAATGTTTAGGGTTAGGCTTCTATAGGTCCTTGAAGAAGGCATGGGATTTGGTTAAGTAAAATGCAAGGATCAAGCTCAGGAATAAAGAAACAATGGCTTTTTGGTTAGAACCATAGACATAGGAAAGGAATGTAGCCAAGTGGCTTTATGATCCTCTCAATAAATTTGATCACTTGCTTACAATGCAATAGGTTTGGGACAATCCTAATAGATGGAGAGAAGAAATTATAGGATATCCGATCAATGAATCTATTAATCGTATGCTTGGGGGAAGTAATCTTATCAGATGAAAATCAAAGTAAGTATTTACACTATTGGCCTGAGGACATGGATGGGGAGTTATCTACAAAATCAACATATGTGAAGTTATGGAAAATGGAGGAAGAGGATGAGAATGGAAGGAATTAGGATTAGATTTGGAAGACTCCTACTTATCCAAAAATCCAAATGTTTCTTTTGAGAACCATGATGGGAGGTCTCCCTACAAGAGATAAACTATCTAGTTGAGGGGTTAATGTTGATATGAATTGTCCCTTCTACGAAGGGACAACAAAAACCATCTGGCACCTATTCTTTCAATGTTTGGTGAGTAAGGAAAGATGGCATGAGATGGGAATATGTAGTATAGATTGAGTAAGCGATAGAGATTTAATGTTACGATAGCTATAGGAGAATGTCTGCTAGAAAAAGAAGTGCTAAAAGGACATAAGACCACCTAAACAATCATTTATCCTTTTTATGCTAAGAGGCATTTAGAGGAGAAGGAATGGTATAACTTTTAACCATAAATAGGATCATTATTAGTGGACCTAAAGAATTAGAGCTGAAATAAATGAATGGTAAGCTTCCCATCGTAAAATTAAATTATAAGAAAGAGAGAGTTTAGCTGCTCGTTGGATAAGACCAAGGAGGGGTTCTTTAAAAATCAACCGTAACGGAGCAGTTGATGAGCAAGGTAGAGTTGGAGGTGTTGGGGTTGAACCGAGAGATGAAATAGGTTAAGTTCTTAGTGGGTTATACATATGGATTAAGCATTCCTCGTCGTTGGAAGCAAAATTGATGGCAACTCTTAAAGGGAGGAAGTGGGCATGACGAAGGAGTTTAAAGTCAATAATCATTGAGATGGACTTGGCCTTAGATATAGAATGAATACAGAAACCAAACATTGACATGGACATATGCCATCTGGTGCTTGTGGAATGTCTTGATTGTATCCCTCTCTTTGATTATTTCCTTTTTTGCAGGTAAGCTATGATTAGAATCAAGTAGCTGACTTGTTAGCAAAGGAGGGACTAAAGATTGCAAATCGTGTGATCTTTGATTAGTTTTGTTGGACCATGTTTCTTTTGGGGTTTCCAATAATATATTATGCTATGATTCTATAGCCAAAAGAAAAAAAAAAGATGTATAATAGAAATCATATAATGCGATATATATCTATATACTTATATAGTATATTACTATAAGTATATATCATTTTTATGTATGTAGACATGCTATATAATATATATATATGAATTATTATATCTAACTTGTTATATTTTATATATTTGTATTATGTATTTTATATGTTATATATACAACAATCTAATTTAGATTTCATTATATAAATATGTGAGATTATATTGAATGGAGTGGCATATAAATCATTTAATAGAAATTTAGGGCATCTACTTGGACATTGTAATTGATTAAGTTTTTCCTATATAATATTGATAAGAAATTAATATAAAGAAAATAGATGCTTAGATAATCTTATTGGGAATTCAATTTTGAGCCAACAACAACTGCTAATTTCTCATATTGTTTTCAATTGAATGATTTTCCTCAACTTCATTGGTTTAATTTAAGTGTAAGTGGAGTATAAAACTAGATGGCCATGTTTACTTAATGTACAGAAGGGCAAATATGGTAGGTGTTTATTGTAGAATGCTAAACCTAAGGAATTAGCAAATTTAAATTGATAGATGAGGGCCTAATTTGCTGTTAATATTGGTGGCTAATGATAAGGATAAATTTAATTTTTTCATGACAAGAATAAAAGTTGCATTAATTTTTATCAATCAAAGGTGTTTATGCTCCTCTCTCTCTATCTCTCACTAAATGATAAGATAAGCTACCCATTCCATCTATCATATCAATTGAGTCGATCTGATTCATTCTTATCTATAGATAAGACAAGAGAGAACTTATGGCCTCACATATGGAGAAGCATTCGAACCCTTGGTATTCTTATCAATACTTTGGTTTTCAAGACTGACTCTTTCAACTGCATAAACATCCTCTATCCATACTTTACTTGCCCTATCTATCCATATGCTGGTGGGTAAGGGTTTATCTATGTGATTCGCTGTGCTTCACCTCTTTCTATATGATAATATGCACCTTGGTAACTATGCTTCTTGTGGGTAATAACAAGAGAGTGAAGAATGAACCTCCAAACAAAAAGCAAAAAGAGTGATTAAGTCTGACTCAAGCGAGTGAGTGAAAGGCGTAGCAAGAGAGCAAGTTCGACTCATAAATGATCAGCAACTAAAGGAGTTACCCTTCCCCTAATGTGTTTTTATATGACATGATTCCAATGGCATTTTAGCTTTTGTAGTTTGTCATTTTAATGAGAAATTCTATAACATGAATAAAGTAAACGTTGATTTCTCTTATATAATACTGGGGAAGGGAACATTGATATTGTTTTACATGATAGATATTACGAGCAATAACAATGTAATCTATCGTTAAATTGTTATTATATTTGCATCAAGTTATACCGATATAATTCAACCTCTATTGTTAAATCCATTGGTGGCCTTTTTTTCGTTTTATATATGTTTTTCAATCAACCTAATGGTATGAACCAGTTCCTAAATGGAATAGACTAGATTCGAATAGCTTTTTCTCGTTGTAATCATAAAAAAAGAATTGTGTTGATAGTTATCATTATTATTATATTTATATGATTTACCATACTTAAAAAATAAATGCTATGCCACCATTATTTTAATATTATATATTTTTAATCTATACATTCAATTTTCAAAAATTAAACAAAAACAATGAACCTAGGAAGTAATTGCCTTATTTTTTTAATAAATTTTCAAAAATTTACATTTTTTTATCAAATATGGGAAGAAGCAACTAATACATATGACTTGCATGATGTTTAGTAGCCTTGGATGATTGGAGGTGGTGGTGATGCATACTGGTTTCCCAAGATTAGTGGTAGGACGATGGGCATGAATTTCGGTGCTGGTGGAGGAGACTGAACAACAGGAGGAGGTGGAGTAATAGGTGGTGGTGGAGAGTAGCTGGGTGGTGGAGGTAAGACAACTGGTGGTAGAAAGGAGTGGATGGGAGGTGGTGGTGGTGATCGGACTGGTGGAGCATGAGGAGAGTGGATAAGTAAAGGTGGTGACTGGACAGGTGGTGGTGGAGAGTGGATAGGTGGAAGGGGAGAGCGAACTAGAGGAGGGGGAGAGTGAACTAGTGGTGGTGGAAGTGGAGGGTAGTGGGTAGGTGGTGGTGGTGGAGAGCGTATTGGTGGTGGTAGTGGGGGGGAGTAGATAGGTGGTGGAGGAGAGCGTACTAGTGGTGGTGTTGGGGGAGTGTGGACAGGTTGAGGAGGAGAGCGAACTGGTGGTAGTGGTGGCGAAGAGTGGATAGGTGGTGGTGGAGAGTGTACTAGTGATGGTGGTGGGGGAGAGTAGACGGGTGGTGGCAAAGAGTGTACTAATGTTGATGATGGAGGTGAGTGGACTAATGCTAGAGGTGATTGGGAGTGGACTAGTGGAGGAGGTGGAGAATGGATAGGTGAGGGTGGAGATTGTACAGGTGGTGGAGGAGGTGAAGTTACATGCTTTGGAGATGGTGTGGGCTTTGGTGGTCGGACTCGTGGAGTAGGTCCTCTATCAGATTGGGTTGGGGGTTCAGGTGTTGGTGTATGTGGAATGGGTGTTGGTGATGGCTCTGATGGTTTAGGTGTTGGTGCTTTTGGTGTTAATGGTAGATCAGGCTTAGAGGGTGATGGGACAAGAGAGTGGGATCCACATTTAGACTTGCTACAATCAATTGGTTTGCTTACAACTGGTAAGCATACATTTGGTGCCTTCTGTCCTGGTCTACTAGGCAAGCAATTATCCTTGTCGTCCAATATGGTTTGATCTTGTGAAGAAGGTAAGCATCCCTTATCTTCTCCATTGAAGTAGTTGTAGGAGAATGTGAATTTCAACAAGCTTGGCAATTTGCATACTTGCTCAGGGACAAAACCCGTAAGCTTATTGGATGCAACATCAATCATCTCAACACTCTTCAAATTTGAGAAGCTCCTTGGCAAGGAACCAAAGAAGTCATTGCCACGTGCATCGAAAACCGTCAGGTTTGCAAGCAACCCGACCTGTTCAGGGAAACAACCAGTTAACTCGTTCTCTAGGAAGATGATCTCGTTTAGATTGGTCATGTTGCCAATCGAACGAGGGATGCAACCACTGAACTTGTTGTTGGCAAATGTAACAACGGATGTGGTCGATTCCCCAATCGTCTCAGGGATGGTCGATGTGAACCTGTTGTTGTTCAGGAAAATTGCATCCAAATCCTCCTTGAATAGCTCTGGTGGCAAGCTTCCTTCGAAATCATTGTACCTAAGATCCAAGAACTTAACCGCAGGCCATGTGAGAACAGTCATAGGGAAAGGACCGACGAAGCGGTTGTTGCTAACATCAAATTCATGCATGAGTCGAAGCCTGGAAAGGGTCTTCGGGATGATACCACAGAACCTATTGGAGTTAAGATGGAAAAGCGCAACATCATGCAACAATCCCAGCTCCATCGGAAGATATCCAGCAATGTCGGCATGGTTCAAGTCAATACCCGCGACGACGCTCGATTTTGGGTCATCAAGAGCTGGTGCACAAAACACGCCGGTGTAGGAGCACACATCAGGGCCAACCCAATTACCTGTTGTGTTAAAAGGGTCGGAGTATATGGCCTTTTTCCATGCTTGAAGGGCAATGTAAGCCCTTCGAAGTCTCTGATTAGCGAAAGCCAACTTAACATCTCCTTGGTCTTCAAAATTCTCGGGGAGATCATCATTTTCCTTAAATGTCAAGAGTTGACGACGAGTTATGAGAGCAGCTTCGGCATCGGTTAGAGCAAGAGAGAAAGTTAAGAAGGAAGATGAGAGAAGAGAAAGCAAGAGAAGGCAGCCAAAGGCCGGAAACTCGATACAATTAGTCGCCATTGGAACGACACCTTGGACGACCCAAGGTTGAATTCCCAGTTCATGGGATCATGAAGAGGAGGCCCTATAAGGAGCAAAAAGGCGACAATTTGACAGCAGTGATAGGTTGTAAACACCGAGGATCGAATTTGGTGTCTTATAAACACTAACTAAATTACTAGACGATCCTTCAATTGATTGGTGATTAATAAAATTTATTATTGGAAAAGTAGTTGCCATTCAGGTTTCATCGGAACAGTGGTGCATATTACGCCAATACCTGTTATTTGGTTGCACACCCATTTAATAGAATTCCAAATATGGGTTTACCTTTTAAATTTATTTCCAATTTTACCACCCCTCTTACCTAAACTATTTTTAATGTAAGGGAATTAACTGTTATTTATTATATTAAGCCATTGATCAATAGGTCATTACCTAAGTGTCTTATTTCCTTTATGTTTATTTTTCTCAGTATTATACAAGAAAAACTTATTTTTATTTACACATGCAACGCAATGCACGATTGTCCATCAATTATAATGTCTAAGTAGATGTTATAAATTTCTAGAAAATGATTTATATGCCACTTCATTCAATATACACATAATCTCTCTTATATTTATATAATAAAATTTAATTTACATTGCCTTATTGTAACATACAATATAATATGTGATATATAGCATATAAGATATATAATACAAATATATAAAATATAACAAGTTAGATATAACAATATCAATATAAATATATATATATTTTATAGCCCATGTACATACATATAAATGGTATATATTTATAATATATTATATATCTATATCTATATATATCAGGTTCTATTATTCCTATTATATATCTTATATAGTATCTACCATGTACAAGATATTACATGTTATATTGCTATATGTATAATTTACGTCAAAGTGTACAAAACCATGTATAATTGAAATAATACTTATGACAATACAATAAACTCTAAAATTTCTTATGTATACTATATCATATTATGATTATAGAACAACACTGAACAATATAATATTATGCAAAAAATTATGTACAATATATAACACTACCTTACCATATATAATACTCTGAAACATATATTATAATGTGAATTTTGTAATATCTTATTTATATTACAAATAATAATATTTCTTATGTATGCTATATCATATTAACAATACAATATTCTCTAAAATTTCTTATATATACTATATCATATCATGATTATAGAACAACATTGAACAATATAATATTACATTACCCGAAATATATATATATATATATATATTTTAACTATGTAATTAATATCTTACATCATATTGTACTCTATTATATGAGATTTTGATAAGAAGAAAACTATAAATGGTATTTGACTTTACGAGAACCATTCCATTAAAAACTGCATGAGAAATCACCCATCATATTTGCCTATCTATACATTAAGTAAACATGGACGATCGGGTTTTATACTGAACTTGTACATAGTACATACATCTCTTCTTTACAAAATTAAATTAAACTAATGAAGTTGAGGAGAACCATTCCATTGAAAACTGCATGAGAAATCAACTATTGCAGTTGGTTCAAGATCTACCCTTTGAGATACTCCTAGCCGGTCTTTACGAGGTCAAACTGCAACTACTTAAACTCATTGTTAGCCCAGTAAACCTCAAGGATTTTTAAACTGCCCAATCTTCAGCATTAGCCATCCACTCAATCTCCCTTAGCTGCCCATTTTGCAAGTTGATCCGTTCATCCAGCTTTCTGTTATGGGCCTTGAAGGCCTCCTCCTCCTCCTCCATGATCTTGTCTAAGGCGGTCTTTACGATGTTCAGCTCGCTATGAACTTCGACCGCTTGGGTCTTGGCTTCTGTAGCTTCCTTCAATGCCCCCTTTCTCTCTTACTAAGTTACCTTAAGATCAAATGACAACTTCTCAATCCTTTTTTTAGCTAATTGCAAGTCCTGATGCAGATGGTCAACCTCGGGTTGAGCTACCTTTGCTCGTTCCCTAAGTCGCCTTAGTTTCCTTAGGCTGTACTTGGGCTATCCTCAACCTAGAATAATTTCTATGCAACTGAAGAGCTACTATTGAGAAGCTTAAAATTTTGAATGCGAGCTTTTGCTTAAGTTCTATCATTAACGATGCACTTCATTTACTTTTGACCACCAACCCTACATCAAAGCATGCGCCCCATGAAACACCTACAAAAGCATAAACAGAGATAAAGCCAAAGCACAATAAATTCTTTGAATGAAAGCTAAAGAATCTCCACAATTATATTGTAGAGGCCCGAATATAGGCACTCCTGGACCTTATCCACAATCATGTTCAAGGCTACTATCTCCATATTCTACCTGTCCCTAGGAAGCATGACACTCGACAGTAGTTCGGCACACATTGCCCTGTTACCTAGGGTAGTGTCCTCGATATGAAGGTCCCAGTTTGGGATGAACAAGGGCCCTTACGGGCTCAAAAGAGGAGGAAAATGATCACTTAAACTCGCACTCCTTCTCTCCGTTTGATTTTATTTTATTTTTTTATCTCTCTTCTTTTCCTTTCCTCCTCATGGTTCTTTTGTTGCTCCCTTTCCTTGTCGGAGTCTTAGGAGGCACGGTCTCTAGAAGAAGCTTGAATAAGAACTTGGTCATCTAAAACATCGATGACCTCAGCTTGAATGGAAGGGGAAGTGCCCCCAACCCGAGCCACCTTACTGGACTCTGCTTTATTAGACTGGAAGGCTTTTTTTCATCCCTCAGCATTTACATCCCCTTAAGTAGCTCGCACTCCTTTAATCTCCTTTTCTAGAGCTTGAGGGGGCAACTTCCCATCACCTCTGCCACCACCGCCCTCTACGTGGTAGCCTCTCTGCAAGCTCGTTGGCACTCATTATCTTTGGAAAAAAAAAAAAAAACACAATACGATTAGCTTGTAATAACAAATGGGCAGATGGACATACCATACTGAATACAGTTTTGAAGGTAACTCATCCGATGGCAGCAACGATAGTTCGCTGTGTCTTTTTAGTTGGTTTCATTCGGTGCATGATTATAAGTAAGAGCACCCATCAAATTATAATATGGTAAATGGATATTTAAGTGTAAATTGTCGGTCTCTTAGTGAACCATTAATTTAGAGGAAGTACTAGATTACCAATAATTCTCCCTATTTTCCAATTATATAACTTAACAATTAAGAACCAATTAAACTAATTGAGATGTAAATTAAATAAAATCTTAACCAATGAAACAATAAATAAATAAAAAGAACAAGAACAAGAAAAAGAAAAGAAAATTGAATTATTAAAAAATACATGATCCTTAGTAAATTTATTATTAACTACATAATCTAATGTAGCTTTCAAATCTCAATTATTTATTAGACTATAAGAATTTCTAATATGAGTTAACTAGAATTACTTCAATAAATTGACTCTTAATCTTAAGTATATTTTACTCGAATTGATTCGACAGTAAAATATCTTAAGATTGCATTAAACTTTTGAATTTCATTATTAGGTTGTCCTAATATGAAGAGACTAAATAACCCAATGCCAGTTTATTTAATTACTTTTAATTATACTAGTCTATTTGTTATAGGATCTTGCAAGCTTTATAGTAAACTCAAACATTAAATCAATAGATAGCTAGGAATATTGATTTAAGGAACGAATATTGATTTAAGGACAATAAACACAATGTAATTAGATCACAAAAGTAATGTCATTGATTGAAAAGCAAAGTAATGTCACGTAGAAGAATTAGAGTTCCATAATAATTTACTAAGAAGGACTAAATTAAAACATGAAACAAGATTAAAGAATTCAAAAGAAAATATGAATAACCATAGCCTCTACTTTATTTTACTCATTCCTTCCCTAGGAACCCCTTTTTAGACTTAACCTAGACTCCTATTTCTAATGATTTAAACTTAAGATTATAAGGAAACTTTCGAAAAATAGGGAATTCTTTCATTAACAACATGTTCACACCATAGAAACATGGCCGTGAACCTCAAGCATGATTCTCCTTTACAATTAAAACCCTTGAAATTCTAAGGTGAAAGGATCATGGTCAAAAGCATGGGGGTGATCTTCAATAGTGATCTCCTTTAAACTTCCATTCTTAACTAAAATTTCTCCCTTTGAATGCAATAGTCAATGTATTCTTCATTCAAGTTGCAAAACTTCACTGAATTCTTCAAAAATTCACCAAAAACTCTTCAAAAACTTATAAATGAAACAATTTACAAATAAGCTCAAATTAATTAAAAAAAAATACTAATGATCAATAAAAACTCTACAAAACTAATTGAAAATATATGTGCTAAATAGGTGTTATCAATATACTAAGTGCATGATACAAGCATCCTACCTCCTTCCCTTTTCTGCTGTCTCACTTAGCCTTTGAAGTTAAAGACCATGTGGATGTCAAGCAAGTAAGCTACCTTGATTAGTTTAATTAGTACTTAAGCTAGCTTCTCCCATCCTAGTCTCAACCCCATGATGGCTCCAAAATTTACCAACTTAATCTTGCTTTTCCAATCATTCAATAGCCGTAAGGTATCATGAGAAACGTTGGTCCAGTGAACAATTAAGAGAGGGAAGGTTGAATTGATTAATAATACTCTTAACTTTTTTTACCTTTTCCTACTTCTAATTATTTAGATTAGAAGTTTTATTCTTCTACCCATTCAAACTTTTCTTTTTCTTTCATCATCATTTATTTTTTTGTTTTCTTTTTCAGAATTATGTTTTAGATTGTACATTTGTTGTTGATTCTTATTAGCATTTGTCATTAAGGTTCTATTCCTCTTTGGTTATAATTAGTAATTAAATGTGTTCTTAGCTTATTTCTACCCACTCAATAACTTAATTAGTAACATATGCATTTATTGTTTTGTTATCATTAAAATGCTTTTCATTGAAGTTCCAACAATCTCCCTATAGACCTTACAAATTTTTGGAGGGGGATTTAGAAGTCGATAAAGAATACTCGAGAGATATCCTCAAAAATTGATATAATAATTGACCATGAACTTAAAAGACTATGCTTAAGGATCCTAATTCATAGTCCTAAAACCCTAAATGATAGCTCAAACCTTGAGATGACCGTTACACCTTAATACCTTAATCGATAACTTGAAACCTATTTTGATACCTGTAGTTAAAGAACCTTAAATTAAAAACCCAAATTTTATAACTTAAAATCTAAAACCCTAATAAAAAATCCTTAAATCAAACCTTAAAAAAATTAAATGAGGTAATACCCTAAAGTCTAGATCAAATACTAATAATTATCATGAACTATCTAAAAATTCCAATAAAATTAATTTAGCTAAATTTAATCCTAAGATATCATGTATTGACATTAGCCATTAGACATGGCCTAATAGCTTAGAACCTAAGACCAAGGTAGTTGAAGAACACTTCTCTAGCAAGCAATAACCACAAGTAAGCCTAGTTTACATGACTAAGCAATCGCAACCTAAGTGATTAACCAATCATCTAATCAAGGCAATTGGGGCCCCAGCTTAATCTAAGGTTATTATCACGTCACCACCTCAGTTGACCCTTCCCCTGACCTTGTTTGGGACCAGAAAAACTATGGGCCACTTCGATCGTAGAGTTAGCATGGCAGTATGCCTTGAATAAGTGCATAACATCTAAGGCATAAATCATCATTGAGCCACTCTTCGCCCATACAACACTCACATCATATTTAATGTAATGTGATAACTAGTAGCTCATCCTATACTGGCTAGTATATCCTAATCATACAGCATCATACAAAATTGAAAATGATGGGATAGTCACAAAGCTAAAGAGTAATCATTTCCTCCATCAGTGTCAAGGAGCCTAGTCAACTCCCTTAAATCCCAATGCCATAAAAATAAAGCCATGTCTTATAAATACCATTCTTTAATTCCTTGAAAGGCGAGTCCATAGTCTAAGTCCACAATCTAAGCCTAAAAGCGAAAAGAACCACACTTTCGTACTCTCTTTATTAAATTTAAGCTCCTTTATCTCTCTCACTAACTAAAGTACCAAAGTGGTAACACCGAGTAAGCTCCTGACATAGCAACTCATCCCCTGTCTATTTTGTAAGAAACTTCCTTGACCATCTAAGCTTCCTAGACAAGGTCTATTCCATACTAGAAGGCCCAATTAATGTGACACTGGACATTACATAATCAAGTATCAAGAACCAATATCAAATTGCTAAATAAGACTAATTAAACTAATCAAGTCAAGAAAAGCTTTATTTATCCTACATGCGACGCCATGCCTTAATGCATGTAAAGGAGATTGTTTATTCTTTCTTCACCTATTTATATGACCAAGGGAATCCTACGTTATTTAGCTTAGTTCTACACTATCCATGCATTTAGGTAATATGCCTTTTATCTTGCTTCTAAGTTAAGCTAAATGTTGAAATTGAAAACCCATTATTTCCTCTTAGAACGACTGCCCACTTCTTTTCTTCCTCTATCCATTTTATTTTTCTATTTCTATTTACAAAGCACTCTCAAGAAAGCTTCCAATACTTAGCTCCTAATACCACCATTTATACCTTTGCCTACCATTTTGCTCTACTACCCAAGCACCAACCACCACCATTAATCCTACTATTTAATCTCAATAAAAAACCAAACCGCTACCCTCCTAGGTCGAATCTAAGCTAGACTACCCTACAAACATCACCATATCTTCACATTTAGAGTTTTCCAAGTGTAACCGATATGCTAGCCTCGAAGTGGTAAGAGAAAAGCCAACTAAAGGACTAAGGAAAAGGAGTCTAAGGAAGCTAAGAGGGAGAACCAAGGGCACCAAAGGAGGAAGGATAACTAGTATCCAAGCTTAGAAAATATGAAACTCATAAGTAGTATAATGTCTTACTTTCTTGTTTTCTTTATCTTTAAGCGTTAGTATTCTTATGTGCTTTTAATAGGTGGTAATTGCAATGTATGTTTAACAATGTTTTACAGAGCTAGGTATTTGAAGGTGTAAACCAAAGAATGTAACATTTTCGAGTGCAACATAAAAGAAAAATTTGTAGAAAATCCTTAAGATGGGCATGAATGAATGTTATCTTGAAGATTATAGATAATGGTATAATTGTTTGTAAGAATCCCCTCATGACTAAAATTTAGTAGGAAGAAATTCTAGGTTTATTTTGATTTTCACTAGGTAATCTTAGCAAAATTCACAATAGTAAATCACATAAACTTGATTAAGTGGAGCTTAGTAAAAACATTATGAAAACAACTCTAAAACCACCACCAAAGCTTATGCCATACCAAGTGCACAAATCTTGTCATTTAATATTTTTAATATAATCATGTTTAAGATTGATTAATGAAAGGGTTAAGACACAAATAAGTAAGCCAAACACTACTTTAGGCCCTTAGATGAAAGTTTAGGCCTAAAAACCACAAAGAAGCCTTAAAAATAAAACTTAAGCCCAACAAACTCTAGTTGACTAATAGCTTGATCCAAGCTTACACACTAATTATAAGCCCATTAAAGCCCAACAAATGAATATAAAGGCCTAATAAAGGCTAAGCACAAGATTTGACCCTAAAACCAACTAAACTAGCTCATTTTGGCTAAGAAATTTGAAGTGATAAGTCGAGCTAAAAACATAAGTAGGCCTTTTGAATTTCTAAAGCCCAAATATAAAATAAAAGCTCAATAAGAGACATAACTTGGTTATGAGATAAAATTACAAGATTAGCCCATAAATAAGCCTAAAACTAACAAAACCAAATCCAAACAATTAACAATCAAAATTGATCTGGCCATTACTCCTAATTGTTGATCCTACATGCCAAAATGGACCCTATTATGTGAAAGGAAGTCTAAAAATCTACAAAAACAACTATAAGAATGTAAAAAAAAATAGAGTTAAAAGGAGAAAGTTATGGCAGAAACAAGAAACTAAGTGCAATCAGGAAGTATAGTGAATTGAGTTTAGTTTATTAGATACTTTACCACAAATGTATAGTATTATTATTATTATTTTATTACTAGGTATCATGGCCAAGTTAGTATTCCGATGACTATTATATTTAGATGTGTTCATAGATTAGTTGTACATAACATCATATAATTGCCAATAGCTAGTTGCATGGAGATTTAGGTATCACACATGTGGATGATTATTGCTTGCTTTGAATGGCAAGACACCATGAGATATATCAATTGAACCGAGTGATAAATTAATAGTAATTTTTCTATTTGTTAATTATCTACAAATATTAATTGGTCATCTATGTAATTCAACTTTAACAATATCAAACTTTATTATTAAATGGATCGTATATATCATAAATTGCATTTTTGTCAAAGGCTATCTTAAGTTGCATTTGGATATACATACATACATACATACATATATATATCCATATATAAGTTGCATTTTTGTCAAAGGCTATCATAAGATGCATTTGGATATACATACATACATATGTATATATATATATATCCATATATAAGTTGCATTTTTGTTAAAGGCTATCATAAGTTGCATTTGAATATACATAAGTATATATATATATACTTGTGTTTCGTACAACGTATTGGTACACATGACCTTGCCTTAGCCTTTGGGAATTAATTGATGATAAGAGATGTTGCCTTAGGATTGAGGCTTAGGCCATGATTACTGCTTAGGGTGATGAGGGGGCTTGTGAATACTCTTTATAGTCACACCTTTGGCATGTAGGAATATGAATAAAAAATGGGAAAGCTCTTGGACACATTTGTATTAGTGGTTTAGAGGTTGAATGATTTAGCATACGTAAGTACACTTAATCAAGTTATAGTATAGATTTGGAGAGACTAAGCATAGATCCCATAAGGAATCATATATGGGAGTAATATCTAATTATTTAGCAATGGTATCCCTAAATTATTCCAATTACCTAACATGTACAATAGAAGATACAATTGAATAATTAAAGATAACAAAATGAAGATTGCAATAGTGAAATAAATAAAATAACGCGAAATATAAACTTAAACATAAAATAAAAAAAAAATCAAGATTAATAAGAACAATTAAATTAAAGAAGAAAACATATTCCTTAGTAAATCTTTATTATTATTGACTACCTAGTTCTAAGTGACTTATTCAATCTTAATTGTAATATTAGATCGTGGGGATTCTTATTACGAACTAATCAAACTCGTGTCTCTTGGCCAATTCCTAATCCTGAAACCTTCTCTACTCAAATCGCTTTTGAATAGAGTATCACAAAATTGCATAAAGCTCTTAAATCCCATTATTAGGTTGTCTTAATCTCGAAAAACCGAACTACTAAATATTTTAGTTAGCCATTTTATCTAATTGTATCAATCGGTCATATTAAATACTCTCGCGAACTCTATAATAGAATCTAAAAATAACTCAATCGCCGGTATAGTAAATTAAAAGAAAACAATAAACACAATACAATTAAATCACAATATACAAATATCATAGACTGAATTTTAATATCAATAATAAAAAGTCACATTAGTATGCATACTTTAATAATGATTTACTAAAAAATTCTAGAATAAAGACATAATGATAAAGGATAAGAATAGAGGAACCCCTGTCATTCTTTACCCTATTGACTCTCGCTTCAATGGGGCTCTCCTTATAAATCTATACCTAGACATCTATTTATAAGAGTTTTATCTAGATTTACAAAAAGAAAAAAAGAAAAACCATACATTATTACATGTATACGAGCATAAAGTTTGGTTGTTGACTTGTACTTAGTCTAAAATCTTCAAAATTTGATGGAAATTGACGACGAGGAGTACATGGCTATAGACCATGGCCATTGTCTTTAACAATATTCTTCACAGGACTTTGTTTCTTCCTTGAAATCTCGAAATCCTTGACCAATTCATTATTCACAGGACTTTGGGCATGGTCCTTCATAGATGAATTTTGAAGTCTTAGAAAGGACCATACCCATGAATAATGAATATGCATTGAAATCACAAGCAAAAGAGAAATGAAGTGGAAATTGGTGTTATGAGAATACCATGGTCATGACCACAGCCATGGTTCTCCTATTTCATTATTTTGAGATTTTTGAAGCATAGGAACACTACGGGTAAGGATCATAACCATGATCCTTGGGCATAGACATGCTATGATGAGCAAATCTTTTATTTTTAATAAGTTCCTTTTGTAAACCTAGCTTTATTCCCTATAAATGGACCTTTAAACTTAGGTTTCCAAAGAGAGATCCCTTAGGTAGACTTGTAGGTTAGATATTGTAGGGGTCTCTTAATTTCCTTCTTTTCTTTAATTATGTTGTCTCTTTGAATTTCTCTTCATAAATTGTTATTGAAATCTACTTCTTCTTGCAATAATTTACTATTCTATCAATGATTTTGTTCTTTGATGACGTAATTACACCGAGTATATTATCGCCAATTGGTATTTACTTAGGTTGCTAATATATGTGTGGGTTTGTAGTAAAGATGTGAGTCCTATAAATGAATGGACAAGTATAATTAGAAGGAATTGAATACAATAAGGGATTGGGTATTGAATTTCTCCGAATTAAGGTAACCATGGGTGGCTAACCTAATAATGGGATCCAAGTTCTTAATGCGATCCTGCGATACTCTATTTAAAAATGATTCAAGTAGAGAAGGTCTCAAGATTAAGAAGAGACAGGAGATGTGAATTCATCGAATGCAGAATTCGAATTCCATAAGAATAGGATTAGGTATCTCTACAGTCCAAAAAATAATTGAGATTGAAAACTTGTAGGGAACTATAGAGTAAAGAACAACAATTTTAAGGATCATGTGTTATTTCTTTTAATTGAATTATGCTTATTTATTATTTTTGTTTATTTAGTTTAAGTTTATTTGTTATTCTTATTATTTTGTTATTGTTCCTCATTCATCTATTTGTGTTAATCACAATTATCCTCATATTGATAAGTTAGATAATTGGCTCTAAGGTTAATTGCTAGTAATTAGGTTCCCACATGCATGGTTCCTTATATGATTGATATTTAAACTCACGTTTATTTTAATCTATACTATAACTTGACTAAGTGAACTTATTTGTTAGTGTGGTATATGTTCAATCAAATCCCCTTTTTGACGTCCCTATACCCTTTCCATTCAGTGACATAAGGGTGAAAAAAGTAAAAAGGGGGTCAGAATCACTATCTACCACCAAACCATAAAATTGGATAGTCATAATTTTAAGATACATGAGTCTAAACAAAATTTTGTAAGAAATAAAGGTTTCAAATAAAAATTTCCATCTCACAATTTAAGTTTAGGCCAAATAGCACAATATCATACGCTTAAGCTTTAAGATTTGGGTCTAGATCACTTGTCACTCGAATTCTAACCCATTCTTGACTTAAAGTAACTTACAAGAAAGACTATTAGGTGGTTAGTAAAACCATAGCCCAAAGAATGTGTTCCTCACTACTACCGTTCAAGTAAGTTATAAAGCATTAATTAACATAATATGCAATCTATCTATATACAAAATGAATGCACACATGATGAATGCAAAATCAAATGAATCTCAATTTAGGACATTGACCATCAATCAATAATGCCACAAGGGCTAACCTAAGTGGATCTCAACTCGGGACATCTACCAATATTGCATCTATAATGCTATGTGGGCCTTAATCAACGATTTTCTATTAGCTTTGCCTCAACTAATAAAATTACTATTGGCAGCTTCTAAGAGCATACATCGAGGTTTTAGAAAAGGTAACTTCTAAGAGCACACATTGGATTTTATAACATGGAGCTTCTAAGAGCATACGTTGGAGTTTACATAAAACTTTCCTTTGTTGTGAAAAACATTTCAAAAATATATGTTGTAAATAGTATACAAAAATTTAGCAAAGCTTAAACGCTCCAATTTGCGTACTTGCTAGGTCATAGACATGTGACAGATATATCCAATATTTTAGCCAATAGTTTAAAATTTTTGGTTATTTAAGTGACCACACAAATGATAGCACATAAAGCAACCAATCATTCAAACAACTAATTAATATCAACTAACAAGTAACGTACAAACATCGTATAGCAAGCAGATAGCAAGTCATCAAAGCTCCCTCACCTAAGTATAATTGCTAAAATACTTAGAATTCAATAACCAAGTCACCTAGAGAGATGATGAAACTTAATAAGATTGTTGGAATAAGTTATGTCTTTATTGTAATTTGTCTAGTTCCAGGTTACGACCCATTTTATTTAGATCTTATTCGACTTAAGTAAAATTTTTATAATCTTTAAAGTTAGGTATAACACATGTCTACTATTCCTACAAAATAAAATTATATCAATACAGATCACATAATTTTAATTACCTAAATACCTGTCAAACTTCAAGAGTAGAAAAGTTATAGCAATTTGCCATATACACCAACTTATGATAAAAGCTGGCTACTAAGCCGCTATCATAAACTTGATATACATAAGGCACATACGAATAAACAACTATGAAACATCTTCAATTCAATATCTAAAGTAAGATAAAGACATTAGATTCATATAATTCTTTTGAAAGGTGATAAAAATTTACATTGAGTTTTTTTACAAGAAAACTTATGAAAGAAATTCCAATTCTTATTTACATAACTAAAATATTACAAGTTAGTCTAGGTCATATACATGGCTTAATTGACTCCAAAATGAAAGACAAAAAGAATGTTCCAAATCCATTTGCTCCTTACTCTAAACCCATTACCCATCTTATGTATGTTCAAGAATTGGTTGATCTTAGTGTCTATCTTCGAGGATTTGCAAAAGAACTATGGGGATACAAGCAACAACCGGTGGTAAGGCGACAAAGACGGAAGCATACAAGTATAACAATTAAGTAATGTTGTCAATCAGTTAGTTAGATACAATGCAATAAGTATATGCCATGTATATGATGTTGTCTAATCTGTTATAAAGTTAGAGAAATTGTGCTCGCTCTAACCCAAATGAGGGGTTTTGCATAATAGAGGTATACTCCGATTATGATGCCTTTCGACTAAACCCAATTTTGCAATGGAGACCTAGCTCCTCTCATGACTACCTTCAAACTCAATGCTCCTAATCTTATTGATGTAGGTAAGTGCACCTATCAGTTTGCAATATAGCGGATTAAGTCTAAGTGTTGATCCCTTAGGGACTCTGACTACTAATACTCATTAGGTCTCTATTATTTAATCGACAAATTAAATTTCAAGAATCTTAAAAATGTAAATCTAAATTATTGCTAAAAATAAATTAAAAATTAACTAAGACGCAATTCAAGAATTAACAAGAAAGCAATTCAATTGATTCAAGATTCAATGTTGTACTTAGATCTTGCTTCCCCTAATTCTAACATGTGATTTTCCTAAAAATAATCTAATTTATTTTTTAATTTTTCTTGACCAGAAGAATTCTTTAGTAAAGTTAATCACTTTCTCAAACCAATTAATCTTAACCTTATAATCACCTATTAGAATCTCTTCTCAGTAGTATGACCTAAGATTGCATTATTGAACAATGAATTCTCTATACTTTAGTTTGAAATTTAGAAGAATCTTGCAAATTATATTGAATTTTGCAATAATTCTCATCAACTATGCCTATATCTAATTTTATAAGAAATCTCTCGATTCTCTTATAAAATATCAAACTCTAGATTACTACCCATAAAAATAATAATCTAAATTATGAAGCAAACATAGTTGAATCCAGAAAATAATAAAGAACTAAATTAAATAAGTAATAATAATATCACATGAATGGATTTAGGTTCTACAAAACCTAAACTTAGATACTTAGGTTCTACTCTTTATACATCGCAAAATAGGAATCTAAAAATAAAGTATAGAAAAGAATAGGATGAAGCATCATGAAATCCAAACAAAATTAAATTTTGAAATCTTCTCTTCTCCTAGCTTTCTTGATTGTTTTTTGCTTCAAAAACTCTCTAAAGGTAGTGCCAAAAAGTTCTCTTTCAAATAACCCTAACAAGGCTTTATATATGAAGAGTTAAAAAAAATAGGTTGATTGGAAATGACACGATTTAGGACACAATTGTGTTTTTTGGTTGTGTACTTAACTGTGCTTTACGTTTGTCCTTTTTTATTTAAACTGGAAACAACACGACCGAGGATATGATTGAATCTTTTGGTTGTGTCTTAGGCTATAACAGTAGAAAATTAGCTCCAATTTTGCCTAAAAATGATATAATCATATCTTTCAATTGTATCGAACTTGTTCATTTTAGCTTTGATTTGAATGAAATTTGTTTCTATCTTCTTATTTTCTTGTGTAAATCATTTTAAAACTTAAAAAATAAAATTTTACTTAATTAAGTATTATTATCTAAAAATAAACTCAAATATTAAGGAAAATCATCGAAAATCACTAGATAAAATATGCGCAATTTGGAACCCATCACTTACCATGATCCCTTCTCTGTTCATTTAGTTTGACCTTAAACATAAGGGAAGGCCAATTATAATTACCTTATTGAATTGTCAGTATTTGGTCAAAAATCCTAACCACTTCTCTTAGTAGGTTGCAATGTATGTTCGATTAGTGTTTACATTCAAGTTTTAACTTAGTCCATTCTAGGGGTAACTAACCAATTGCAAACAGTCAAATCAAGGAGCGAAACAGAACAAAGCAATCACAACATATAGTATAACAATCAAACAACATAGCAAACAGTTTCCAAGCATGCACATTGCATGTGCACAATCAACTACTTTACACCCACAAACACGTGTATACATTAGCCTCCATGTGCTTTTATGTAGTACTCCAAAACGCTATCAAGTATTTGAACCCACTTACTTGGATTTGTAGTCATCCTTGTAAGTCGAAAACCTTAGTCCTTCCATCCTCAACGATCCTTATATTACATATCATATTTCAATCGTTGTATAATTCGTTGAAGTTACAATGTTTTATTTAATAATTATTTTTTTGGTTAGATTTATTATTATACTTCAAGTATTCATTAAGTGCTGATTATGGGTATTAAGTGTTATTACCTTTACATAGATTATTTAAACCTTCTACTTAACCTCTTATTAGGTTTCTTAAGTTTTTACTACCTTTTACATGACTTTCTATTGGGGTCTATTAAGTGTATGGTAACTTCTACTCAAGTTTCTACTAAGGTTTTCACTCGTATTTTTTAATATAGAGTCTTCTATATAACCTTCTAATAAGGTCTCTTAGGCTTATAGTAACTTCTACTCAAGTTTTTACTACGGTCTCTAGTTATATTCTTTACCTATTAGCCCTTCTACTAATGTCTTGTGTCTTGACTAATGTTTCTTACTAAATAGACTTTCTACACAACCTTTTATAGAAATTTTTTTTATAGTTTCTATACCAAGAAATCCTCTATTGAAGTTTGTACAGCTATAACTTATAGTCAACTTCATCAAGAAAGTTTTTACAATACCTTTTACATGTTAGTAATTTGCACCAACATTCATAGAACCTTCTACAGCTATCAATTTTTTTACTAACTTATCCAAAACTTCTACAGAAGTTTCTACAACTACCAAATTCACCCAATTTCACCAAAAATGTTGTGTTTTGCTCTTCCCTTCACCTTGTTCAAATTAACCTTAGTTGAAACTCCATCAATATCAACTTATATGCCCTGGAACCTATCTAGATTAATATGTATGATCTGAAATTCAACTAAAAAGAATATTAAACACACCTAATTAACTAATATACCTAAAATATATATGATAAGCTGAAAAATCATGGCTTTTAATGTGGCAATTTTTCATGTATAGTAGCTAAAATTTTCAATTTTCTACTGATTATTAATGATTTTTTGACAAAAATTATCAATTTAATAACTTAGATAAAATCCACATAAGTATTTAAGTAAAAATAATCAAATTTAGCTCTAGGAAACTCATCTTTTCATAAAATCTTCTATTTCCACATAAAAATCACGATCAACCTACTGTATGTAAGAAAAAATTACTATTATGGAAAATCATATTTAATAAATTCTTTTGAAAAATAGTGGATTTTTCTTAAAATCAAGCTTATCAATTTTCCGGAAACTAAAAAAATTAACCCTAATCAAATGAGAAGTTTTAGGAAAAATTTTTATATAGCACTTATCTTTATGATATAATGTTTATAGAAAATTTTTCAAAAGGAAACTATATCATTTGGGTGTTTGAAAAATAAATCAAAAATCGATTCTGAAAAGCACTTTTCTTAAGAGTGATATATAAAACAAGAAAAATTTGAAAAAATGACATTTTCCCATGAAAGTATACTAAGAATAACCTAAGAATAGAATTTTTTATAATTTTCTAATAAGATGTGATATTTTTAACAATTTATCGAATATCGGGTGAAAAATCAAACTCATTGATGTTGGAATCTCTAATGACAGCTCGAAGTGGTGGGTTTGTCTACCTAAAATGGCATTAGTTGGAGCCTCAATTGGTGGTAGCTACCCTTTGTTAGGTCTTCTCTTGGTTTGGGAACTTCACATGCTCAAATTACCGCTTAATTTTCCAATTTTTTGTAAATTTCTCTAAAATTCCCCCAAAAATTCCCTAAAAATTTCCTTGTACTTTCCTCGACTTCCCTAGAGTTTTGATTTGTCCAAAACGATACAAATGGTGTTGTTGAAGGGTTTATATAAGCCTTAGGTTAATGAGTAGGTAAATGACATATATTGCAAGTGTCTTGTTCCACTCTTTTCATATTACCAAGTATATAATGGTCCGGTGAAACCATGGTTTGATCTATGGTCTTTGCTCCTGTTTTTATCTCAAAACTATCTAATCCCATGGTTTTAAAAAACCAACAACTCATCCTGGTTTTCAAGAAAATTATGAGTTCCATTAACTTATCACTTAAGTTTATTATTTATAATATTTTAGGTTTGTTATTATCTTTGTATGCAAGCTTTTACTAAAGCTTATACAGCCATGCTCCATTAAAAAAATTAATTATATATTATTTATTTTAATTATTTTATTATATTTTTTTATAACATTAATTAATTTTCTTGTTTATTTAATTTATCTCTAAACACCCCTTTTATTTCATGCCGATTTTTGATATTATGAAATTTTATGAAATGAAGGAGTTAGTTTTATTGTTTTAATTTATATTAATATTTTAATATTCCATTTCAAGATTTAAATTTATGGAGCCTTTTGACTAACTTTTCGAAGTCCTATTATGGATTTTGAGCCTAAATAAACCACTTTCTAGGACATTCTAAATTCTGTGTCCAAAATTCTACCATTATACTTAGTTAATTCTTTTATGTATTATCTTAAATATAAATTCTAAATATCGTTTCGTGCATAAATTTGGATTTCAAGTTTTATGGATTTCTTATTTCAATAAAATAACGAGTAAATTTAAAAATTTTAACTTTTAACTTATATTATTATTTTATAATTCCATTTCAAATACATAAATTCTTTGGGTTGTTTCGTCTAATTTATAGTCTTAATATGTTTTTCGAGTTACAATTAGGTAATTTTTATGGACATCCCAAAATTTTCGAGCAAATTATTATTATTATTATATATCTACAATAAAAATTAATTTTTTCCAACTATTAGATTTTCTTCCTGATAAAAAAAAAAAAAAGGCCAACCAGACCTCGCAGTAATGGAAGGTACAGTAAAACCAAGAGCACAATTAATCAAGGGTAAAACACACAATCCCCAGCTCATGTTTCGGTGGTTCCTAAGCACACCCACTTTCTCATTTATATTATTTAAAATAAAAAAATAAAAATTTGATGTGGGATTTGGGACTAAACGCGTGTCACTTAAGGCACAAACAATGTTTTAGAGTTTCTTCCACAATTAAATATAAGTTTCGATCAAGATATGTTTATAAATGAGTAGTTTATCCAGGTACTTAATATGCTACATCAACATCTACTTTATAAAGGGATAGTTAACTAAAATTATTTATCGATTTTTTTAATTTTTTTACGACTCTCATATTATCATTATTTTTCAAACAATACATAAAGTATGCTTAAGATAGATATTAAATCAAGTAAAATTCTTCCACTTATATTTTATATTATAATTATAACTTATTTATTATGACATAAAAAAAAAGAACATAATAATTTAAAGCAAAAGGAATTTTCTCCCTACATGTATATTGTATCCATACATCAACGTGAAACGTTGTAATTTATACTAAAAGAGAAAACAAACTAAAGGAAAGAAAAAAGAAAGTAAAATTTAATAAATTACACACTATCATTTTACATTTGAGAAGAAAACAAAAAAAAAAAAAGTTCAATAAACAACAATTACATTTAATGAAATATAGTTTAGTAAATTAGGAGTGCATCAATGGATAAATAAATTAGACTATGAATTATAGCAAATAAAGTTGCGTTTATCATTGACAACAATAAAATTTGAACCCATACAAGTTGAACAAAAAACATGGACAATAACTAAATTGAAATCATACGGATGGAACAACATAAGCAAGGGGGTGGACACGGAGGAGAGGGTAAGAAGTTGACAAGCCAACACAATATAAAAATCATCAATTTTTGCTTATTCATTATTCTACAATAGGTCCAAATCGTTGGCACAGATGCTCAATAAGATCGGATTGTAGCAAACATTGTTTAGTCCTATCACAAAGCGAAATAATCTTTCATAAGTTGCATACTCCATCATAGGGTTATGAGAGACATGTCACACAAGATCAATACTATCTTCGAACTTATAGTTCGGAACTTCAAAATTAAAATTATAGTTATCTCTTTCATCTTAAAAAATCATATTATGTAATATTATGTATGCTATCATAATTTGGGTTATAACCTTTTGATCTCACATACGTAAAGAGCTACGAATTATAGTAAAATGAGCTTATAGAACTCTAAAAGCTCATTCAACATTTAATCTATTTCCTTCTTTCCTACCTAGCAAATAGTTGCTCATTTCAACTACATGGATATAGAATAGATTTGACAAATATAGATTACTCTAGTTATATGCCATCTATAAATTAATATCCAATATCATAGTTTTTGTCGTTGACAATGTAGTAAGTCATTGGAGCACGTCCTTCCAAAATGTCATTGAATAAGAGTAAGTGATCCAACACATAAATGTAGTTATTAGAGCATAGGATACCAAAATATGCATGCCATATCTAGTGTCATATGAAACAACAACTTTAAGCATGATTGTTGAGAAACTATGATCTCCTTGAGTACACATGCCTTGTCATGTAGCTGGACAATTTCTCCACTCCCCATGCATACAATTTATACTTCCCAACATACCAAGAAATCAACATTGCTTAGCTATATTAAGTAAGCATTCAACATCGGCTTAATTAGGCTAGCATAAGTACTAATCACCAAAGCACATAATAACAATTGCAACAAAGTTTCTTAACACATCATAATATTGTGCTTATAACCATTCATAAGTAATGATCCGCAAGCAAGTAATCATCTAAAGCATCACCTGCTACTTTATACACCAACATGGTCTTTTCTCATTTTTTTCTATAAGAATCATGAGCATCTTTTATATAATTATACTTATTCTTCCCTCTTTAGGCTCACCTTTTTATTTGATGGTAGTATACTTCGAATTTCATGACATCCCTTGATATTTTTGCTCATCGTGCTTTGTATTGTAGTCATGTTCGTTTATCTTGGTTTGTTTCCTTCTTTAAGGCTTGTCTACTCTTTGAAACTTTCATGGGCCCATGGCTAGAAAGTCTATAATGGTTGACTGTTTTCAATAACGGGATCCTTGCTAATCCTCAACCATGAGCGAATAGAAAGTTTGTCATCATACGGTCCCATTTTTTTCCTACAACCTTCAACTAATTCAATTTCCTCTACATCATCATCGCTATTTTTTTGCATAGGAAATTGTTAATAATGCAAATTTGTACCGTTTGTGTTTGTAGTGTTTCATTGAAATTCGATTGAGGAGTTGTCTTGAGTGACATAAATTGTTGACTATAGTCTTGTAGTGTGTGTAACATACTGAAAATATGGTGGTGTCGTGCTCGTTGGGTTTTGGTGGAAATTTTGTGGAATTTGGTTCACTTTTAGAAACTTTGATAGAAATTGGTAATTCAATATGTCTTGAAAATACACACTAAACAGAAATATGACCCACCTTGTGAATTTAGAAGCATTTGGGAATTTTTTATGTTTTGAGAGTGATCAAAATGTGGAAGAATTAGAGACTTATTGGGTTCCATAGCCAATATTTAATTGGAAGTAGATAGATTATAAAATGATGTAAAGTTACAATGAATGTTTAAAGCATAAAACTCATGTTACTTTACCACTGTTTTTTTTTAACAAAAAAACAAAAGAAAAAGTAAAAATAATGAAAAAATTTCGAAATATGGCTATTGAAAATTTTATGTCTGCCGCTCTATGAATTCATACAATGAAGAAGGAGAAGAAGAAGAAGAAGCTGAATTGGTAGAAAATACATTGACATGTTGAACGTTTAGTATTTGGAGAATATACAGGGCATACACGGCTTCTTCTTCCTTTACTCAGCAAAAATTAAAAAAAGAAAAAAGAAAAAAAGAAGAAAGGAAATCCAATCCACACGTCAAAAGGCCTAACATGTTAGAGGGAAATTGATACCGTGCTTGTTACCTCCATCGTTACGAGCACCGACAGACGACGGGTATATACCAAATATAAAGGTTATGGGAGTGTTTGGCACAAGAACCACCCTACATAAATATACTCTTAGCCAATGAAAGTTGCTTGTTAGAGTAATGATTAATCAGTAATTTTTTTTTCTTTTCTTAGTTTTGATTGGTTGAATGTATTTATCAGAACCCATAAAAACTTTTTAGAAAATGTTAAGGAATTTTTGTAAAGAAATTCAGAGATAAAATTATGATTTTTTTTTTTTTAAAGAGAGTTTTTCAAAAAGTTGATATGATATAAAATATAAAACAAGTTGCTACACGATGCATATCATCTAATATATTGTACTTGATGACATAAGTAGAAATTGCAGATTTCCGACATTCAGTCTCCCATCTGTTTTCCCCGATTATAACACATATGGACATATCCAGGCGAGGCCACTCACGCAACTACTAGAATATGTATTATATCACATGTACATGATTTTCGTCAATGTATTTGATATCTCCTATATGTTCAAATCAAGCCGGAAATTAAAGGAAAAGTAATTGAAATATCTACAGCCCAGTCTTATAAGTGAGAGGATGACTCTTACGTGCATTTTCTCACTTTTTCTTCTTTTGCTTCAACACCTTCTATTACAATTATATTATAGTTTCACAAAATAATAATATTTCATAACTCCAAATATTCTCTTAAAAAATCATCACTCTTTCATTTTTTCTTTTGCTTGACAAATTCCAAGAGAACTCTATTATTTCTATTTTCTTTCTCTTTGCTTTTACACCTAACATCTAGTGTTCAAGAAAGTTTTGTTTTATTCAGAAAAGCTATTTAATAATTATATATTAAGATGTCTTCGAATTCACGAGAATCAATTTGGAGGTGAAATTCTTCCTGACTAAAAATCGAAACTTTACAAAAATGTTTAATATGATAGTTATATAGATGAAACAAAAGAAACTCCAAAATTTGGACTTAATTTCCTTACCATACATCCATCCAACATTAAGGAGTGGAGGTGTCCAATACTTGAAGGTCTTAAATAAGTAGGTGGTGGTGGCCGAAGGAGACAGAAATCATGGCTTAAATAGAAGGAGGCAGATCAGGTATGATACTTTGAATTAGTGACCAGTTTTGATGGGCCAACTTTATGGGCATTTCCTGGCTATGTGAAAGTGGATTTGAGTTGGTGGGGGCAGGGGATTAGTATAAAGTACGGAAGGATTGATTAGGCAATATATGTCAAGTATAAATACACATAGTGTTGATAAGATATTTTAAGCTTGGGCCCTTCATGCCTATGTCGACTTACCCATACTCATGACCTAGTTTCCTCTCAATTGGGTTCGGCTTCCTTACTCATTTAATCCACATCGGCCAGGCCAATTGGATATCTTGCCCATACATTATAGATTCCAATGACTGAAAGACAAGAATACGGTTTGAAGACCTTATCAACATCCACCTCCTACAATCCAGGGCCACATCAGCATATACGTCTCCACTACCTACCACTTGTGGACATGTCCTCTACTTACTAACGGTTGTCTAACTGTTGGCTTTACTCCTCTATAAATACCAGACTACCATCCAACAGTAAACCACTTGATATTTTATGCACTTGAGTAGGATTCTGCCCTTTAGCATACTTGTTATCGCTCTCAATACACTTTACTGACTTAAACATCAGAGTGGCTACACCAGACAACACTCCAGCACCCCTCACTGTTTACTGTTTTGCAGGCTCCCTCTTTATTGCTCAAAACCTAATTCGTTCTTGAACTCTACCAACCAAAACCCAAAGATGACATTTTAAACCCACTTCAAACATTCACTAAACATAGCCTTTGTTTTTGCATTAGCTACCATGTCTCGTATTTTAGACCTTAACAACAACCAACCTATAGACAAGCAGCCCCTAACTGAGGAAACACCAGAGCAACGCCTAACTTAATTAGACCAATTGCTTGAGTAGTACTTTGCTCACAATAAAGAGCTCTAAGCCAAGCTCGATGAAGCCTAACAGCGCAACAAGCAAGCGCCTGAAGCTTCTGACGCCTATACTAGGCATAATAGCCAACAATAGTAGTCGAATGGTAGGGATCAACTACCTAATCCACTAGTGTAAGAACAACAGGTGCGGTTCTTGGCTACTTGCAACCATGCTCTTGCTGGCAATGAGTAGGTGGCCGACTCCGATGGAGTACCGGCATACTTTGCAATGCACCAAGCTTACCTAGTAGATAATATCGACCTTAATGAGCTTCATACTTGTAAGGAGGCTCTCCAAGTAGTGTAAGACAAAGTCTTGCCTCCAAATAGCAAATTTCTTACCTTGGACCAATATAATAGTACTAGTGATCTTGATGATCACCTTCTCCACTTTCGTACTCTCATGAACCTCCATGGTCATGGGGATGTTGTCATGTGTAAGACTTTCCCAAGCACTATGAGGAAAGCAGCTCGGATGTATTTTAACCACCTACTCGAGAACTCTATCGGCTCCTTTGATGAGCTAGCCTATAGGTTCAGTTTCCACTTCAAGGCTAGCAAGGTTCCATCCAAGGACACTTTGTCCTTATACTTGATTAGGTAGAATGAAGGAGAAACTCTGTGAGAATATGTAGCCCAGTTCAACAATGTCATGGTCAAGATTCTTTGGTTGGATGAGGATATAGCAGTACATGCCGTGTAGCTTAGCATCAAACCCTCTAGCAACTTCTTCTGTTTGGTTGTGAAGAGTAAGCCAAAGATCCTGGCTGTATTCTGGAATATGGCTAAGAAGTATATGAACTACGAAGACAACATCCGCGCCAAGCGTAACATTGACTAAGAAGGGTTGGGTAGTAAGAAGGGCAAGGAGAAATTGTGTTAAACATTGCTTTAGTGGTAAAGTTTCGAGCAAAGCTAAGGGGGAGAGCTTAAGTTACAAGAAGCGCCACATTGAGCCAAGCAAAACCCACTTCCCCCTCCTATCTACACACATTACATGCCTTTGAATCGACCTATTGGCCAGGTCTTCACTAAAGTACAGGACAAAGGCCTGATACAGAAGCCCCCTAAGATGAGGGGAACCTTAGTTGACAGAACTCAGACAAGTATTACTAGTTCCATGATGACCACGATCACACCACAGAGGAATGCTTCTAGCTAAAAAATGCATAGAATATGCTATTCAGTGGGGCTACTTTGGCGAGTAAATGGCTTAGCAGAGGAACGACGACCTTACCACCATGATCTCATAGGCTTTGATGGGGGGACTATTTGAGCTAAGGGTATTATCACTCTCGAAATGGAGCTTGGCGGTGACTATAACGTTACTCAATGACAAGTGGCGTTCATCATAATTGACTGCTTGTCCCCCTATAATGCTCTTTTGGGACAACCAAGCTTAAATGCTTCTTGGAGTCATCACCTCATCCCTCCATCTAAAACCCAAGTTCTCGACCCCTACTAGGGTTGGAATTTGTAGGTACGACCAGAAGCTCTCTCGAGAGCTTTATGTTAGAGCTACCAGAGTTGATGGTGTCTTTGCTTTAGAGACTGGCCTATAGGAGAAGTCAACTAAGAGAGGTGAGTTACGTGAGAAGACTAAGGAGGTGCAGATAAGCGCTTCTCTCAACCAAACTAGTAAGGTTAGGACTGACACTCCTCCTAAGATGAAGGAGGATATAGTTGCCCTCCTACAGGCCAATTTAGATAAGCTTGCCTGCTTGGCATTAGACATACCCAAAATCTCCCCCCAACTTGGCAACCCATAACCTCAATATCGATGCCAATGCATAACTTGTTAAGTAAAAGAAGAGGCATTTTATACCTGAAAGATAGGCCACTATCGAGGAAGAGGTATAGAAGCCACTTAAGGTTAGCTTAGTCAGAGAGGAGAAGTACCCGACCTAGCTAGCCAACATAATGCCAGTAAAAAAGAAGTTCGGAAAGTGGTGTATATATTGACCTCAACAAAGCTTACCCAAAGGATTGCTTCCCTCTCCCTAAGATTAACTAGTTTGTCAATTCCACATCAAGATACGCTTTGCTCACCTTGGACGCCTTATTGGGTTATAACTAGATCAAGATGGACCCAAAGGATGAAGTCCACACCTCCTTCATCATCGACTTCAGCACCTATTACTACATAGTTACACCCTTCAACCTAAAAAATGTTAGGGTAATGTATCAACGTATGGTAACCAATTTGTTCAATCCTCAACTCGGGTGGAACATGAAGGTATACATTAACGACATGATTATTAAGAGCAAGCAGTCAGGTGTTCATGTTAAGGACCTATAAGAAACCTTCAACTAAATGAGAAAGTATGATACGAAGCTAAACCCCCAAAAGTACATATTTAGGGTTGACTTCGGTAGGTTCCTAAGCTTCCTAGTCACCCAAAGAGGAATCGAGGCTAACCTTGAGAAGATACAAGCCATCAGGGACATGAAGCCTCCTTCTTTAGTCAAAGACATATAGAAGCTTACTAGCATTATAGTCGCATTGAGCAGGTTTGTTTCTAGAAGTGCAAACAAATGCTTTGAGTTTTTCAAAATCCTTAAGAATCTAAAGGGTTTTAAATAGACCCCTCAGTATGTAGCAACCTTAAAAGAGCTGCAGAACTTCTTCGCATACCCTCTTGTCCTCTCCAAGCCTATTTTAGGGGAAGACTTGTATTTATACCTAGCCTTTAGTGATCGGGTACTCTCTTCTGTACTAGTTAAAGCAGAAGGGAGAAAGTATAAGCCTGTCTATCACGTTAGCCATATTCTCTAGGAGCTTGAGGTCAAGTATACTAGAGTAGAAAAGTTCTCCTTAGTCATCATCATCTTGGCATGTCGACTCAGGCCTTATTTCTAGGCTCACTGGATTACTATGCTAACAGATCAGCCTCTGATGTAGACCAAAGCTAAGAGCAAATAAAGCTGATTGCAAGGATAGGTCAAAGCTTATCGAAAGCTTAAAATGAATGATAGGATACGCATGAGAGAACAAATAAAGAAAGAAAGTAAGCGAACCTACGACTAGCTCTAAAGGATATGACCTACCAATGGAACTTTCGATGACTCATGGCACAGCTCAATATGATGTATGAGTTGATCCAGTGAGGTTACTCATCACTTAGCCTTGTTTGAGGGTTAGGATAAAAGTGAAGGAGTAAACAAGCTTAACAGAGCAATGTTCACAAAGAAAAATATTCAGTGTATTAATGATAATTAACCTCCTTATTGCTACATGTACAGTAGGTATTTATACCCAAGAAATTAAGGAAACTTGCTTCAACTGAAAAAGACAAAAAGGGTATTGTCTTAAAGAGGTAATGTACAAGGATTACAAAATGGTAAAAATGAATATTCATAAAAGGTAATGATTAAGTGCAACAGATTATCCTAATGGACCTGGATACATAATGGCAATGTATTAGCGATGCTTCGGAGATGTAGACAAAACAATACAGTCAGGATGGGTGGCCGAGCAAGGGTACCAGGTAGATGTAGATTCATTCAAGACAGAGTGGCTAAGGGTTCATATAGGATCTCTCAACCTCTCGATAGCAATGTTGACGAGCTGCTGTTTGACTCGACCATAACAAGGCAAGCATATGTGAAGGGTCAAGCTATAAGCAGAGCATTCTTCTAGTTGACACATAATTTCTAAGAGATATGTAGTCACTTAACTCAACATATGGAATTGGTCGATAGCATAGATCAGCTTAACCTTGGTAGGAGTTGGTTGGAGTAGGAGAATTTGCCTTGTTAGTCCTTTTAGACCTTGAGCTCAGCTGCGAGTTAAAGGTCTAATAGCTTAATTCCTATTAAACTCTCTCAGAAGCTAAATAAGGAGAAGGCCAAGGAAGAGCTCATAGAGATTAATGCTGAGTTGAGGGTGTCAATCTTTAGATTAACGGTTAAGCTAGTGATGAAGGCAGTTGAATGTGAGACTGCCAAAACGGCTTCACTGGAGCTAGCCAGTCAAAAGGTTAGGCTGGACCAAAAAATCCAAGAGCTCTAAAAGGAGACATCGGAGATGAAGGTCATCTCTAAGCTAGAGGATAGGGAGGTACTCAGTGAGACAGTCTAGTAGAAGGATGTAAAGAATTTCTTCAAAATCCCCTAATGGATTGAAGAATTAGAGGACATCTACATCAAGTGTAATTAGAGCATCAAGATAGACATGCTTGAGCATCAACCCGACCTTGTCCTGAGCTTCTTGGATTAGCTAAACAATCCAATACATAGGGAGGAGAGGGTGGCCTAAGATAGAGGAAGGGTTGTTGCCCAAGTAGCTAATGTAATTTGGGGTGCCCCTTTTACTCCTGAGGATGGCAAGACATTCCTCCATCCACTTCTACCCTAGTAGCTCAATAGGAGGTCACTCTTAAGAGTGCTTCTAAGGATGATTAGGGTTGGGGTGATCCTCCTACTGACCAAAGTCTGCAAACCTTAGTTCTTCCCTTTATAGACCCAAACAAAACATCTCAGGAGTAAGGATTACAAGTAGATCAATCCTTTGAATGTATTAACGTGTTAGACTTTTCAGAGCTCTCGGAGTCGGCTAATCTAAAATGATAAGTTATTATCCCTTTTCCATCATACTCATTTATTTTTTTTCATGTATTTAAGTGAGAAAGAGTGTATAGCAAGTTAGAACGCTGGCCTTAAACATGTAAATATTTTTAAAGTAATGAAGTTTAGCTTTTTCAAGAAAAGCTTTTCCTTTATCTTCTATTCCTTGGTTCTATCAATGCTCTTACTGCTTTGTTTGACTTGTTGTGCTTATTGGGTAACATAGCTTGACCCTTAGTCGTTATATGCTTGTACTTAACTGCTTAGTCGTAGAGCTTAGAACTATTTTGGGGGTAGGGTAGAGGCGCATGTAATAGGGGAGTTCCTCAATTGTATAAGAGGCGTTTCCCTTTGTAGAGGTTACCCAAAGGGAGATCGGGCCAGTAGTGTCCCGACCTGTTTAGGTGTGGGAGTTCCTCAGTTGTGTAAGGGGTGTTTTCCCTTACTAAGGTTACCCAAGGGGAGGTCAGGTCGATGAAGTTCCGACCGATGTAGCTATGAGAGTTCCTCAATGTCAAGCTTGAATTTTTGGTTTTCTTTATTTAATTTCATTTCACTTCCTAGTTTCTAATTGATACTAAACCTTAACCCATTTAAGATTAATCTTTGATTAGAGAAATTGAGAAATTATGGTTCTTTTAAATAAACTTTTGGAGTCGCCACTCAACTGGAGTTGAAAAAAAAATCATAATCAATTAGGTGGATTGATTATGATTTAGTTATCGGTCTTTGATTTTAATTTAACAAAAACTAGAAGATTTCAAATTCGAGGACTAACCTATTAAACCCTAACAAGTACCACTATAGATTTTTTTTAAATTAGGCTTATTTTAAAAATTATCCTCTTTTAACATTTTTAAGAAATAAAAAATAAAAAAATAATAATAAAAAAAATTAAGTTTTTTTTTTTTCAGATTTTAACGTCGCCCCTAAAATGCCTACATACTTACTAGTTGAGATCAGACGACCAAAGTTTTTGGTTCTTTTTATAAAAAAAAAAAAATCAACTAAATTTACATTTTTATTAAGAAAAATCCCTAGAAGACTAATTTTTATTCCCAATTTAAAAAAAATTAAAAACCTAATTTTTGAAATGTCCCAAATTAAGATTTTTATTTTAAAAAAACAACTAAGTGATAAATTTTTTATTTTCAAGAAAAAACTTGAAGACTTAAAAATATAATTTTTATGAAATATGCAATATCTTACATGGTGAATCTTTTTATATAGAAAAGATGACTAAACTATGAAAAAAAAAATGCCTAACTATATGAAAAATATCTAAATCATGGAAAAGATACATGACTATATGAAAGATATCTTAATCATGAAAAAAATGTCCAACTATATGAGAGATATCCAAACCACAAAAAGAAAAAGTCTAAACCATGAAAAAAGTGTCTAACTATAACAGATACATAAATCATGGAAAAGATGCCTAATTATAGGAAAGATATTAAACTATGGAAAAGATATCTAACTATATGAAAAATATCTAAAACATGGGGAAAAAAAAGTCTAAACCATAGAAAAAAGCCTAACTATAAAAGATACCTAAATCATATAAAAGATGCTTAACTATAGAAAAGATATTTAAACCATGGAAAGCATGCCCAATTATAGGAAAAGTATTTAAACCATAAAAAAGATATCTAAATTATAAAAAAGAAGCCAAAACTATGAAAAAAAATGTCCAGCCATAAAATAGATGTCGATTAAAGATTTTTTTTTTATTTTGTGAAAATCTAAATAAATGACAAAATGATTTTTTTATCTAAAAAATCCTAACATGCCTAATGTAACTTTTCTAAATTAATACAATATGCAAAGAATGAGATTTCATAAAAATACTATTTTGAAAATGTGAAATCTAAAAGAAAAACAAATTTAACTAAAATTTAACCTAATATTGTTTACTAGACACTAACACTATAACTAACTACTAACGATTAAAGACGTAATGAAAATAAAGAAGTTCGTACAAATCTTAAAAATAATTGCACATAAAAATAGTGAAATAAATAAACAAATTGCACTAAGTGGAATAAAAAATAAATAAATAAACAAACTATGAATAATAATTAAAAACCACTATTATGTACCTGTAAAGCAAAACACACAAAGCTGACGAGAAGGAACGGATCGAATCATGAGTCCTATCGCGTGCACAACTGTAGAATTGGTCTAAAGAATGGATTCGAGCATGTTTTTAGCAAATGTAGAATCGAATCCCTGGCTCGTACCACGTAACCCCTATTTATAAGACTAAAAAATAAATCTTTTAAATTAAATCAAATCTAAATTAATAAAGGTCTAAAATAGATTCAAATCTTACAAATCTTGATTTTATTGGATTTAACGTCGTCTTATTAGATTTGTTTTTTTTTTCAACAACTATTTAATCAAGATTCTATCTAATTAATCTTTTTGAATTTTTTTCTTTTTTTAGTTTTTTTTCTCTTTTTATGAAATTTTTCTATCTTTTTGTCAATTTCTTTTTTTATTATTTTCTAAATTAGGAACCTAAAAACAAATATTGAAACTACGAGAGGGCAAAAATAAGGTATCTACAACCACCCATCTTTCTAGGGAAGTTTAAGTAAAACTTTACCATAAAGATCACAAAGATACCATTTTTGCCTTGGGGATGACTTTGTATTAAGAAGCACTATGATTACCTAGTTAGCTTAAGGTTAGTTTGTTGGAGATTTGATGACAAAAACTCAAAAAGAAAGGTGGTGAGGGTAACACCCCTATAGGCTAGCAAGAACCCTAAATGAATGGGTAAAGCACTCTTTGAGCTAACTAAAACCTTAAAAAGATATTAAAAACTTGGTAGTTTCCCCTATAGGTTGACTAACTAAGACAAATGATGCGATCCTTGAGCTGGCTAAGACCTTAAAGAGATATTGATGACTTAGCCGTATCCCCTATAGGCAAACTAACTAAAGCGGGTGAAACAATCCTTGAGCTGGCTAAGACCCTAAAAAGATATTGAGAACTTGATCATGCTCTCTATAGGCTAACTAACCAAAACGAGCGAAGCGCTCCTTGAGCTGGCTAAGACCCTAAAGAGATACTGATAACTTGATCATACCTCCTATGGGTTGACTAACCAAGGCGGGTAAAGCGTTCTTTGAGTTGACTAAGACCTTAAAGATTATTGATAACTTGGTTGTGCCCCTCATGGGCTGACTAACCAAGACGGGCGAAGTGCTTCTTAAGCTTGCTAAGACCTTAAAGAAATATTGATGACTTGGTTATACCCCCTATGGGATGATTAACCAAGGTAGGTGAAGTGCTCTTTGAGCTGATTAAGATCCTAGAGAGATGTTAAGAACTTGGTCGTACCCCCTATAAGCTGACTAACCAAGGCAGGTGAAATGTTCTTTAAGCTGGCTAAGACCCTAAAGAGATATTAAGAACATAGTCATGCCCCCTATAGGCTGACTAACCAAGGAAAGTGAAGTGTTCCTCGAGTTGGCGAAGACCCTAAAGAAATATTGAGAAACTTAGTCGTGCCCCCTATGAGCTGACTAACCAAGGTGGGCAAAGCACTCTTTGAGCTGGCTAAGACCTTAAAGAGATATTGAGAACTTGGTCATGCCTCCTATAGGCTAACTAACCAAGACAGGCAAAGCGCTCCTTGAGCTAGCTAAAACCCTAAAGAAATACTAATAACTTGGTTGTACCCCCTATACGTTGACTAAGTAAGGCAGGTAAAGTACTCCTTGAGCTGGGTAAGATCCTAAAGATTATTAATAACTTAGTCGTGCTTCCTATGGGCTAACTAACCAAGACAGGCGAAGTGCTCCTTGAGCTAACTAAGACCCTAAAGAGATGTTGATGACTTGGTCATGCCCTCTATGGGTTGATTTACTAAGGCGAGCAAAGTGCTCCTTAAACTGGCTAAGACCTTAGAGAGATGTTAAGAACTTGGTCGTGCCCTCTATAGGCTGACTAACTAAGGCGAACGAAGTGTTCCTTAAGTTGGTTAAGATCCTAAAGAGATGTTAAAGACTTGGTCATGCCCCCTATAGGTTGACTAACTAAGATAGGCGAAGTACTCCTTGAGTTGGCTAAGACCCTAAAGTGATACTGAGAACTTGGTCATACTCCTATAGGCTAACTAACTAAAGTGGGCGAAGCGCTCCTTAAACTAGCTAAGACCCTATAGAGAAGTGGATCAAGATAGCGCTCGATGAGCAAAATAGGACCTTGATGAAGATATGGATGGGGATAGCAATCTATGAACTGGTTGAAACCCTAATGAAGATATGGATCGAGATAGCGCTCCATGAGCTACCTGAAACACTAATATTGATCAGGATAGCATTTTTTGAGCTAGCTAGATCCCTGAGAAAATAGATAAAGGGTAAGCACCCTACGGACTCGCTAAAACTCTATATGACAATTGAAAGTAAAATCGAGGAACATGATCGATTCGAAAAAACTCCTGATTTGAGAAATTTACAAAGGAAGACATTAGCGAAAACTGTTTATCAACCGAAGATTTGGCTACTAGGGTTGACATAGATTTGAAAATAAATAGAAAAAACTTGTAACAAGCCTTTACTTTCTCTCCCTCTTTTCCTTTCTTTTATCTTTCTTCTCTTTTCTTGAAAGTTTGCTAACGGATACAAGGTGGTGAAGGTAGCGGCCCTTGGTAACCATATGGAGTATCTCGTATCTGTCCTAGTTTCTGGCCTTGATACTAAGCTTATCGGGTAAGCCTTATATCATTCATTTCATAGGGAAAAGGTAACTCATGATTAATTTAGTCAAAGAAGACTTCCTTGTACACTTTCAGTCTAGATTTCACTCTTGACTATTATTCCAAAAATTACAATCCAATTTGCAAGTGATACGCCTTAATCAATCCGTTAGGTCTTTTTGGGTTAGTATTGTGAATTGGTCTTTTGGTCACATGGTTGCAAAAGAGCTTGATGAGAGGGCCTACGAAATACTTTTATCTAACCCAAGTATACAAGTCAAGAACCCTTAGGAAACACTACAAATGTGCTTGTCCCAATTTCAAAAATAATTTTTATTAAAGATAAATCACCCCTCAAAATTAGAAGAGCTTTAAGTATGGAGGTATTGTAGGTGGGGAAGTCTTGTGTTTGAGATTTCAGTGGATAAAAAGGTTTTGTGTTCGTTGTTTGGAGTGTGATTTTGAAATGAATATGTGATTTATGGTTTGTGGTTGAGAAAGAGATTTAGGACCTTGTGTTTTTAGAGCAAGTTGGGCTATTGGTTCTTCTTTGGTTGGGGCTTTTCTCAAACCTAATGTTCGGGCCTTTCTTATTTTTTCTTTCTTTTTTTTCTTTTTCCTCTTTCTCTCTTTACCCCATTATTTCCTTCTTTTTTCTCTCTAAAAGTAATTATCACTTTTGTCTAGTCTTTGTCTTTATATGACTTAAGGCCTTAAATCCATGAGTTTCAAGTGTATGGGCTCAAGTAAGGTATGTGTGATCTTGAGGTATTTAGAAAAGTATTGGCTCTTCTTCAAAAGAAACAATTTATCAAAAACAAAAATTATTCTTGAATTGTTATTACTAAGGTAAGCACAAACCAGTTTTATCCTTCTCTCATAATTAATGACCTTAACCTCCAAATTTCCCCACTATGGGGTGGTTCTTGATAGGGTTTACATTTAAAAAGACTCTAAATCGGTTCAATAGGGGTTAACAAAGGATAATTGTGTTTAGAATTTGAAAATAAATACCTAACCTCATTTCAGTTTGTGTATCAAATTCAAAATGGACCTCCTTTAAGGAATGAGTCCAAAAATCCCTCACCCTTAAAAGTGAGTTACCAACTCTCTACATAGGGACTTATTTGCCATAGGGTAAAGATTGACCTTAGTCCCATGCCCCAATTGTGAAATTTTAAAGACGAAATGCCCCATTCCTTTCGAGCTCTCACTTAAATTGTACCAGACTTATAGTTCTTAACACCCCTTAGCTTTCATGTATGATTTCGAGTCTAGTTCTTTAGAGCTCGAATGGGTTAGCATTAACGACTTTTGAAGTAGAATGGATTATGAATTGCCCTTTTTGTTTGTGTCTCATGTTTTGACTCTGTTCATGTTTTGACTCTGTTCATGTTTAGACTAGATGGATCAGTTGTTTTAAGTTGGTTTGGCCACCTCAATGGGCTAGGGGTTCGTGTTTGGTTAGCTACCTTAACAAGTTGTGTGGTTCGTGTTTGAGTTATCTACCTCAATGAGCCAAGTGGTTGTATTTGTCCCGAGTCCTATAAGGATTTATAACTATTAGCAAATTTCTTTCTTTTTTATTTTTTTAAAGAGAAAGAAAAAGTTAGGGCTTTTATGTTACAGAGACCAAGTGATGAAATCAAAAATGGGAAATTACTTCCTTAGGATTCTATATATAGGCCTACATAATTTATTTACCTATAGAATAACACTACTGAAGGTCTATTTACAAAAGAGGAATTCTAAAGAATGAAAAATAAATGACTAAACAGAGAAAATATCTAAATCTTATTTATTCTAAATGAGAAAGGCTATTTACAAAGTGCTAACCTATCCAATAGAATAAATATTTTTGGCTGGTAGAATACTAAGCAAAATGGTAACTACCTAAAATTATTTTACAAATTCAATTCTTTTCGTTTTGTTGTTTTGTTTTGTTTTTTCTTTTTTTATTATTTACTCTACGGGGGTTGGGCTCAACTGATGTAGGCCTAAACAAAAAGCGATAAATTCGAGCTTACATAGATGCATTAAGGCTTGCACTAAGGTAATATTTACAAGAGTCTTCTGTAGGGACAAGATGGGCCCAATCTTGTTCTTAATAAATTCTTGCTTATTTGGGTTGAAAAGTCGAAACTACATCTAGAGTAATCTTTGAGACCAATGAAGTGGGTGAACATGGATCTCTTCAAAAGCCTCTTATCCTGATCTAACCATACCTATCTAAAGAAAAATTAAAATTAAAATTACAATCACAACCTATTCTAAGCTTTACATGAAATTATTATAGAACATTTATAAGGAAATATTACAACAGACAACTACCCTTATCCATCTAGGTCTACCACATTATAGGTTCTCATAATTTTTTTTTAAAAGGTTTTTATGTATACAAAGGGTAGGTTTTAAAGGTCCCCAAGTTTTGTGACCACCATATTTTTCAAAGTAACGATTATATGGTTACATCCGAACTTAAGTAGGGTTGCCTGATCGGTCCTAGAAGATGGTTACCCTACAATATCTGAAGCTTACACAATAACCTTCCTTCTAAGGTCCTAAGATATCTTGGTTCTGACCATATCTATCATGCATTTATAATGAGGAAAATAAAATGAAACAAATAAACCCCAAAACGACCCCCTTCTAAAAAAACTACAATGAAAAATGTTAGTACAAAAAGAAATAAATAAAAAAATAACCGACTTAATATTTTTCTTTCTTTTTTTTTTTTGAAAAATAATCCTAATTTTGGCAAATTCTAGTGACTAGCCCTTTTGATAGCATTTCTAGTAGAGTCGCTAAACTGTTAAGCCTAAATTTTCGATTTTCTTTATTTAATTTAATTTAATTTCATCTCCCACTTTCCAATTTATACTAAATCCTAACTCATTTAATATTGATCATCGATTAGAGAAATTAGGAAATTTCGGTTCTTCTAAAAAAACTTTTAGAGTCGTCATCCAATCGGAGTTAGAAAAAAAAAATCGTAATCAATTGAGTGGATTGACTACGATTTAGCTATCGATCTTTGATTTCAATTTGATAAAAAAACAAAAGGATTTTGAATTTGGAGCTAACTTATTAAACCCTAACAAATACCACTATAAATTTTTTGAAATTAGGCTTATTTTCAAAATCATCATTTTTTAAAATTTTTAAGAAAGAAAATAAAAACAAAAAATATATTAAGAAAAAAACCTAAGTTTTTTTAGAAATTTTGACATCGCTCTGAAGGTAACTATATACTCGCTAGTTGGGATCAGACGATCATAATTCTTTCCAAGAACTTTAGTAAGTTGATTCTCTTTATAAAAAATAATCAACTAGATTTATGTTTTTATTAACCATTTTATTTTTATTAAAAAAAATCCCTATAAGCCTTGTAGACACTTAATTTTTGCCCCCCTTTTATTTTTCAAATTAGGTTATAGGGTCCTAAATTAGAAAAAGTTCAAAAAAATAGAAAATTAAAGAAATCCTCGAAAAATGAAGAAATTTAGAAAAAAACACAGAAAAAAGGAAATTTGAAAAGTTATAAAATAAAATGGGGTATTTAGAAAATAATAATTTTTTAGGTTGTTTAATTAGAATATAATTTTAATTTCAATTTCAATAATTTTGAATAAAAGGCTATTAGGTCTAGGCTTAGATTTGAATCTAGCTTAGGCTAACTTGGTCTATATGTACAATTAATTACATATATGAATAAGGAAAAACCAAAAGCTCAGTTGGATAAGCATTTGGACTTGATATTGCATATAACTTAGAGATCCTAAGTTCAATTCATGAAAGGTGCAAAATATATCTTTTATTTTCTTTTCTCACTTTATCGCCACATCACGGGCTACGTCATTGCTACATCATTTATCAACTCACTTCTAAGTATGGTAGACACATTCTGACACACTCCGGCACATTCATACACACGTAGCTATGTATTTGGCACCACATATTGTCCAGGTTCGTCCAATCCAAAATTGGAAGAAAATCATATTGCATTTAATTTTTTCCATCCTTAACACGACCATAACACCTATAAATAAAGGTCTACTCTTCATTTTCAAAACACAATAATAACTTCGAAATACTTTAGAAAAACAAAAATCGAAGTTTCCTCTCTCTCTAGGATACCCTACGGTGTTTTTACGAAAACCACTACCATCGGATTTCTCGAGCTGACCAAGCCGAAGTGAGCCGACTCAAGCTAAAGTGAGCCGATCGAGCCGATCCAAGCCAATCCAAGCAGAAGTGAGCTGACTTCAAGCCAACCTTTTCTTTTTCTTTTTAATTTTATTCATTTGTTTATTTGTAAATGTTATAAATGAGAAAAAAAAAGAAAAAAGAATGAAAAAGAAAAAAGAAAGAGAAGAAAAACAAAAAAAGAAGAAGAAGAAGAAGAAGAAAGAAAGTAGTCTATTTATTTATTTTAATAGAAATATATAGAATAAGTATAAATAAATAAGATAATATAATAAAAATAAAAATAAATAAATAGGTTAGTAAACAAAAATCGTTTTCACATTTAGAAAAATTAAGTTTTCTAAAAATAAATGAAAATAAATCAATCAATTTTCAAATTATAATCATCTAAAATTTCCAAAAATAAAATCCAACTTAGGACTCCTTATAATCTTTTCTCAAATCAACTCAAAATGGGTAAAAACGTAAACTCGACAATTTTTCCAAAATTAAAATCAAACTACCCACTAAAGTTTTCTATAAAAGAACTACGTACGTCTAATCCGAAATAATGGGTACGTAGGCACCTGTATGTATGTATGGAGGCAACTTAAAATATGGAAAGTTTTATTTTTTTTTTCATTTTTAGATATTTATGTAAATTAATCCATTTAGTCGCATGTATTATAATTAGATTTTTTTTAGAAATTAAAAATGGTATATTTGAAAAGCAAAGTTAAATTCGGAAAGTTAAAAGTAGTACCCATTTAAGGTTTAATAAATTAGCCCCCTAATCCAGATCTCTAGTTTTTAAAAAACCGTATTTATAACTTGGTTTTTTAATTGATAAACCAGTAGCTAAGTTATAACCAATCAACCCAATTGGTTATAACTTAGCTCCTTTTCTCGACTTCAGTCTGGTGGCGACTTCAAATCTTTTCAAATTAAAAAAAATGATCTTCTTTAAACCCTAGTCGAGGGTCAATATTAAACGGGTAGGGTTTAGTATTGATCGATTTAGAGAAGACCTAGTTTTATAAAAAAGAACCGAGAAGGTGAAAAACCAAGCTCGATAAGCCTAATTTTTATTCCCGATTTAAAAAAAAAAACTTAAAAACCTAATTTTTGAAAAGTTCCAAATTAAGGTTTTTATTTAAAAAAAACAACTAAGTGATAAATTTTTTATTTTCAAGAAAACCCCTGAAGACCTAAAAATGCAATTTTTATGAAATATACAATATCTTACGTAGTAAATCTTTTATATAGAAAAGATGGCTAAACCATAAAAAAAAATGCCTAATTATACAAAAAATACCTAAATCAGGGAAAAGATGTCTAATTATATGAAATATGTCTAAACCATGAAAAAAAGCTCAACCATAAAGGATACCTAAATCATGAAAAATATGCCTAACTATAGGAAAAATACCTAAACTATGGAAAAAATGCCTAACTATAGGAAAGATATTTAAACCATGAAAAAGATATCTAATTATATGAAAGATGTCTAAAACATGGAAAAAAAAAATTCTAAACCATGGGAAAAAACCTAACTATAAAATATACCTAAATCATAGAAAAGATACCTAATTATAAAAAAGATATCTAAATAATGAAAAAGATGCCCAACTATCCATGAAAACGATATCTAAACTACAGAAAAGAAGTCTAAACTATGGAAAAAATGTCCAATCATAGAATAGATGTCAATTACAATTTTTTTTTTTATTTTGTGAAAATCTGAATAAGTGACAAAATAATTTTTTTATCTATAAAACTTTAACATGCCTGATACAACTTTTTTAAATTAATACAATATGCAAAATATAAGATTTTGTAAAATATGAGATTTTATAAAAACATCATTTTCAAAATATGAAATCTAAAAAAAAATTTAACCTAACACATGTTCACTAGACACTAACATTAACACTAACACTATAACTAATTACTAACAATTAAAAACGTGATGAAAATAAAAAAGCTAGTACAAGTCTTAAAAATAACTGTGTATAAAAATAGTGAAATAAATAACCAAATTACATTAAGTGAAATAAAAAATAAATAAATAAAACAAACTACAGACAATAATTAAAAACCACTATTATGTACCTATAAGGCAAAGCACACAAAGTTGATGAAAAGGAACAGATCGGATCCTGAGTCCTGTCACACGCACGACTATGGAATTAGTTTAAAAAGTGGGTCCGAGCGTGTTTTTAGTAAATGTAGAATTGAATCCCTAGCTCACACTACGCAAACCTTATTTATAAGATTCAAAAACAAATCTTTTGGATCAAATCAAATATAAATTGATAAGGATCCAAAATAGATTTGAATTTTTCAAATCTTGATTTTATTGGATTTAGCGTCATCGTATCATATTTTTCTCAATAACTATTTAATCAAGATTCTATCTAATTAATTTTTTCGAATTTTTTTCTTTTTTAGTTTTTTACTCTTTTATGAAATTTTCTATTTTTTTTTATCTTTTTATCATTTTTCAAATTTTTTTTATTATTTTCTAAATTAGGACCATAAAAACAAATATTAGAACTACAAGAGAAGCAAAAATGGGGTGTTTATACTCAATTGTGTAACGAGCGTTTCCCTTTACTAAGGTTACCCAAGAGGGTCAGGTTGATGGTGTTCCAACTTACCTAGGCTTGAAGAGGCATGCATGGGTCTATTCACCCTTTAAGGGCTGGGACTTCGTATGAGAGCAAGGGAGAGAAAGAGAGAAATACACAACATACATATGAGGGCAGTTCAAATTCTTGAAGAAGCAAATGCTTTTGAATATTCCATTCTTGTAGTAGCCACAGCTTCGAAACTTTTATTGATGTTTACAAAAGTGTTTACAAGAAATTCATACATCAATCAAAATAAGGTCAAAGATTATCGGCATTCAAAGTGCATGAGATGAGCTTATTGTACAATCTTTCTAACCTGTATGCTCTATTCCTTAAGTTCTCTCTTACCTTGACTAGGTCTTCCCAATTAAGGGCCAACTTCCCCTATCCTTCACATAAGCCTATGGCTTCAAGCTTTCGATAGACCAGGTTGCTAACATCGAATTCCTTATGCCTAACCTTCTCATCATAATATCTAGCTTCTCGGTGTTCATAGGCAGGCACTCAAACTGCAGTGAGGTCTCTAATTTCTTCGATGGTGTCTATACTAGCCTGCAGTAAGGACTCATTTAACATGGCATTAAAACTCTGAGTTCGAAAATTATGAAGTTCCAGCTCAATTGGGAAGACTACCTCTGACCTGAATGCTAAGCGAAATGGGGGTTTCGCCAGTAAAGGTGTAGTGGGTCATCCTATATCCCCATAGGATATTAGATGGCTTGTCTGCCCAAGCATCATGAGCTTGGTCTACCCTCTTCTTGAAGCTTTTAAGGATAATTTGATTAGCGGCTTCAACCTGGCCATTAGATTGAAGGTAAGCGATCAACGTGAAGTGAAGCGTAGTGTGGTGTTTAGTGCATAATTCCCTAAACTTAAGGTTGTGGAATTGACACCCATTGTTTATGATGAGAGCGTAGGGGACCCTAAATCTGGAGAGGATATTGTTTTGAACAAATGACTAAATCCTCCTCTCAGTGATTTTGGCTATGGCATTGGCTTCGACCCACTTTATGAAGTAATTGATAGTTACAATGATGTACTACCACCCTTTCGAGGCCTTGAGGAAAACGTTGAGGATATCAATTCCCCATTAGGAGAATGGACATAGACTGGTCAAGTGCTGAAGATTTGTGCTAGAGTTATAATTGATTAGCTCATGCTTTTCGCATTAGGCGTACTTTTGAGCTACAGCCTTGGTATCTTGCCTCATAGTAAGCTAGTAGTATTTGAGTTGTAAAGCTTAGATATAGAGGGCTCGTAACTAGATATGGTTGCTACATACTTTGGTATATAATTCTTCCATAACATATGGGCCCCCATCTACTCGGAGGCATCTGAGTAAGGGAAGACTTACTCCTTTGCAGTATAAGATGTCATCGATCAATGTGTAGTTGCCGATGTGGTACCTTAACTTCTTTACCTCTCTCCTGTTATATGGGAGCATATCCTACTCCAAGTAACTCCAAATGGGGTCCATCCAACTCAGCTATGATGATGTTGTCGTGAGCTTTAAGACTCCTGAAGTTATGCTCTTTTCTGACAAGTATTCATCGAAGATTTTCTTATCCTTCACCTCGGGCATTTATATCCTAGTAGAGGAGAGCTCGGACAACCAGTTTGTCGTCGATTTTTCAATTTCAGGGATCTTTGTAATATTCCACGAGGGGAACTCAACTAAGAGACTCCTCACTTTCTCCAAGTATCTTTCCATGATATTATCTCTAGCCTCATATTCACCTTAGACTTACTGGAGGACAAGCATCGAGTTTGAGAAAATTTGCAAGTAATCGGTATCGATCTCCTTGGCTAACTTAAGATTGACTATCAAAGCCTCATATTCAAATTCGTTATTGCTAATGTTGAACCTGAACTTAAGGGCATAGTAACTATGATCTTGTACAATCCGATGAGTACCAAGCCCATACCTCCACCCCCCTAGGTGGACAATCCATCAACATAGAGAGTCCACATCGGCTTGTCATCCCTTAGTGGTGCTTCCTACTCTCCTGTGTATTCTACCATGAAGTCAGTTAGCATTTGTGCCTTATAGGCCATCTGTGGTTAGTATTAGATGCCATACACGCTCAGCTCTGCTATGTACTTCACCATCCATCTAAATGCATTTGGCTTTTGCAACAATATGTGCAGAGGCTGATAGGAATCAGGTTACTGGACCTTTAACCCACAACCGAGCCTAAGGTCTAGAAAGACTAATAAGGTGAATTTTCCTACTCTAGTCGACTCCTACTTAGGCCGAGTTGATCCATGCTACCGACCAATTTCATATGCCGAGTCGAGTGATTGCATATCTCTCGAAAATTATGTACTAACTAGAAGAATGCTCTACTTGCAACTTGACCCTTCACATACGCTTGCCCTCTTATAACCGAGTCAAATAGCAACTCCGCAACATTGCTACCGAAAGGTCGAGAGATCCTACATGAGCCCTTAGCTACTCTTTCTCAAACAAATCCACATCTACCCGGTACCCTTGCTTAGCCACCCATCCCAACCATACTGTTTTGTCTGCATCTTTAAAGCATTGCTAATACATTGTTGCCACATGTCCAAGCCTATTAGGGGAATCTATTGCACTTAATCATTACCTTTTGTGAATATTCATTTTTACCCTTTCGTTATCCTTATACGTTACCTCTTTAAGACAATACCCTTTTTGTATTTTCCATTTTTAGGCATGTTGTCCTGATTTCTCGAGTGTAAATACCCATTGTATATGTAGCCACAAGGAAGCTAATCATCATTAATACACTGAATATTTTTCTTTATGAATATTGTTCTCATTAAGCTCATTTACTCCTTTACTCTTATCATAATTTTTAAGCAAGGCTAGGTAGCAAGTAACCTTACCAAACCAACTCATAAGTCATATCGAGCCATGCCATGAGTCCTCAGCAGTTTCACTGGTGTATCGTATCCTTTGGAGCTGTTCGTAGGTTTGCTTACTTTCTTTCCTTGTCTATTCTCTCTCGTACATCCCATCATTTATTTCAAGCTTTTAGCAAGCTTAGACCCATTCTTGTGACCGGCCTTGTCTGCTCTTGGCTTCGATCCGCATTATCTTAGTATCACAATAGAGGATTTGTTTAGAGCAAGTTTCGTGTAGCAGTTTATTTGTCAGTATTGTTATTGTGATGTGACTTAGCTAACTGTTAGTGTGAAGAGTGCATTGTATTCTTAGATTTGGAGAATTAGTGTCAGTTGTAGTTTAGACTTGAAGCCTGGAATCAAATTTGCTAAGGAAAATGATAGATTCAAGTGTTAACACTGGTATTGGGGATGACAATAGTAGTGTTGTTCCCCATGCTTGGCAATCCTAAGGTACCCCCAGGAGTACAAACGAGAGACTTAATGAGGTAGCCAACCTTTTAGTTGATTTAACTAAAGCATTTCATGAATTAGCCTATTAACCTATTGAGGTCGTACAAAATAGACTATAAGTTGCTCGACCTACTAGAGGATAAAACCTAGCTCGATAAGTTCAAGGTGGAGGAGTAGGCAAACGAGTGATAAGAAGGATTGACTTGGGAGAATTGGATAACGTTGAAGACAAAGAGTAAGAAAGAAGAAGAAGAACGAGTTAGAGCACCCCGACCATGGCTCTTTGACCATAAGGTTATAATTGATGGATTTCAAAACACCTATGTGTTTGAAAAGGATGGAAGGAAGGTTACCTTGAATCCAATGACACCGAGTCAAGTTAGCAAATTACAAGCTAAACTCACTCGAGGACCCAAGAAGGCTTTAATATTGAGTAGAGTTGAGTTTTGAGAAGCTATAAAGGCCAATACGCTAACTTTTATGATGGTTAAGAGGCTACTAGAGTTAAAGAAGCAAATCGAACTACCTGATAAAGTGAGAGGGCTATTAGACAAATATTCCAACTTGTTCCCAGTATAGTTGCTGGAAGGTTTACCACCATTTAGGGGCATTGAGCACTGCATTGACTTGATACTTGGCACTACTTTGCCTAAAAAACTAGCTTATCGGATGAATCCTGAACAAGTTGCTAAGCTCCAACGACAAGTCAATGGACTATTAAGGAAAGGATATGTAAGAGAAAGTCTAAGTCTCTATATTGTTTTGACAATCCTAGTGCCAAAAAAGGATAGTACCTGGCGAATTTGTGTTGATAGTTGAGCCATGAACAAGATTACCATTAAGTACCGATATCCTATCCCTATGTTAGATGAATTAAGTAGAGTTAAGGTCTTCCACAAGATTAATATGAAGTCTGGCTACCATCAGATTCAAATGAGGCCAGAGATTAGTAGAAGAAACCCTTCAAAACTCAACATGGACTCTATGAGTGGATGGTAATGCCATTTGGCTTATCGAATGCACCAAGCACCTTCATTCAACTGATGAACCACATGTTCAAAGATCAAATCAAGAAGTGTATCATGGTGTACTTCGATGACATCCTAATGTACAGTGCCACCATGTCAAGTCACTGTGAGCATCTCCGTGCCATATTAGATGTGCTCCAAGTTGAGAGATTATTCGACAATCTAAAGAAGTGTTGCTTCTTCTAGGAGGAAGTGGTTTTTCTAGGTTATGTAGTTGGTCAAAGAGGCTTGCGAGTGAATGATGAGAAGATCCAAGCAATTGTCGAGTAATCGACACCAACCACTTATGCCGAGATGAGAAGTTTCCATGGACTGGCATCCTTTTATAAGAGGTTTATCAAGAATTTCAATACCATAGTCGTACCCTTTACCAAGCTTATGAAGAAGAACATTGAAATTAAGGGTGGGTGAAAAAGAGGAAAGAAGTTTTGTTGAAGTGAAGGATAGATAAACTTTTATACTAGCACTAGCTTTACTTAACTTCAAGAAGATATTTGAGATAGAGTATAATACGTCAAGCATTGGTGTAGGCACTATCTTAATGCAAAAAGGCCAACCAATTGCTTGCAACAGTAAGAAGCTTAAAAGACCTTAATCGAACTACTCAATATACGATAAAGAACTCTTAGCTCTTATCCAAATGCTCCAAGTGTAGTAAAATTATCTACTTCCAAGAGAGTTTGTCATCTACATCGACCATGAGTTATTGAGGTACCTTCGGAGTCAAACCAAACTATCAAAGTGGTAAGAAAGATGGATTGAATTCCTTGAGGGATTTAATTTTGTGATCAAATACAAACAAGGGAAGAGCAACATAGTTGCAGATGCTCTTTCAAGAAGACATGTGCTCTCAACCGAATTACAAACCAAGTTTTTTGGTTTTGCATGCATCAAAGAATAGTATTTGCAAGACCTACATTTCTAACCCATACTTAAGCATTGCACCAATGAAAGAATGGTGGATGATTATCATGTAGATGATGGTTACTTGTTCAGGAGTAGAAAGTTGTGCGTGCCAACCTGTTTACTAAGAGAGTTACTTATCAAGGAAGCCTATAGTAGAGAAATCTCCGAACATTTTCGAGAGAGAAGAAAAAATGAGCTACTGAGTGGACGATTCTTTTAGTTGAGAATGTGACAAGACGTACATCGAATTATTGAGGGCTATACCATATGTAAGAGGGCCAAATGCCGAGCCAAACAAGGGAAAGCAATGCCTTTGCCTATCCCGACTAGACCTTAGACTAAGTTAAGTATGGACTTTGTCTTCGAATTACCAAGAATAGCCCGAGGCAAAAATTCCATAATAATCATCATAGATAGATTCAGCAAGATGTCACACTTTGTGCCCTACTCTAAGACAAACAATACCTCGACTATTACTCCCTCTTTTTGCAGGAAATTATTCATTTACACAGTGTGTCAAGAAGTGTAGTCTCAAATAGAGATCAAAAGTTCTTAAGCCATTTCTAGATAACTCTATAGCATCAAATAGGGACTAAACTACTATACATCACTTCTTGTTATCCTTAAACTAATGGCCAAACAGAGGTGGTCAATTGTACTTTGGGATTACTACTCCAAGTTGCAGTGGGTAAGAACTTGGCTTATTAGGTTGTCTGTTGGCATGTGGTAGAATTCGCTTACAATCGTACAGTACATGACACCTGCAAGCAGACCCCCTTTGAAGTTGTCTATGGCTTTAATCTCGAGTTACCCCTTAATCACACCCTTATACCCTTACCCGAGCAAGAGGATCTTGATGCAAGAGCCTGAGCCTAATCCTAATCCCTGTAATACATCTACAAGAAAGTTACTCGATAGATTGATCAAGTGGCTAAGAAATTGCCAAAAAGAGCCAAGGGGAAGAAGTTAGTACAGTTTTAACCCGGAGACCTAGTGTAGTTACACTTAAGAAAGGAGAGGTTCCCAAACAAGAGAAAGAACAAGCTGTTTGCTCGAGCTGAAGGCCCTTTCAAAATCTTCCAAAAGATTAATGACAACGCCTATAAGTTGGAACTACCCGAAGATTATAGGGTCTCGAACACTTTTTACATTATCAACCTTAATCCCCATCACCCTAAAGGAGAATTGAATGAAGACTAGCCAGATTTGATCCTAAATCTAAATCAACCAAAAGGGAATTATAGGAATCAGGCTACTGGACCTTTAACCTACAATCGAGCCTAAGATCTAGAAGGACTAATAAGGCAAATTGTCTTACTCCAACCGACTCCTATCAAGACCGAGTTAATCCATTCTATAGACCAATTCCATATATCGAGCTGAGCGATTGTACATCTCTTGGAAATTATGTGCCAACTAGAAGAACGCTTTGCTTGTAGCTCGACCCTTTACATACGCCTACCTTATTATGGTTGAGTCAAACAGTAACTCGATAACATTGCTATCGAAAGGTCGAAAGATCCTACACAACCTTAAGCCACTCTTTCTTAGATGAGTCCACATCTACCCGACACCCTTATTCCGCCACCCATCCTAATAGTATTGTTTTGTCTTCATCTCTAAGGGATCGCCAATACATTGCCGTTATGTGTCCAAGCTTGTCAGGAGAATCTGTTGCACTTAATCATTACCTTTTGTGAATATTCGTTTTTACCCTTTCGTAATCCATGTACATTACCTCTTTAGAACAATACCCTTTTTGTCTTTTCCATTTTTAGGCAAGTTGTCCTAATTTCTCAAGTATAAATACCCACTATACATGTAATCACAGGGTAGCTAATCATCATTAATACACTGAATATTTTTCGTTATGAACATTGCTCTCATTAAGCTTGTTTACTCCTTCACTTTTATCATAACCATTAAGTAAGGCTAAGTGGTAATTAATCTCATCGAACCAACTCGTATATCATATTGAGTTGTGTCATGAGTTCTCGAAAGTTCTACTGGTACGTCATATTCTTTGGAGCTGTTCATGGGTTTGCTTACTTTCTTTCTTTATTCCTTCTCTCGCATACATCTCTTCATTCATTTCAAGCTTTCGGTAAGCTTAGACCTATCCTTGTGACTAGCCTTATCTGCTCTTGGGTCCAGTCTACATTAGAGTTGAGCCTTAGTCCTTTGCTCATCCTCCAACTGAGTCTTAAGTTCACTAACCTACTTGGCTACCTCCTCGGCATTGGCCCAACCATGGTCCTTCGCCTACAGCTTTGCCTTAGGCATGGTCATCTACATATAAGGGTGGTAGAGACGCCGATTGGCCTTGCTAAATTTTTCATAAAATTTATTAGAGGAGGACTTTGCATCCTTTAAGCACTTTTTCTTGCTTAACACCTGCATACAAAGATCCTTTACCTCATTGAGTAGTGTATTGTAATTGGTGAGCCAAAGCAGTACCTGCCTATGGTACTGCAAAGAAACACATAAATTGTTATCAAAGTAGTGTCAACAAAAAAAAACACCAACTTAAAGACATGAAAACTTACCTACTAAATGAGCGAACTCAAATGACCTTCCATTTCTATAGGAAAATCCCCCTCGATCCTCGATAGGTCTTCAAGGATGTCTTAGTCACTAAGGGTAAAGGACCTCATTGAGGCTTAAAGGTTATGGTTCCAACGGTGCAATGTAATGTCATTGCCTTAGATATCCCACTTTAGCTTGAGAGGCTTTCCTCTCGCCTTCCTTGCTTTAGATTCATTACCTCGAAAGCGCAGCTCCTCATTTCTAGACTCATATAGTACATCCTTGAATGAGTTCGATGTTGTCCCTAGACATCGGAACTTGTTTAGGACCTCATAAAAGACATCCCTAAAGCTATCAGCACATCTATAGGGATTACTCGAGGGCCAACCATAGATGTATAACCGATTGATGGGATCCCTCCCCTTCTTCAACTCGAAGGCCTTATCCCTAATAGTATTAAGGGCCTTCCTTTTTTACCCTACTAGCTCTACTATGGCACTGGCCTCGACCTCCCTCTCCTAGTCTTCAATAGATGTAAGGAGCATAATTATGTCCAACTTATCAACATTGATAGCATCATCCAATACTACAATTAGTGTAGAGGTGAGGACAACAATGATGGAGGGAAAGACCATGCTCACAGGCTCAATAGCCAGTGGCTTTATAGGGGGATCAATAAGAGGAATTCCCTAGGGTAGAGCAACCCATTCAGTCCTTGTAGTCTCCCCTACCCTTGATCTCAGCTCCGCTTCCTTGCCCTTAGGGATGGCAGTCTTGGTGGTAAGCTTTGCCTTGGGCTAGCGTTGCCTCATTAGTTTAGGTCTAAAAGAACGGAGCACCTCTACCCTTTCAATTAGTTGCTCACCTGCAAGTAAACAAACAAACAATATTAACATAAGGCAAGCATATCATACTTACTCACAAAACTCTATCGTAACTAATATAAGTCAGGATGACCCCTTATTCCTTAAATAAAGTATAGCTTTAATTAAGCCCATGTTAGCACGATGGAAGGAACAACTCACGCCGAAGATGGACATATACATTCCAACCATTTGTTCAAGACAGCCCTCTCCATACTTGGGAATAGATCAAAGATCGACAAACTAAAGTACCTTCGCACAGTCTCTTCAATATTGATTTCTTCATCATGTATCACGCTCCGAAAAGGTGGAGTCATAATAGTCCCACCTTGTGAACCATCTTAAGATAGAAATTGTCCTTACAACTACTATTCTAGACCTAGTTCACACCAGGTGTACTCGACTCTATCCCTTTGAAGTGTCTAATTCAATACCTATTTGATATAAACCTGTGGAGTAATCCTCTGAAATAATTTGTAAAAAATAAACTTATAATTTGACCTTATAAAAGAGCGGCAGTAAATCCTACAAGTACTTGTTATTTCTTATACAAACTATAATATTGAAAACTACCAAACCCCTTAAGGAGTCTTGTATAGTTTTCCTTAAAAGTTAAGGAAGTTAATGCTAAGGGCAACAATCAGCCATTTCTTATTTATACCTCACTCCTTATCCCAGTTTACTAGAGCTTTGGTTTTAGATAAGTGTTCGTAATTCGTTTGAAACCTGCAAAATGAACTATAGGGGAATAGGCGACAACTTGCTCAATAAGTGAGGTGGAGACAGAAGTATGCATTCAATACATCACAAGCAGAGTTCTCAATCAAGTTGGTTAGGTACAATGTATGTACAAGTAAATGCCATTGTACGACATTAGCAGGTCTATCATGAGATCATAGAAATTTCACTCGCTCTAATCCGAGTTAAGGTGATTGACGTCACACACACATGAATCGAGATCAAACCAAGGCTTGTGCAATGGAGAACACCCTCCTCCCGTGATCACCTTCGAACCACGGTCCCTAATCGAACCACGGTCCCTAATCTTGCCACGACCTCCTCTCTTGTCACTTTGTTCAGTTAAGGGTGAGGAAAGAACCATTTTAGCTATCCTCATTGAAGGGAGTCCGTATTTGGCCCGAAGATCCTAGTTGTTACCCCTAGTGAGTTGCGATGCATATCAAATTAAGTGTTACATTAAGTTTGAGTTAGTTCATCTTTTTAGGGTGATCAACTAAGTTTAAACAATTCAAGCATAATAATATTCACAAAACATCCATAACATGGAGCTTAATGCCCAGCACAGCAATCAAAACTCAACCATAAGCACTACACATGCACAAACAATTAATTACAATCACAAGTAAATACATATTAAAATCTCCAAGTATTTTGAAATAATACCCTAAAATGCTATAAAGTATTGATCCCACTTACTTATACAGATGTTCATTCAAGAGAGTCAATAGTATTAACCTCCTGATTACTTACAAATCCTATATATCAAAATTCTTATTTAGTTTTTGTAAGATTTAGATTTACGAAAATATTAGGGTTTTATCTAATTCTTCATATTATTATATAATTGGTAGGAATACTATTTTAATAAGGATGCATAAGTACACATTTTATGCGCCTAAGATATATTATAATCTTCATATTGTATCCTTGTTATAATTTATCTACTATAGATATGTATATACATATACCTTAGTTATTATATTTTATTATATAGGTTATATTAAATTGGCTAAATTAATAGATATACGTAGTTATATTATTATTTAAAAGATATTGTTTTGGTCTTATTGAAATGTAAAGTTTATTAGTTAAATCACATTTCGATTACGAAAAGATCGTTGTATGATGGTATTTCAGTAATATTATAGAAAATGCTTATTTTATTATATAAAGTTATTTAATAAAACAAATCGTTGAGTTACGTATGAATTTGACAATACGTAATATGGGTTCCTTTTATAGAAGTATATTTTTAAAGGTACTTTTAGTCCTAATGCACACATCGACTCACTTCGTAGGACACATTAATTTTAGTAAAGTATAACCTATTACCCTATTTCTAGCAAGTGTATGTCACAACCCAAGCTTATGATATTGCAAAATCTATTAAAACTCCTATACAACCAGATTTGAGAAGTATCACATTAGTACACAAATTTTATTACATCCTTCTTAATATTTCTTAATCAAATATTATTAGAAATAAATCCTAAATAGTGAATTAAGCTATTTTAAATGGGAAATTCGAAATAAATGGCATACGTGATCAAATAATTCCTGCTAAAATTTCTTTAAGTGCAAAGTATCATACAATTTTAGTTTTACTTACCAATTTTCTCCATCTATTATACAAGGAACGAAGGCCCATATGCATGACAATTTCTCAATTGTTCAATTTGCCTTGTAAAATTATACTTAGAAATTTAATTATATTAATATACTATGAGTTATAATATACCATGAGTTATGTTGTGCATCCTGGACAACGATTTCTCCTTAGCCTCCCTTAGTTTCTAATAAATTCAATCATGTTTCTATAACTTAATTATTAGTGTTTACATGACATAAGCAACTTCCTTATGTGTGTGTGTGTCTATATATATATATATAATTAATATAGTTTTCCATATAGTTTTATTTATTTATCTATTTTATTATTATTATATATATATTTGTTATTAGGTACATTTATTAAGGAACTGTTATAATTCCCATCCCAAAACAAGAGTACAATATTACTACATTAAACTAAATATAAGATAAAACTTACCTTAAGTTTTAGAATTGAAAACATAATCTGGATGTTTTCTCCACCACTTTCGCACCGTTGGCATTTTATTTGTTACTGGCCTCCAGTCATTCTCTTTAATTTTGATTAGTCTTTGAAAAAAAAAAAAAAAGGGTAAATGGCCTTACGTTGCAAGAAAAATAGTTCTAGAACTTTACTTATTTCACTGGATACATTTTATTCGATGATTTTACTAATTGCTAGAATTTAAACAATCTCTTAGTAGGTCTGAAGTTGTCATTGAAAAGATGTCCAGGTGTTGGGTAATTAGAAAGCAACATAATCTACTTTAATCCCTTCAATATATGTGTCAATCTACAGCTCATAGTTGGTGTAATTCATATAAAGGAGGCTTGATTTCATTAGCCACATCCCACATACAATATTATATAAAATTCCATAATGATATTAGTTATATATTATTATAATGAATGTATATTTTCCCTAAGTTGTCATATGGTACAAAAAGTTTAAAATCTAGTTAAATCATAGGCTTAAGTTATGATACGCTACGAGTAGATGAAATTTCACCTAACAATTATCTACTTTTTTTTATTTATATTAAATCATTGTGTTAACATATACAAATATATTTAGTACATATCTTAAATATTTTAATGAATGTATATGTATATATATATATATTAAGTATAATTTATATTCCATGAATATTTGTCTTTTTAATATCGAATCATATCATATCATTAACTTTATAAATTAATTAACTTATATCTAAGGTTTCGTTACATAGAATCCCACTATTCAAGCTACTAATAATGGGTTCATTTCTTACTCTATAACTATACTTTCTAAGTTCTACATTTTGACGAAAATAAGTGATCATCATGAATTCATACTAGTTGGTCAAAGCACATGTGATAAGAGTAGATCAACTTTCTACGTCAAGGATACTTATTAATTATTTCGCTAAAATAAATATGTTATATACATAATTAAGGTTTTATTATTAATTTACGAATATATACTTTATCATAATAAATATATTGGGTGAATATACATTGCTATTGAATATTAGTCCATATCATGTTATTAGCTTTATTACTTAAAATAATTTATACTCAAGAGTCGATTGACTCCACATATGTGAATCGTCCATCTTTTTATACTTAAGGGCTGATGTTGCTCTTGTTATCCCTTTATATATATATACACTACTCCATTTCCCTAAATCTAAATTCATGAGGTCACTTCGTTTAATTTTTATGGCTCTATTGCCAATCTTAAGTTTGAACAAGTAACTTTTACACTTGTCTTAAAATTTAGAGGCCAATGTCCTAAATGCTAAGTTGCGGGGTCTTATGTTTTAATATATTAAAATTTAATGATTTTATTAATATACGTATATATATCTTATATACTTGATACATGTAATAAGTGATCACACTTATATAATTATGTTTCTAGCAAGTCTTTTATTTTTAAGATACATTTCCTATTTAATCTTGCTAATTTATCACTTATTATATATATAATTATATAATTTCAGGTTATTTACAAGTATATTTATTCATAAAAATACATGTATATTCATATAATATCTTATGCAATATTGTTTCCTTTTATAACTTAATTAATATATCTTTGGAGCCTCATCGCATTTCAAGCTCAAATTTAGGGATTTTGACGAGTTTTACACTATATTGACTAACTATACTTTTAAGGCTAAAATTAGATTTTTATGACATTATTTTTAAAATCTAATTTATTGAATCACTTCAACTAACTTTTCTAACCTAGTTGTAAAGTTTGCATTAATTGGAGAAATTTTTCCAAAAGCCTTAAATCTAAGTACGATTGCCCTAAATATGACTTTGGAGGCTTATATAAAGTAAATCTTGACTACTTTGATAATATTCTTGATATTTTATTATATTTTTTACTTCCAAGCTTACGAGATTTCCTTAATTAGGGTTATGATGTTCTTTGTAAGTTTTTAACTTAATCGAGTTACTTTCCTAAAAGTCTTAAATCAACTGTAGACCCTAATTGTATAAGAAAAAGACCTTACCCTAATATTCAGATGTTCATATCCTAATTATAAATTTTTAGGATATCACATCATGTAATAGAGCCATAAATTGCCTCGATCTCCCAATAGGCCTCTACATCATTTGAGCTAAGTTTCCTTTGTACTCCAATCTAGACAAGTGGAGTTAACCGAGTCTAGAAGTCGACCATCTGGGACAACTCTACCACTATGAACTTGTCCTGCTAACTCTTTACGGATAAGTCTAAGCCACAAAACAATTTCCTACCTACACGATTCTGGAGGTAGGTCCACCCACTTGAAGACTTCCATAAATGGAAGTGGTTGAAGAGCTCGAGTATGGACCTTAGCACCAAGTATTCACACAAAGCCTGGAATATCTTTAACAACCTCTACCCAATAGGAAGTATATAAGTAGGGCAACATCGATGATGATCAAACAACTCCTTCTTAAAGTCTATGAAAGGTAAGCACATTCCATGTTGTAGAGAATCTTCATAGACCTTAAAGCACCTTCCCGAAAGTAAAGCCACCCTCTCATCTAGCCACGGTAGCTGTACAACCAAGCTAGGGAATTCATTGACAACCAAGTTCTTTAAGACCTAGTTCATGGCAATTACCTTACTCTTGCTCACCTAGCCATTTGGTTTCTTATTAACATCTAGCTAGTCGTACACATCGATAGCATCTGGTAAGTGTTCACCTAGGTATACATATTAAAGGATGGCCTTTATCAATGGTACCTTATCAGGCTCTTTGATCTGCCTCCTTGTCACCCTGTCCATCTGTACTAGCAAGGACAAAGCTTTTTCATCCCCTCTCGAAGGAAGACTGGCACTTCTTGTAGTTTCGAAGTCTAAGGAAGTTATATTTCTCTCACCAAAACTTGTCCTTGATTGCAACATTGTGTTGAAGAAAGGAAACATGAGAGTTTCGAACTAAGTTTCATTAGTGAAGAAAGGAACAGAAACACTTAGGTTATAATAAGAAAGCAAGTTAACAGAAGTTGCGAAAGAGTAATTTGTATGAGTGTTGAGGGTATTTATAGGTCGAATGCTTAAGGATTCATATAAACATGAATCCCACAACACATTACAATGTAGACACGTAGGGACAATTTTGATCAGATAGCTGCATTTAAAAGGCAAAACATACGCAAAGTTTGTAGAGATATAACACCTATGATGTTGCATTAACTGCACTACGAAAGAATGCGATAAAGTAAGAGTTCAAAAAGTTAGCTTTCATAAGAAGTTTTCCCAATGCCCCTTTAGCTTCCATGTCAACAACAAAGCTTCCACAGCATCGTTACTCAACATAGATAAGTTAGCCCTGCTCCGCTTTACCATCGCCTGATCGATTCTTCCAAACCAGATCATCCAATACCTCTACATACTTAGCTCCTCCAATTCATACCCTTATTGCCTGAAGCGCCCAATTTACTGGATCTTTACCTTGTCTTTGTATGCTCAAGTCAACCCAATGAGTATCCACCTCAAGCCACCCATCCAAAAGTGTTGGGTGTCTACTCTCCTTGGGCCTTTGTCACACCATGTCAACTAACCTCTCCAAAAGTGTTAGCATAGTAAATCCTCACATGAGTTACCAAGCTATCATGAATGCTCCAAATTTAGCTTGGTTATGTCCCTGAGGAACCCATCTATCTATTGTCCTTGCCTCAACATCGACAAAGAGATTGTACAAGGTGAGCTTAGGCCCTTTAGGCCCATATCAATCTACCTACGCTCATTACTTAGTTCCTTTCGATTGGGTTTAGCATCCTTGCTCACTTAATCCACCTTGGCTTAGGCCCATTAGATAGTCTGCCCATACATTACAAACTCCAATAATTGAAAGACAAGGATAAGGCTCGAAGATCTGATGAACAACCACCTCCTACAATTTAGGACCATGTCAATCTACAAATCTCCATTACCTATTACTTATGAACGTGTCTTCTGCCCACTAACGTCTCTTTAACCGCTAGCTCCACTCCTTTATGAGTATCAAACTACCACCCAATAATAAACTACTTAATACTTTGTGTACTTAAGCAATATTCTACCCTTTAGCATACTTATTGTCACTCTCAATATACTTTGCTAACTTAAATATTGAAGTTACCGCACCAAACAACACCTTAGCGCTCTTCATTGTTTACTATTTTGCAAACTCTCTCTTTATTACGCAAAGTCCAATTTGCTCTTAAACTCTACCAACTAAAACCCAGAGACGACACATAATACATAACTATTAATAAGATTTGAACTTGTAGGATGATAGCAATAGTTACTTAAATTTTCACTATTTATGTTATTATATGTCTAAGTATAATTGGTAATTACTCTCTCTCTCTCTCTCTCTCTACATATATATGTATATATATATATATATATACACACATGATATGTACTAGCATTGAATCTTTTCTTTAGTCTAAAAAGGGTCTTGACCTCAAAGATAGTTGGATGAGTGCGTATATGGAAAAAATGGAAGAAAATTAATATGTCACAGGATCAATAAGTAACAATGAAATTTTGATATAAAAAATATAATTAGTGTATTTTTAAAAAGTATATCTTTTTATTATTATATATCAAAATTTTATTAATATTTATATTATATTTATTTATTCACGTAATGTATCAATACCGTTAAATTCTTTTCAATATTAAGAAGTGCATGAGAATTACGTGTGGAAAAAGACGATGGAGCAGCCAGTCCTCAAATGGACAAAAGGATCGCGTTTGGCAAATAAGGTTTGTGATGACGTCAGAATCGAGCAATACGGCAGGCGGGGAGGAAGTAGAAGGATTTGGGGTTCTGATCGCGTGATACGGCGAGTTTTCGCAGCGTACTCTTGGATTGGCCGAATCGCATGAGAATTGATTTTTGTTTTTTTTTTTTTTTATCTGCACACGTTATATACGTGTAACGAGATTATATTTACATTACTTTTTGGTGAAAAATTCACCAATAGACTCAAAATATAGAGCATGAATATTTACTGAATTTATTATTCTCATATTTTGAGATACTAGCATTTATTTAATGTAAGTTGGTTGTTTAATATTTAAAACTTCATGTATTTGGAATCCGATTTTTGCATCATACTTTATATGTATTTGGACACTAAATTTTATATTTTAAAATATTCTTATATACTTTTTTTTTTACCATTTATTGCACTCTATTCTTGTCTTCTTGTCTGTTATATTATCTTATTATAAATCTTAATGACTAAAGATAATTAATATGATTGCTATCATCCTGAAAATGGATTATTTGAGTTCCTTCGTTGTTTTAAAGATTCCCTTGATGCTTAACTTCATTATTCCTAATACTACTAATGACAAGATTGCTAATATTAATATATATAAGAAAAATATATATCATTTATATATATATATGTCTTTTTTTTTAGTTCATGATATACTTTTATTCATCATTATTCATTTGTCTATTTACTTTTAATGCATCATTTTAACATTTATGTACATATATGTAAGTCTAGATCTAATTATGAATGGGTATTCATCACTTTATAAGTATAACTATGGCATGCATATATTCACTTATTAAAGGATTTATAATTACCTCTTTATTCGTAAACGTATATATGTGTGTGTACATGCACATGCATATATATGAATGAATATATATATATATATATATATATTAGATTTGTTAGTTTTATTAAATACTACATTATTGAGCATGAAAATATTAATATGATTTATATTCGATTATTGATACATGTATATAGATAAAGTTATCGACAAAATACTTAAACATACCTATAATTATACAATATACAATTAGTTAACAACTTATGCTTATGTGTTTCTAAACTTATTTATTGTGTATGTTTGTTTGTTTTATAACATAAATTATTTTATAAGCTTCTAAAATGTTTTGAAGCTAATTAGTGTATGTACATATATAAAAATCCATTTAGGTTAATTTTTATCCTCCATGATACAAGAGGATCATGAATGCAAAAGATCTCATTATACTATTTTGGCATATTCTCATTAATTGTGTACCTCCTAACTAATTAAGAGGACTTGCTTAATAAAGTGATTAAGGTCCTTAATCACAAGAGCACAAATGGTGCCAACCCTAGGTCCTAAATTAGGGTTTGATTCGTTCAGTTGAAATGATTAGTGTTATAGATAGATCTTGTTCAATTGATTGATAATGTTTAGTAATTGAAGTCGATTATTGTTAATTGTTAGGTTTAAGAGGGTAATTTAGGGTTTAGATTATTTAATTAAACTGTTTAGCATTAGTAGATCGAGTTGTTAATTGATTAGGGAATTGTAAGTTACAAGCCATTAAGTCATATTTGGTATACAGGAATTGACTAAAATTGAATCGCAATTCTGGGTTTCATTTCCTTTCTCTATGTTTGGATGTGCAATTTGAAGATGAAATCGTTGATTCCATCTTTAAGGGGGAATTCGATTTTGCCTTTGAGGAGGCAGAATCACAATTCCTTTCTACCTTCATTAATTGCATTGACTTAACCTTCAAATAAATTATGATATACAATTATTAAGGACATTTTTGACAACTAATATTATTTAAGCATTTAATGTGATTCCATTCTATGGGCATTTCCAAATATAGGAAAGGATTTATGATTCTAACTTTCATTTCATTCCATTATTGATTGATTCCTACATATGAAATGTGACATTAAGGCTTTATAGGTCCAATTTAAGGTTTTGAACTTGTTTTAAGGTTTCCTTGCTAGGGTTTCTCATTAAAGTTTTAGGTAGGAGTATTCAACTTAAGGTTTTTGTTTCATAATTATCAAATTCTATTTAGAGTTACCAATTAGGGTTTTAGTGTTTGCGTTAAGGTTTGGTCTTATGTTTTAGATTTTAAGTTATCATTTTAGGGTTTTTAGTTCCAAATTAGAGCTTTCAAGTGTAGTCTTTTGGTTCTAGAGTTAACTATCTCTTGAATTTTTGAGGATATCGCCCAAGTATTGTTCATTTACTTCAAAAATTTGAGGTGTTTACAAGGAAAAAGAAAAATACAACTTGAGCCATCTATCTAAGCACTAAAGCATACATTTATTCTTATTATTTGCCTCTCTGGATCTTACTTCCTCATAAATACTATTTTTGAGTTACTAACCTACTAAAAAAAAAAAACCCTACCTTTACTTCCTTTGTCATTACAACCAGCACAATTTCTTTTAAACTACTCTAATCTTTGTAAGTTCCATGGAGATGGCAAGCCATTTGAGTACACTTAAGTGACAAGAAAGCCTTCATCTCTTCACTTTGACATGCTTTGCCCCTATCATCCAACTAACTTAAGCTTGTACTTCTTTACAGTACTACAGCTAGGTACTGCTTTAACTAAGCAGGTATAATGCTACCCGGAAAAAGGTAAAGGGCTTTCGAGAGGCGTTACGTAAGGTTGAGAAGGACTTATAAGGGATAGAGTCATCTATTAATAAATATTTTGATAAATTCACTAAAGCTAATTAACACTTACGTCACTCTTATGTGCAGGTGGCTAGGCTTCAAGGATGGCTGAAGGATGTAAAGTGAGAGAGAGAAGCTGTTGAAAACGCTGCAAAGGAGGACAAACACCTGAAGACTTGACTCGAGGATAAATGGAGGACCAAGTCTAATCTCTCTCAAAGGTTGGATGATGATAGGGAGACTAAGGCCCAACTTGAGAGAGAGAATGCCAAGTTAAAGGCATCAATCGCCATGTTACAGATCATGTTGGCGATGAAGGTTTTCAAATGTGACAATATCAAAGCCACTTTGCTAGAGCTGGTCAGTCTGAAGGTGGGGTTAAAATGACAAGTCTAAGAGCTAGAAGGGAGAATTTCGAAAATGGAAGAGATCATCTTTAGAATAAAGAGTGGATAAATCCTCAACGATGCTACCGCAAAAAAAGCCGTCGTTGATTATAGGGCGACGGATGAGTGGTTAGACGAGTTAAAAGACCTGTCAACCAATTGTGCCTACTATACGAGAAGATAGGTGCTCTCTCATTATCCAGACCTCAACCTAGGCTTCTTAAGTTTTTTGGATTCCCCTACCTTTAAGGAGAAGAGGGAAGCTAAAGCGCGGGAGAAGGAGGTTGGTCAAGTAACCGGTTAAGTCTAAGGCACCCTTCTCGTTACTAGGGCCAAGCATAATGCTTCTACATCCACTTTTACTCCAGCAACTAGGCAAGAGGTCGCTTTTGAGGGTGCTTCTAAGGATGATCCTCCTACCGGCCCCTTTTTGCAAACTTCAACCTTTGCTTGAGCCTAAAGCTAACCTCCTTAAGGGTTAGCAATAGATCAGTGCTCCAAGCAAATTAAAGCCTTAGACTTTTTAGAGTTATTGGAGTTAGCTTTGTTTTCCTTCTTCTATCCTAGGTCAGGATGCCGACCTTATATTTGTAATTTTCCAAGTAATGAATGAAATTCCAACTTACTCATATCCTCTATTATGCACTTTGGCTTTCTCTCTCTCTCTCTCTCTCTTTTTTTTTTTCATTTTGCCTTATTTAAATGTTTGTGTGAGAGTTCTTTCTTGCAAGGGGTGTTTGCCATTGCCAAAGTTACCCGAAGAGGTCAAGTCGGTGGCATTTCAACCTACATGATAAAAAGGAGTTCCTCTATACAAGGGTTGTTTTCCCTTACTAAGGTTACCTGAGGGTTTCAAGTCGGTAATGTTCTGACCTGCTCGGTAAGTGGGAGTTCCTCTAAGTAAGGGGTGTTTCCCCTTATCGAAGTTACCCAAGGGATTTAAGTCAATGGCGTTCTGACCTACTCAGTAAGTGAGAGTTTCTTTATACAAGGTGTGTTTCCCCTTAATAAGGTTACTCAAAGGGGTCAAGTCGGTGGCATTCTAACTTGCCCAATAAATGGGAGCTCCTTTGTATAAGGGGTGTTTCTACTTGACGAGGTTACTTGAAGGGGTTAGGTCGATAGCATTTTGACCTACCTGATAAGTAGGAGTTCCTTTGTACAAGGGGTATTTCCCCTTGACAAGGTTAACTGATAAACTACCGACCGCCAGTCCCATTACTCGCACACAGCTCCGAAGCCTTCAATCCTTCATTCGAAGATTTTTTTCTTGGCAACCTGCTGATGATGAGAAACTTTACACCAAAGACGGATGCTTGAACTCCTTGAGCGCCCTGCATTGTTGTACATCAATCTATACTCTCAATTGTGATGATGTTGACCTTTCCCTTATTAAGGACTTGTGCCAAGTAATCTGACCAACTACTGCCGAAAGGTCCTTATCGAGTAACGAGAGACTCACTTACTGGCCAAGTAGTTTTCCCTCGGCATTTTACCACTTCTCTCATCACCCTCTTCTTGTTTCGTGCCCACCCGACCCCCCTGACCTCCTATTGCCGCAACATCTTGGGCCCCCTTGCCCGCTGTGTTCATAGAATCTTCGTACGGGACTAATGTTGCGCTACCACCTATCCAACTCATCTAACATTGTATTACTTTTATATTTTTGTCTTTTGTCATTTTTACCCTTTTTCGTATGTACTAGGAATTCCCTTTTTATATATACTTTCTTGTAATTTCTTTATTTGTAATGTTGTCATAGGGATTTACTAGAAATAGTCCCTTTTCCTTGTAAGCCAAAGAGAACTTGACAATTAGACATTGAATATTCTGTTCTTGTGAGACAACCCTCTCCAAGTCTAATTTTCATATACTCTTATCTAATCTTGTCGAGTAGCTCAGGATTAGTGGCAAGTAGACCTTGACATGAGCTTATACGTCATATCAAGTGAGGTGTTAAGTCTTATTATGTTTGTTAGTGTGTCATATCCTCCAAGTAACTTTACGTTAGCTACTTCAGTTCGTCCGTGAACCATTTCCATCCATTCTTTTTCAATATTTCAGAGGACCCATTTAGTTCAAATTTGCTATGGTAACTCCTAGTGATAGCTAAGCTCTTAAACACATAATCTATTCCTGGTATTAGAGCTTGAAGTTGAGATCGAGAGTTGTATAGTGATAGTTAGTCTACTATTTGAGATACTTATATATTTGTTAAAGCCATCTGTATGAAGTGTAATTACTAAAACTTCATGTTGAGAATGTCGAATCCTAGTGTCTAGGGAGAGATTAACGATGTTGAAAGTGACGCTCATGGTCATGGTCGAGTTATCCAACAAACACCACGTAATATTGATGAACAAATATAAGACCTTGCTGCTATTATGGCCAGAGTTTTAGAGACTGGCTTACGTGAGAGACCTGCTAAGCTGGGCCGAGAGATAAAAGATAAGAAGAGAAGGTAGATGAATGAGCAAGCTTTAGAAGCCTTTCTAGTGAACTAAGCACCATTGAGAAGTGTCGACAGAGTCGAGAGAAGAAGGTTAGAGTTGGACGAAGTAGAAGAGCACGAAGAAGAAGACGACCAGTATGTTAGGATTGATGAGCATAAGTTTAGGGCACCAAGAGGTGTCGAACATCTTAAGGTATAAATTTTAAGCTTCAATAAGTCTGGTAGCGCTGATGACTACCTAGATTGGGAAGAGAAGATCGAAAAGATATTCAATTTCTACAACTATAAAGATGCTGCCCGCATTCAAGTGGCTGCATTAGAATTTTCTAGATATGCGGCAATGTGGTGGAAGAAACTACAGAATGTTCTCTTAAGGGCCCGATGTGAAGTCCGAACATGGAATGAGATTAAGAGAGTTCTAAGGGGTAAGTTCGTTCGCAAGCACTACGAACAAGACACCTTCCAACGACTCCAAGACTTGAGGCAAGATAACAGATCCATAAACAACTCTGTCCAAGAGTTCCAATTACTCATAATATGATGCAATGTCGACGAGCCTAAGACATGAACTATAGCACAATTCATCTCTGCACTATGGGCTGAGATTGGTAACATCATGGAACTACAGAACCTCACAACTTTAGATGAAACCGTCTATGTGGTCTAAAGAGTTGAAAGGCAACAACAGCACTAGGTTAGTCGGATGTCGAATAGCCGAACAACGCTACCAAATCAAAGTGGTTTGCCAAGCCAACCAGGGAATGACAAAGCATCAAACAATTTCGAGGTGGAATGTTGATGTCAAATGTCGAGTAAACTAGAAGAAAGTCAAGGTAAGAGTAAGACTGAGGAGCTTGAGATTTGAAGAGATATAGGTTAGAGTTCAGGAAGGAAAACTCGAGAAATCAAATGTTTTAAATGCCTTATCTATGGATACGTCGCTAGTCAATGCCCAAACCACTAAGTCATGACCATAAAGGGAGACAAGCTTCAACTTGAAGTAGAAAGTACGAGTGAAGGAGATGAAGAAGTGGTAACCGATCAAATGTTAGAAGAATTTCAGGAAGACCCCGATGCCAAGATACCTCCTGAGGGCAGAGCCAAGTATTGCTTTATAGTTCGACGATCCCTCAATACGTTTGTGGCTAACGAAAATGACCAAAGTGAGAACCTCTTCCATACAAATTGCTAGGTAAATGGCAAACTATGCGCTATGATCATTGATAGAGGGAGTTGCACCAATGTCATTGCACAAAGGGTAGTTAAGGCCATGAAACTACCGACCCTTCCTCACCTCAAGCCATACAAGATTCACTAGTTAAATGAGAAAGGAGGACTACACATTGTCGAGCAAGTGAGAGTGTCGATTACCATTGGTGATAGGTATAAGGACGAAGTATTGTGTGATGTCCTTCCCATGTGTGCTTCTTATAGATTACTAGGTCGACCACGGCTATTTAATTTGAGAGTGTTACATGATGAGTATAGAAACACCTATATGTTCCAAAAGGACAGGAAGAAAATCATATTGACACCTATGAGTCCTAAGGAAGCCCAAGAAACCCAAGAAAAAGTTGCTAGATCTCTATAATGGAAATCCTTAGTGATTTCCCGAGCTTAGTTTGCACAAGTCAAGGCTGAGGACTATGTGCTCCTTTTAGTCAGGAGATTCGTAGAAGTTAGAGAAGCCAAGATCTTACCTATCGAAGTGCAACAGTTACTTTAGGAATTTGCTGACCTATTCCCTATCGACATGCCGAAAGGCTAACCTCCCTTGAGAGGTATTGAGCATTGCATTGACTTTCAACCAAGGGTTGCCTTACCAAACCAACGCACTTACAGGCTCAATCCCAAGCAAGTAGCTGAATTGAAGAAGCAAGTGGATGAGTTAATTGATCGCAGATATGTCCGTGAGAGCATGAACCCTTATGTTGTACTCTCTGTACTTGTGCTGAAAGAGAATAGAACATGGCGAATGTGCATTGACAACCGAGCTATCAATAAGATCACTATCAAATACCGATACTTGATCCCATGGCTTAATGATATGCTTGACGAATTACACGATGCCTACATCTTTTCTAAGATTGAATTAAAGAGTAGCTACCATAAGATATGAATGAGACCTAGGGATGAATGGAAGACGGCCTTCAAGATAAGGAATGGTCTGTTCGAATGGTTAGTGATGTCGTTTAGTCTAACTAATGCGTCGAATGCATTTATGCGGCTGATGAATCATACATTCCGATCGTTGATCAACAAATGCGTTGTGGTTTATTTTGATGATATTCTGGTCTACAGTACCAATCTCCTCGTTCATGTCAAACATTTGAGATTAGTGTTTAACATATTCCGTGCAGAGAAATTATTTGGTAACTTGAATAAATGCATGTTCTGTTAAAGCGAGGTTGTGTTCCTCAAATATGTAGTTTTAGGGAAGGGAGTTTGAGTTGATGAAGAAAAAGTTAGAGCTGTTAATGAATGGCTTATGCCAACTAGTGCCACCGAAGTCAAGAGCTTCTATAGATTGGCCTCGTTCTATCAAAGGTTTATTCAAAACTTTAGTTCCATAATTGCACCATTGATTAAATTGACCAAAAAGAACGTTGAGTTTAGATGGATAGAAAAAGCTTAGAGGAGTTTTGAAGACATGAAGTCTAAGCTGACGTCTGCTCCGAGACTCACCCTACCAAATTTTGAGAAGGTTTATTGAATGTAATGCATCTGTTGTCGGCATTGGTGCTGTCCTTATGTAGGAGCACCAACCCATTGCTTACTTCAGCGAAAAACTCCTTGGTGCTGCTCTAAATTACTCAGCCTACGATAAGGAGTTCTATGCCCTTATCTAGACACTCAAGAACTAGTAGCATTATCTGTTGCTGAGAGAATTCATCATCTATTTTAATCATGAATCTCTCAAGCATCTTCGCGGGCAACAAAAGCTTTCTCAGCGTCACGCCAAGTAGGTCGAATTCTTGGTGACTTTTTGCTATGTCATCAAGTATAAGAAGGGAAGTGCTAACATAATGGCTGATGCACTTTCTCACCATCATACCTTCATCCATACCCTCATCACAATGTTACAAGCTAAGGTGCTTGGATACAGCACTTTACACAATCAGTATGAGCATGACCCACATTTTGGACTTGTAGTAGCCAGGTATAGTGCTAGAGGAACTGCGAAAGGAATCTACTTGAGTAAGGGGTTCTTGATGAAAGGTAAGTAGATTTGTGTGCCGAGTAGTTTTGTAAGGGAGCTACTCGTTCGAGAAGCTCATGCTAGGGGTTTAACCGGTCATTTTAGGGAAAAGAAGACTATTGAGATATTGAAGGAGCATTTTTACTGGCCTAGAATGATGAAGGATGTGCACCGAATGCTTGAGAGGTACAAAGTGTGTAAATATGCAAAGGGGAGGAAAAAGCCTTATGAAGAATATACACCCCTACCAATTCCAGAGCGGCTATAGACCAATCTGATCATGGATTTCATGCTCGACCTTCCCCACATGCCGAGAAGACACGATTCAATCATGGTGGTAGAAGTTGTACAGCTACATGGAACAATAATTCTAAATGCACGAGCTTCTTTTGGAAGACCCTATGGAGAAAACTTGGCACTAAACTCTTGTTCAGTACCACTTGTCACCCCTAGACAGACGGCCAAACTAAAGTAGTGAATAGAACCATCGGTAGCCCCCTGCGTATTACTGTTGGAAAGAACTCTCATGACTGGGATTTGTGTCTACCCATCATTGAATTTGCCTACAATTGCTCCACTCATAACTCTACTGGAATGTCCCCATTTGAGGTTGTTTATGAACTTAACCCGAATCTACCCTTGGACTTAATTAACAATCCAACACAAGGGGAGAGTCAATCTAACCTATAGCATGTAGAGGAATTCTATAGATTACATTGGAAGATTATCGAGCAATTGGCCAATACTGTAGCCCGACAAAAGGAAGTAAGAAGCCGCAGAAAGAGATGAGTCATTTATACTCCTGGGGACCTTGTCTGGATCCATCTTAGCAAGGAACGCTTTCCTAACAAGAGGATAAACAAACTGTCTCCCAGAGCAGATGAACCCTACAGGATCCTTAGGTGCATTAATGATAACGCCTATGAGGTTGAACTACTCAAAGGTTTCAACATGTCTACCATATTCAACATTATCGATCTGACTCCCTATGTGCCCGATGATGACGAGGACCAAGATTTAAGGGAAAATCTTCAACAACCGAGGGAAACTGATGAACTGCTAACCGCCGGTCTTATTACTCAAGCACGGCTCCGAGGCCTCCAATTCTTCACCCAAAGAATTCTTTTTCTGTAACCTGCCAATGACTAGAAACTTTACACTGAAGATGGATGGTTGAACTCCTTGAGCGCCCTGCATTATTCTAAATTAATCTATACTCTTGGTCATAATGATGCCGACCTTTCTGTTACTAAGGACTCTGTGCCAAGCAATTCGACCAACTGCTGTTAAGAAGTCCTTACTGAGTGACGAGAGACTCACTTACTGGCCAAGTAGTTTTCTCTCGTCATTTTACCACTTCTCTCGTCACCCTCCTTTTGTCTCACACAAACCCCATCTCCCCCCTACCCCTATTACCACAACATCTTAGGCTCCCTTGCCTATTGTGTTTAGAGAATCTTCGTATAGGACCAATGTTGTGCTACCACCTATTCGCCTCATCTAACAATGTACTACTTTTCCATTTTTGTCTTTTGTCATTTTTACTCTTTTTCCGTATGTACTAGGAATCCTCTTTTTGTATATACTTTCTTGTAATTTCTTTATTTGTTATGTTATCCTAAGGACTTATTATAAATAGTCCATTTTCCTTGTAAGCCAAAAAGAACTTGACAATTAGACATTGAATATTTTGTTCTTGTAAGACAACTCTCTCCAAGTCCAATTTTCATACACTCTTATCTAATTTTGCCAAGTAGCTCAGGATTAGTAGCGAATAGATCTTAGCATCAACTTTTACGTCATATCAAGTGAGGTATTAAGTCATGTTGTGTTCATTGGTGTGTCATATCCTCCAAGCAACTTCACATTAGCTACTTTAATTCGTCCATGGACCATTTCCATCCATTCTTCTTCAATATTTTGGAAGACCCATTTAATTCAGATTTGCTACGGTAAGTTCTAGTGATAACTAAGCTCCTAGGCACATCATTACCCGAGGGGGTCAGGTCGGTAACATTCTAACCAGCCTAATAAATAGGAGTTCCTCTGTACAAGGGGTGTTTCTCCTTACTAAGATCATCCGAGGGGATCAAGTCGGTAGCGTTCCGACCTACCCGATTAGAGAGTTTGTCTACCCTTTAGAGGTCGAGATGGTAAGAAGGATAGGACAGTAGACAACAATTATAAAACATAATTTCCATTCATTGTTTAGAAATGATTTACACAATAATATGCTAATCAAAGTAAAGTCAAAGGTTATTTGCATTCCATGCGCACAAAATGAGCTCGCCATCTAATCTTTCTACCTTATGTGCTCCATTACCTAAGTTTTCCCTTACTATGACTGGATCTTTCCAATTGGGAGCCAACTTGCCCTATCCTTCTCATGAGCCTATAGCTTCTAACTTCCAGCAAACCAGGTCGCCAACCTTAAATTCCTTATGTCTAAACTTCTTATCACATTATCGATGTCATAATAGCCCCATTGTGTAAACCAACCTACACTAGAAACTAACTACCTTAGCAACTGACATAGGTATAGTCTACCTAAGGCGTTCACCACTCTACTACTTAGAAGCACCCATTCAGTACTTGGTAGGAATCAACCTATGGTGTAACCTTTAAAAATATATTTTGAAAAATAATTTTTACAACTAAAATTTCACTAAAATCTACAAGCTTATAGAGAGTGGAATAAATTTTATTGATTGAAAACTAGGGGTCACTTGAGGAGACCCTAATAGTTTTCTTACAAGTTAATATAATTGATATTCCGAATAGAAAAATCCAATTAGTTAAATCTTGAATCTTAGTCCCTAATCCCGTTCTCTAGCCTTTTAGTGAGTCTACAAGGGAAACTTACAAAACAACTATAGGGAAATGAGCGACAATTTGCTTGATAAGTAAGACAGAGACAGTAGCACATAGCTAACACCAAGCAACTAGGGTTTTCAAGCAATTTTAGTTAAATGCAATGCATGATCAAGCAAATGACATCGCACAACATTAACTGGTCGTTGTAAGATAAGAGAAATTGTTTTCACTCTAATCTAGGTTCCAAGGAGTTTAATGTCACACACTTGCGAATTTGGTCATCAAACTGAGGCTTGTGCAATGGAGAACCCACTCTTCCCCAAGACTATCTTCGAACCATTGATCTTAACCTAGCCGTAACCCCCTCTCCTATTAGTTAGTTCAACTTAGGGTGGGAAGTAGACCATTTCTGCTATCCTTAACGAAGGCATCCGTGTTTGGCCTATACTTCGTAGTCATTACCCCTAGTGGGTTACAATGTAAGTCCAGTTAATGGTTAAGCCAAGTTTATATTAGATTACTTTTGGGGTAATCAAGCAAATTTAAACAGTCCAAAGCATGTAATATCATAATGCAATCAACACATCAATTCGACACTCAAATAACACAATAGTATTTAAGCACACATACTACATGCGTACAAACAACTAACTTACAATTATAAACAAGACATATACTAAGGTCTCCAAGTATTCTTAACAATACTTCAAAGTGCAGTAAAACACTGATCCTACTTACCTGAATATTGATGCTCATTCTTCTTGTATGTTGTTCTTATCTCGTCTTTCTTTATTATCCTTAAAATTTAACATAACATCTTTAGTTCATGTCCATTATATAACATATGTGTTCATTGTGGACATTTTAGTATATTTCCAATTGTGTTAGGTAAGTTTTTTAAGGTGTTTATTAAATATTAATTAAAATAAGATACCTTCTGATAAAGGTTATAACTTGATACAAATTATTGCCCAGTAGTTTTTTATTGAAGTTCTAACTTCAATAAATTCTTAAAGAGTATAATCGAGCGACTTGTTGCTCTATTCTTCGACTTCCAATGATCTAATATTTAGCACCAACCATCTTCAAACTTCCAATTGTTCTTATATTCCACATCTTCCATCGAACTACTTTCTAACTTAGGTTTGGACCTAATGTTGTGGTAATGACTATTGTCCAAGTGACTCCTAACTCATGTTCTGACTTTGATAAAGGTGTGGAATTCATATACAAATTACTAGCTGATCTACTATCGAACTCCGGGTGTAGTCAAGGATATCCAACACCAACAACATTCTGACTCAATTTCTAACCCTCAATCCAAAGTTAAATTCTTATTTAGGAAGTTCCTAACTTACGGCTTGTCTTAAGAAATAAGATAAAGCCCAAATATAAACCACTCTTTGGTATAGATTCCATTTTCTTAGTGTATTCAACATATTTATACTAGATCACATTCTAACTTACTTTTTAATACAGTTTCTGACACTGCTGCTACTAGTACATTTAACTACTTCACATATATTCCACTTGCCCTACATTTCCAGAAGTGTACATCTTGCATAACCAATAAGTATCACCTAAAACTTCAATCGTTCACTACATTTCTCCATCATATTATCCATTAGTTTACACGTATATTAAATACTTGAAAAATCTAACCTTAAATCTCCAAATACTCACTTTTACTCATAAATTATCCTTCCTAAATTCATATTAAACCACTTTTAGCTACTGTTTGTGGGGAAATTTAGGGTATACCATGGTTTTAGAAAATTTCATCAATCTCTTTTGATAAAATACCCTATCTAATGTACTATTTACACAAAAATAGAATTTTCTCAAAAATCCAACAACCAAATTTTAGAAATCTAATCACTCAGCATCAAAATATAACATCTTAAGAGTATGTTAATGAAATTTCAAGTCAAAACTACATGAATTAGTCTTTCAAAAACTCGATCAAAAATTGTTGTATGGGATATTTTTCTTAAGGACCCCATATCTATACTCAAAATTTTGAAAATCTGATTGAATATTTAAATTCTTTATGCAAAAATATATAGGAAAGCCAAATTTCAAAATTTTTAGAGTTTATTTGCTATTTTTTCCTAAAATTTTGATAAAATCGAAGAAATTAGCAACTCAATGGAAGTCTAAGCTCCGGCCGCTGTTTGAGGGTGAAGGTTTGTCTTCCTAAGTTGACGCTACCTCCTTTATCTCCAGGTGGTTTGGCTCACTTCCAGCTGGTCATCTTCCCTAGGATCACCTAAACCTTAAATTCGCGACTAAATTTTCCAAATTTTGTTCTTCCTTTTCTCTCTCTATATTTTCCACTTCCAGAATTTTTCCAAGCCTTGTAATTGCCTAAACTTGTTCCAGATAGCAGATGACTATTTTTATATCTCCAATTGAGTTGCTCTTGATTTTTTTTCTCTTAATATAAGTGTACATGACTATGCTTAGGTGTCAAGAGGTTAAAATCTTATCCCATGCATTTCCTAAACTCATTCCATGCAGCAATATGTTTTATAGCTATTTAAGAAATTTTTTTATCATTTTTTTCCCAATTTTATTAATTTATTTAGTGATTTATACGTTATTTCGAGTATTTATGATAATTATGGATATATATTTACATAATAATAATACCTGATGTACATACATGTCTTTTATGTATTACTTAGCATCCAATATTAATTATATTACTCCTATAATATATCTTCAAGTATTCGTTAATTTTTAGAACTTACACCGTACGTGTTCGATAATATAATAACAGTATAATAAATTGTTACTATTTTAGCTATATTCTTAATATTTTATTATATTTTTAAATTCTAAACTTATGTAATCACTTCGACTAATATCTCGAGCTTATTCGTAAGTTTTTATGTTTAATTGGATTACTTTCCCGAACATCCTAAATCAACTACCAAACTTAGTCACGCTAATACGAGTCTCACAATCAAGCGGCTTGGTATTGGTATGCAATTACCCAAGTCGCAACAAGGTCTTAGATCTTTTCAATAATGTCAATGTTAGCTTACAACAAGGACTCATTGAGGGTGGCATTGAAGCTTCAAGTCCGAATGTTAGGGAGTTTGAGTTCAATAAGGAGGACCACCTCCAACCCAATCGCAAGGTGAAAGGGGGTTTCACCTATGGAGGTGCGACGGGTGGTCTTATATCCCCAAAGAATGTTAGGTAGTTCATCTACCCAAATGCTACGAACTCGGTCCACTCATTTCCTTAAGTTGTCCAAGATGATTTGGTTAGTTATCTCTACCTGTCCATTTGACTGGGGGTAGGCAACTAATGTAAAGTGTAGCGTGATGTGGTGCTAGGCGCAAAATTCCTTGAATTTGGGATTGTCAAACTATCATCTGTTGTCCATGATGAGAGCATGAGGAACTCCAAACCCAGAGAGGATATTGTTTCTAACGAAAGACTCAACACTTCTCTCCATGATTTTTGCCATCACTTTAGCTTCGACCTATTTAGTAAAGTAGTCAATGGTAACTATTATGAATTGCCGCCCTCCCGAAGCCTTCTAGAAAGCCTTAAAGATATCAATACCCCACTAATAGGGACATGCTTCAGGCACAGCGGGCACTTTTAGGCTATGGCTTTGGCATTCTACCTCATGGTAGGCCAATAATACCCAAGCCATAGTGCTTGGAGGTAGAGGGCTTAAGACTAAATGTGGTTAGTGTACACTCTGGCATGCAATTCTTTCATAACGTGCAAGCCCTTGCCTTCTCACAGGCATCTGAGTAAGGAGAGGCCGATGCCCCCACTGTACAAGACACTATCGACCAATGTATAGTTAGTAGCGTGATATCTAAGGTTCTTCACCTCCCTCTTATCTTCTAGGAGTGTATCCTACTCCAAATAACTCTGAATGGGATCCATCCAGCTCGACTCTAATGCTGTTGTTGTCAATTCCAAGACTTCAACCGAAACTAAAGTTATACTCTTCTTCAGAAAGTACTCTATGAAGATCTTCTTATCCCTTACCTCCAGTTTCTATATCCCAATGGAGACACATGTAGATAGCCAATCTACTGCCAAATCCTCGAGTCGAGGGATCTTTGTGATGCTCTACAAAGGGAATTTAACTAAAAGGCTCTTCACCTTCTCTAGGTATTTTGCCATCATGTCGTCCCTAGCCTTATATTCGCCTCGGACTTACAAGACAACTAGCATAGAGTCTGAGAAGAACTATGACATAATAGATTGTGACCTTGTACAAGCCTATCAAAATGAGACCCATTCCTCTACCCCCTAAGGTAAATGATCAGTCAACGTAGAGAGTCCATACCAGTTTATCATCACATAAGGGTACTTCCTCTTTCCCCGTATACTTTACCACGAGGTCACTTAGCACCTGTATCTTATAGGTCGTTCATGGCTAGTATTGGATTCCGTACGCACTGAGTTCCATTGTGTACTTCATCATCTGTCCATACATATTAGGTTTCTGCAGCATAGTACACAGCAATTGATCTATGAGTATGATAATCTAGTGTGCTTGGAAGTAAGGCCATATCCGACGTATAGAGATAATAACAACCAGGGCGAATTTTTCTGCCCAAGTATACCTGACCTCAGGCCTGTAAAGGAGATGCTGACGTAATATGTAGGCTTATGTTCTCTTCCATCTACTCTAACCAGTACAAAAGAGAGTGCCCGGTTGCTCACGGCCAAGTGCAAGAATAGGTCCTCCAAATGGACAAGCTTGAAGAGTACTGGTGGGTGCATGAGGAAATCTTGGTGCTATTGGAAGGTAGTGGCACATTCCGAGATCTACTCAAAACCCTTTAGATTTTTTAAGATTTTAAAGAACTCGGTACATTTGTCCACGCTTTTCGAGACGAACTTGCTCAACTCGACTACCATACTAGTGAGCTTCTACACGTCTCGGACTGATGTAGGGGGCTTTATCCCCCTTATGGCACTTATCTTCTCGGGATTGGCTTCAATACCTCCTTGAGTGACTAGGAAGCCTAAGAATTTGCCGAAGCTAACCCCAAAGATGCATTTTTAGTAGTTCAACTTCATGTCATGTATCCGTATCTAGTCAAAGGCTTCTTGGAGGTCTTTAACATGATTGCCTGGCCTTATGCTCTTAACAATCATGTTGTCGACATATACCTCTATATTACGCCCGATTTAGGGTTTAAACAATTTTGTCACCATCTACTGGTACGTAGCCTTTGCATTTTTTAGACCAAACGGCATCACTGTGTAGCATTATGTGTTACAGTCAGTGACGAAGGAGGTATATAAATCCATCCTTCAATTCCATTTTAATCTGGTTGTACCCCAAGAAGGTGTCTATAAAGTTAAATAAGGCATGTCCCAAAGTGGAGTTGACGAGCTGATTGATTCTCAGGAGGGGGAATCGATCTTTCAAGCAGGCTTTGTTGAGATCAGTATATTCGACACACATACGCTACTTCTCGATCTTCTTTTTTATTAGCACCATGTTTGCTAGCCAAGTCAAGCACTTCTCTTCCTTCACGAAGCCAACCATGAGTAGCTTCTACACCTCTCCCTTAATAGTATCCTGCTTCTCTAGAGTGAAGTGTCTCTTCTTTTACTTAAAAGGTTACGCAATGAAGTCAATGTTGAGGCTATGTGTCGCCAAATCAAGCAAGATCCTGGGCATGTCTAACACCGACCAGACAAACCTATCCAAGTTAGCTTACAGGAGAGCAATAATTCTGTCCTTTATCTCAGGAGGAGTCTCAATCCTATCCTTCGTGTTGTGGTCATGAGAGGGATCAATTTGGACATCTTTAGTTTTTTCACTCAGCTCACCCCTCTCCGCTAACTTCTCCTACTAGTCAAACTCCCAAAAGAAGACTCTGTCACCTCTGGCAACCCTAACATATAGCTCTTGTGAGAGCTTCTAATCATACCTACATATTGCCACCCTCCGTCGAGGTTGGGAATTTTACCTTTAAGTGAAGGGAGGATGTGATGACCCTTAATGCATTCAAACTTGATCTTCCTAAGAAAGCATTGTAAGGAGAAGGGGAAGTCGATCACGACGAACACTATTGGTCATCGTAGCACGTGGTCATCATCACCAAGCTCCATATCTAAAGTAATGATCCCCTTGGCTCGAATGGTACTTCCATTGAAGCTGATCAAGTTGTGATGGTACGACTTCATCTTGGCAGGCAGCTTTTTCCTAATCTTCTCATATGTATGATAGAAGAGGATATCAATGGAGCTGCTAATGTCCACCGTTATCTTTAAGACCTTGAAATTCATGATCCCCACCCTTATGACTATGGCATCTCGATTGGGGGTATCTACCCCCTCTATATCTTCATTAGAGAAGGAGATAGAAGTATCTAACTTTTGTCTCTTCTCCCTTGCTACTAGCACTTCGAACAGGGCATTAACTGAGTTACTAGTGTTCGGCCGGCTCCTAGGGTATGTCCCCCCAACTATTGTATTGATGATGCTATTGGGAGCACAGTTGTTGCAACGGTCAGCATTCTACTCTGCTTGACACCCTTGGTCTGCCACCTCTTGGGTGTTCAATCCTCATTGTCATTGGAATTGTCACCGTTCCTCAATTGGGCTACATACTCATTAAAGAAGATCTGTTAAATGGCATATTCAATCGCATTCTTTAGCTAGAAGCATTCATCAGTAGTTTAACCGTGGTCACAGTTGAATTGGTAATACTCATCCGAGTTTTGAAGGCTAGGGTTCCCCTTCATTTTTGGGGGTATTTGCAGTAAATTCTTGTACTTCACCTCAAAATAGACTTAGGCCATGCATCTATTCAAGGGGGTATACTGCATGTAGACAGGAGAGGAGAGTAGGTCTCACTTGACTCAGCACTTCTTCTTTCTCAAGCCCTTCCCCTCTAATCTGCCCAGTAACCTTCCGCTGAGGTAATCCTTTACAGACAATTTTTACTTATCTTACTCTCTAATTAACCTCTCTCGGTCGGTATTGCGCCTAACGCAAATGTTGTCCTCCTGGTCAATGTACTTTTGGGTTGTATTCTAGGAGTTAACCAAGGTCTCCAACTTGCTCTTTGCAAGAGAATGAAAGAAGTCTCCTGAAGGTCGGATGCTGAGCTTAGTGGCATAGATAGCAACTCCCTTGTCCAACTAAGGGATCTTGACTACAACATTGTTAACTAGGCTACGTAGTCATGCAGAGATTCACCTTCACTCTACCTTATCAACTACAAGGATGACATGTCCTTGAGCGATGGCTTACTAGCCTTGAAATGGAGGGTGAATTTCTCCACCAACTCATCAAAGGAGCTGCTAGAGATCTCAAGCAAGTGGTTGAACCACACCCAAGCTACTTTCCTTAAGGTACTCGGGAAAGCCTTGCACATTATAGCCTTACACATTATAGCCTCCCCATGATTGTGAAGGTTCATAAGGGTACAGAACTGGAGGAGGTGGTCGTCAAGGTCTCTTGTACCGTCATAATGATCCAGGGACAGAAGTTTGCTATTGGGGGGCAACACTTCATCCTAGACTCCCCGGTGAAGGGGGTTCTATTGCTAACAACCAACCTAATGTCGCCAACATCCTTGCTCTCTTGTTGCTAAGAGAACTTCCTGACAATTGCATGGAGCTCATTGAGGTTGGCATCGTCTCTCAAATGAGCTTGTGTGCTATTGAGTGAGCTAGTATGTCCTGCAAGTCGGTTACTTGCTCATTGCTAACCAAAGCTCAGTCGCAGGTTGTTGCAAACCATAGCTAAGAACAGATAAGGCCGGTCACTGAATGGGTTTGAACTTGCATAAAGCTTAAAAAGAATCAATGGGGAAAGGAACAAAAGGGTGAAAGCAAAGGATGAAAATAATAAGCAAAACCTATGAACAGCTCCAGGGGATATGACACACTAATGGAACTTCTGAGGACTTACGGCACAATTCGATGTAACGTATGAATTAGTCCAATGAGGTTATTCTCCACCTGACCTTACTTAAGGGAAAGGATAACAGTAATGCTAAGAGTAAACAACAGCGTTTACGCAAGGAAGAAGGTACTTAAAAGTGTATTGAAGAATGTTTGATCTATTATAATTATAAGTACAAGAGTATTTATACTCGCAAACTAAGACAACTTGCCCAAAAAGGAAAAGACAAAAAGAACATTTCCTAAGGGAGGCGGGGGCAATGTACATATTATAAAGGGACAAAAATGAATATATAAGGAAAAAAATCATTAGTGCTACAAATTCTATATATGATACTATACACGTGGCGATGCGGCATTGGTTACGTTGTTAGGAGATAAGGACAAAAAGTACGGGTAGATGGGCTTACCCGAGTAAGGATGGCTTAATCAATCCAGATTCTCTCTCTCGACTTCTCGGCAAAGATGATGCCAAGTGATTGTATGGCTCTGCCCTACAGAGTACTCATCTACTCAGTAAACTATAGAATAATGGGCTATCATACGACATGGCATTAAAGGTGATTTGGTAAGGAAGTACTTGGCTTCGGCAGGGTTTCGTTATAACATAAGGATTCGATGTACCAGCCCCTCTAGTCCTCAAGCTCGACTACAAGTCAAGGGTCCCGTAGCTTAATTCCCATTATTCCCTCTGAGTTGTTTTGGATTTGGAATCAAATCTAAATGGTGTTCGCTCAGTCCTCCATCAGGGTGATATAGGCTAAGGTTGACAATGTTGAAGGCGTCAAAAACCCCATAGTCCTCAAGTAGCTACAACTTATAAGCGTTGTCACTAATTTTTTAGAGGACTCTGAAAGGTCCTTTCACCCTTGTAAATAGCTTGTTCTTCCTTTTGTTTGGGAACTTCTCCTTGCTAAGGTGTAGCCATACCAAGTCTCTCAACTAAAACTGTTTGGCCGACTGACCTTTGGTCTTTTTACACAATCTCCTAGTAACTTGGTTGATGTATCGAGTAACCTTGTCGTAGATGTGATGGAGAGATTGTGCTCTGGTCGAGGCGTTAGGATCCTCTTGTGTAGGTGCTAGTACAAGGGCGTGGTTGAGAGATAACTCGGGATTGAATCCATAGACTACCTTGAAGGGAGTATGCTTGGTGGTGTCATGTATGGTTCGGTTATAGGCGAATTCAACCACTAATAGGTAGACGACCTAATCAGCCATGTCCTTGCCCACTGCAGCTTGGAGTAGTAACCCCAAAGTACGATTAACCACCTCTATTTGGTCGTTGGTTTGGGGGTGACATAAGGTACTAAAGAGCAATTTAGTTCCCAGTCGACGCCACAGGGTTCTCTAGAAATGGCTCAAAAACTTTGGGTCTCTATTGGAGACTACACTTCTCGGCATGATGTGTATCCACACAACCTCCTGTAAGAAAAGAGAAGTAATAGCCGAAGCATCATTAGTTTTAGTACAAGGCACAAAGTATGCCATCTTACTAAACCGATCCATGACGACCATTACAGAATCTTTTCCTCAAGTAGTTCTCAATAGTCCGAGAACAAAGTTTATACTTAGCTTAGTCCACGGTCTCATCGAAACAATTAGGGGCATTGCTTTCCCTTGTTCGACTTGACACTTGGCCTTTCTGGACACAACACAGCCTTCTCTCACTCGATACACATCCCTTCTCATTTTCAGCAAAAAGAATTGGCCATTTAATAGTTTACAGGTTCTCCATTCTCCAAAGTGTCCGGAGAGTTCACTATCATAGGCTTCTCTGATTAATAATTCTCGTAAGGAACAAGTCGGTATGCACAGTTTCCCCATCGAAATAGATAGCCATCTTCCACATAATACTCATCTACTGTCCTCCTATCCATGCATCGCAAAATCATTGGTCCAAAGTATGAATCCTTGGAGTACTGTTCTTTGATATTCACAAAACCAGACAGCTTAGTCTGTATTTCTAACAAGAGCGCATGCCTCCTCGAAAGAGTATCTGCGACTACGTTGCTCTTTCCTTACTTGTATTTGATCATAAAATTGAATCCCTCAAAGAATTCAACCCATCTCGCTTACCACTTAGACAGTTTAGTCTGACTTTAGAGGTACCGCAGCGACTCGTGATTAGTATTTATGACAAATTCTCTCGGTAGTAGATAGTCCTATCACACTTGTAGTGCTCGGATTAATGCCAAGAGTTCCTTATCATATATGGAGTAATTTAACTAGGGTCTTCAGAGCTTCTCACCATGGATGGCAATTGGTTATCCTTCCTGCATCAAGACAGTGCCTATTCCAATACCTAACATGTTACACTTTAGCTCAAAAATTTTGTCATTCGGGTCGGCACTATATCTTCGGGCCAGCTTTTCTGCTCAACTCTGACATCTATCCTACTTCTCAGCTCGGTACTTGGTAGTATCCGGTGACTTGCCTATCCAGGTTGGCTAGTCGATACTTTGGTTGCTACTCAACTTCTTCTTTACCTCTCTACTTGTTGGGCAATCCTAACAGCTTCATCCATTGTGTTAAATCGTTGGAGTTCTACAATGTCTCAGATGTCTCCTCTCAACCTAGTGACAAACCTTGAAACTGTTCAGGTAGGTGGTTCCTCCACTTTGTATCTTATCATAAGCATTTGGAATTCTTGAACATATTCATCAACAGTGTAGCCTACTTGTCTTATCTCCTAAAGCCGTATGAAAGTATCTTGGAGATATGTTTTCGGCATGAATCTGTTTCTGAACAGTCTCTTCATCTCGGGCCAAGTATTAATCTCTTAATACCCCTCTCTTCTTCTCATGGCCTGAAAATTCTTCCACCACATGACGGCATATCTAGAAAATTCAACAACAATAGTCCTCACTTTCTCATAATACTCATACTAGTAATAATCAAACACACACTCTACCTTCTCTTCCCAATCCAGATACTGGTCAACATTCTCAAATCCATTGGAACTCGGAATCTAAAGTTTCACATGGTTGAATGCTCTAAGGATTCATATACGCTCCTCTCTAAAATACTCTTCTTCCTCCTCATCAAGCTCTCTCAAGTCTATCCTTCGCCTTACTTATCCACCAACTCCTTCACCTCGAAATGGTCAAGCTGGGTTCTGACCTCTAACAGGTTGAGCAGCTTATAGAGTGTTTTACGCAATCTCAGTAGGTCGACAAGACAGTGCATGAATAGCTCGGGTCAGATCTACCAGGAGGTTAGCTACCTCATTGAGTCTCTCGTCAGTGCTTCTAGGAGTTCTTTAAGACTAACGCCCATGGTAGATAACTCCACTATCATCACCGATACCAACATTCATATTTGGGTCTATCATTTTTCCTCACGGATTTAGAATTTAAACAAACACTTTAGAAAGTGAACAACTAATAACACCATAGTCAAATGAACTCAATAACTGACTCTATTTCACATAGGCAAAATAGAGCATAATAGAAATCTAAGAAGATTTAACTATAGTTCGCACAAAAGCTCTTCTTTGATACTAAGATGTTGCGAACCATAGCCAAAAACAAGCAAAGCCGATCGCTGAATGGGTCCAAGCTTACATAAAGCTTGAAAAGAATCAATGGGGAAAGGTACGAAAGGGTGAAAGTAAAGGATGAAAACAGTAAGCAAACCCACGAACAGCTCCAGAAGATAGGACACACCAATGGAACTTCCAAGAACTCATGGCATAATTCGATGTAACACACGAATTAGTCTAATGAGGTTACTTGTTACCTAACCTTACTTAAGGGAAAGGATAAGAGTGATGCCGAGAGTAAATAACAATGTTTACGTAGGGAAGAAGGTACTCAAAAGTGTATTGAAGATTGTCTTATCTGTTATAACTACAAATACAATGGTATTTATACTTATAGACAACCAATTTTTGCTCCCTCTTTTATTTTTCAAATTAGGTTATAGGGTCCTAAATTAGGAAAAGTTTAAAAAATAGAAAATTAAAGAAAGCCCAAAAACAAATAATAATAATAATAAAATAAATAAGAAAAAAATAGGAATTTTAGAAAAATATAAAAAAATAGGAAAATAAGAAAGAGCACAAAAAATAAGAAATTTAAAAATAAAATAATAATAATAATAATAAAAAAATGAGAAATTTTGAAAAGTCACAAAAAATTGAAAAAAAATAAAAGATTTTTAGAAAATAATATTTTATTAGAATAGATTTGTAATTTTAATCTAGGTTTAGGAGTTGAGCTGTTAAACTTGGGTTTAGATTTAAATCTAGCCCAAGCTAAACGAGTCCATATGTTCAATTTAATTGCACATATGGATAAGGCACATGCTAATGGCTTGACGATTAAGCATATAGGTATAATACTAACATTAAGCATGAGATCTTGGGTTTAAAACTTAGCAAAGGCAATGAGGCCTTTTTCTCATTTTTTTGGTTTTCAATCACATGAGGAGACTACTACATGTCAAGGTCTAATTGCACCACGTGTCCTGACACGTAGCATCATCGGAGTTATTGGCAGCTGACATAGCGCCACGTAGCATCCAGTGGCGTGTTACAAAATGACACATGACACACCGAGGTTGGTTGGCATGGTTGACGTAGCAGCACATTAGCCCACATTTTCCTCCCCTTTCCTTCCTTTTCCCTTCTTTTTCCTCTCTTTCCCTCGACTTTCTCCATGTTTCCAGCACTTTCCACTTCAGACCACCTACTTCAACATGATTTTTGAACCCTTTCTCATTGCAATTTCACCAAATTAATGGCAAAATTGCAAAATAGACATAGCTTATTGTGAATAGATACAAAAAACATGTCTAAATACAGTCAAATGAGCATTCAATTTGAGCTCCAAAAATCGGAAAAAAGTTGTTTTCCTGGGCATTCTTCATTAACTCGATATGAGCTTTCCTTATTTTCTAGGAACAATTCGAGTATAAAAGGAGCTTCAAGGAGTACACACAAAGACACACACCCAACAGAATCAACTCCCACACTCCCTATATCCATTTCCAATCACTTTCTCTCTCTACCAATATCTCTCTTCTTTGGTTTCTCTCTCTAGCGAACTCTAAGCTCAACCACCACTACGGTTCAGACCTCCACTCCATCAGCTCCCGGACACGACCACTCTCAACCTCTGCCGTGACCCCTAACCGCGCTACCAAGCAACCACCACCGAACCCTAATCACCCCCTCTCTCTCTCTTCGAACCACCATCCTCAGCCACCCTTAAGCAAAACCAACCAATCATACCCAGCAGCCCCCATACAGCCAAACCACCACTGTCACCCACAGTCAACTTTCGAAAACCACCCAAACAGCTCCAAAACACCAAGGCACTGAACTTATACCTCCCTCAATCTCCAATCTAATACTCAGAAAGACCATCACCCGCTCCTTTTGGTGGATGAAACAAGCTAAATTGAGCCTTACTATCGTTACTACTATGAAGGTATTGAAGCTCGACTTGAATCCAATGGAGCCGGCCCGACCCAACCTGATCCAACCCATCCAACCCACCTAGGTTCGACTCGTTCATCCAAATCTGTCTGAAGTTTTTTTTTTTTAAATATTTTTATTTTTAATTTTTTGTTTTATTTTATTTGTTGTTTTATTTTTTTTATTTGTTTTGTGTAAATGTAATAGAAAATACTAATAACGAAAAAAATATATAAAGAAAAAAAAAGAAAGGAAAAAGAAAAGAAAAACGAAGAAAGAAGAAAAAAAAAGAATAGGAAATATTTTATTTTGGTTTATTTTATTTTATTTTCACATTTAAACAAAAGAAAAACCATACAAAAAAGAGCTAACTAAAATAAATAAATAATAAAATAAAAAGAGAAAATTTACTTTTTGGCACTTTGAAAATCAATTTTTTTTTATAAAAATAAAACAGATCCTTTCCAAACTAGGGCATTTTAGGTTTTCCAAAAATAAAATCCAAATTAGAATTCTTTAATAATCTTTTCTCAAATCAACTTAAAATGGGTAAAAATGTAAAATCAGTAATTTTTCCAAAGTTAAAATCAATTAACTCACTATATTTTCATTAAAAGAACAACGGAAGTTTGATCTCGAATAGCGAGTACGTAAGCACCCGTACGCAAGTACATGGTGACTTAAAATATGAAAATTTTTATTTTTTCCATCTTTTAGATATTTATGTAAATTAATCAATTTAGTCGCATATATCATGATTAGATGTTTTTTAGAAATTAAAAAGGATATATTTGAAAAGCGAAGTTAAATTCGAAAAGTTAAAAGTGATACCCGTTTAGGGTTTAATAAATTAGCCCCCGAATTTAAATCTTTAGTTTTTAAAAAATTGTATTTATAACTTGGTTTTTTAATCGATAGGCCGGTAGCTAAGTTATAACCAATCCACCTAATTGGTTATAACTTAACCCTTTTTACCGACTCCGATCGAGTAACAACTCCAAATCTTTTCAAGTTGGAAAAAATGATCTTCTTTAAACCTTAGTCGAGGGTCAATATTAAACGGGTAAGGTTTAGTATTGATCGATTTAGAGAAGACCTAGTTTTATAAAAAGCACCAGGAGGGTAAAAAACTAAGCTCGACAGCTTGGCGACTCTACTGAGGAACGTTAAGAGGGCTAACCACTTAAAAACATTTCGAAATTAAAATCGCTTTTCAAATTACCCGCATTGTTTAGTTATTTATTTATTTATATATTGATTTATTTATTGTTGGCTTCATGTATATATTTGTTTTAATTAGCATATTTATTTTGTAAATAGCATACACCGACGCATGGGGTTTCATTTGTTACACCAAAAATGCTAGGTAGATGCGGTCAGACCCAGGCCGTCTTAAGACCCTAAAAGGGGGGCCATTGTGTAAGTTTCGGGTGTAGTGGGGCAACCACCATTCGGGGCTGATTAGGCCACCCCACTTAAGCTCATATGACCAATGAAAGTGTTTTCTAAAAACAAGTGAGGTTACAGAGCTTAAGGACCTTTTAGAACCCACCCTAATTGCATATACTTCATTCCAAACTTATGTTAATACACTATCCTTAAGAAATTGCAACCCTATTGATCATTTAAGAGATTATGCAAACAAGTTTTTGAAAATTACAGTAGGGTTGCAACTTAAGGAGTAATATATTAACCTAAGTGACCCTAGCATCTACATATTTTCACATTTTTTTTTTCTATCATTGCATCGATGATTGATCCTTGTCCATAAAATGTGTAGACTTAGGATGGCAGACAACTAAGTGAATGATCAGCCAAGTAATAGGCCACTAGATGCCTCTAGGTTTCACAAACAGGTGCTGAGAGATGAAATCACCTATTTGAAAGAAAAGCTCGAGTGTTCTGAAGCTCACAACCGAGCCTTAAGGTCTGTTTTGGCATAGGTCATTGGGAATATTTATGAAATGATAGAGGACCTTAAAGCCCGTTTACAAGACTTAATATAGGGTCTTTCCAGTTCAAGTCTAAGGAGCCTAGAATAAAATTCTTGAATAAAGTTTAGGTTCTCTACCTTTGTTTTTTGTATTCTCATCTTCCTTTTTCAAAAATAATAAAGCTCTCTTTAGTTCATCGTTCATCATTCTTTAAAATTCCCGTCTTTGTAAATTGTTTTCCATTTAACCACCATTCGATCTCATTTAGAAAAATGTAAATAAAATCCATAGGCTTGTAAATAGAAACTCAATATATATATATATAGAAACACCACCATCCTTATTTGTAAATTATTTTCTGAAAATAAACTTTACCTTTGTCTTTCTAAAAAAATTGAAAAAAAAAAACAAACAAACAAAAATGAAAATAAAAGTTGCCAATAGCTATAAATGCTTATGGGCCTATGGAACCAGCACAAGCTCAGGCCTCTAGCCCACTCAAGTGACCAACCTAAATACTTGATTTTCAAACCACACAAAGTCCCTTGACCTATTAAGGAAGCCAAATACGAGCCCCTTAGCCCATTCAAGCCAAGCACGAGCCCCTTGGCCCATTTAACCCCAAATATGAGCCCCTTTAACAAACATGAACCCTTTGGCCCACTCAAGCAGCTATCCCAAACACTTGGCTTTCAACACACACTAGACCTAGCCCTTTATCACCATCTAATCCAAATACAAGCCACTTGGCTAACACCAACCTTAGGTCCATTCAAGTAACCTACCCAAACACAGGCTACTTGGTTAACCATTCAACCTAAACACCGGCTTACCCAAACACAAGCCATTAGGCCAGCCAGCCAATCTGAACATGAGCTACAGCCCATTAAGGCTGCCAACCTGAGCACAATCCTTAACTCCTAAAAGTAACCAAGCTAAGCCAAAACCCTTGATTTATTTAGAAAGCCAAGCTCAATCATGAATCGAACTAGAACACAAAATCAAATACTAGAGCATGATTTAAGATATTAGGGGGCAAAACCCGATCTTAGGAAAATAAAAAAGTGGACTCCTCTTTAAGGAACCAGTAACTCACTTTTTGAAAAGTTTAGGATGAGAAGAGGCAAGCTTTATCCTATACACCGACTTGAAACACTTTGAGAGTTGATCGACATAATTGTGAAGATATTTTGGACTCATTCCTTAAAGGAGGTTCACTTTGAATGTAATACGTAGATTGAAGTGAAATTAGGCATTCACTTCTAAATCCTAAACACAATTATCTATTGTTCAACCTGTTGGACCTATTTAGAGAATTTCTAAATTTAAACCCTATCAAGAATCACCCCGCAATGGGGCAATTCGGAGGTTGGGATCATTGAGTAGAAGATAGGGGTAAGATTGGTTTATGCTTGTTTAAATAACATTAATTCAAAAATGACTTTTATTTCTGATAAATTATTTTTCTTTGAAATGAAGAAGAGCCAATTTTCTTTTTTAACCACCTCAAGCCTATACACTTGAAATCCATGGAATTAAGGTCTTGAATCATCAATGGAAACAGTCACTCTTAGGGCCAAAAGGAAAGAGAAAAATAATAAGAGATAGTAGAGCGAAGTAATTAAAAAAGAAAAAAGAGAGAAGAAAAAAAAAAGCCAAAGAATTGGGTCTGGAAGTATAGGACAAAAAGCCCAAAAAAATGTTTCACATCCCAATAGGGGCAACCAAACTAAATCAAAAGGACTAGGAGTCGATGCCCAAATAGCCTTAGAAAACACAATGCCTTAAATGACACTCTTAAGCCCGGAAACCCAAATTTCCATATATATACTAACACTTTGAAGCCTCTCTTACATATACTAAATCACATAAGGCCTCCTTACCCACAATACCGCCCTTATACATGTAAAAGCTCTTCAAATCTTAAAAGATAATATATCTTCAATAAAAATTGTTTTTGAAATAGGGGCAAGCATGCTTCTAATTTTTCCCCAAGGTTCTTGATTTGTACACCTGAGATTAATAAAAGTATTTTTGTCAAAACAAGCCTTTGCATTAATCTTTTTTTTTTTTAAACCCTTGGACCAAAAGCCTAAATTCATAAGGGTAAACCGAAAAAGACCTAACAGACAGGTCAAAGAGCATCACTTACAAAATGGACTATAATTTTTGGAACTGAAGTCGAGAGCGTAATCTAGACCGAGAGCGTGTAAGGAAGGCCTCTTTAACTAAACCAATTGTAAGTTACCTTCTCCTTAAGAATGGAATGACTTAAGATCACAAAACCCCTAAGAGAAGCCTTAGGGTTAGGAGCAGTAAGAAATTCCACATAATTACCAAAGATAGGGTTGGTTATAAGATTGTTCCTTAATAAGGGTTTATACCTATTGGCAAAACTTTCAAAAAAAAAAGAAAAATAAAAACAAAAGAGAGAGAAAGTAAAGGCTCATCACAAAATCTTTTATTCAAATCCATGTCGGCTCGAATAGCCAAGTTTTTAATCCATGTCATCCAAGGTCATCATTTTTCTAGTTTAAGTCATTCTTCCCTAATTATGGTTTTTAATGTCCTTCAAACTCTTTTTTTCAAATCAAGGGGCTTATCCTTACTCTTTTCCTTGTTCATAAATGGTTTTTCAACAATCTCTCTGTAAATACTTTTCTAAGCAAAAGTGTCTTTTGAAACTGGTTGCTTGCCTTACATTAGTTCTTCAATCCTTCATCGTTTTTCTCTTAGGGTTCAAGCTAGCTCTTAAAGCGCTGATCCCTCTTTTATTCTTTATAGGGTTCCAGCCAACCTTTAGAGCGCTGTCCCATTTTTCTCTTAGGGTTCAAGTCAACTTTTAAAGCATTGATCCCTCTTTTATTCTTTTAAGAGCTCTAGCTAGCCTTTGGGGCACTGCCTCATCTTTATAAGGTATTAGCTGGCTCTTAGAGCATTAACCCTTACTTTATTTCTTTTTATGGCTCTAGCTAGCCTTTAGGGCGTTGTCCCGTCTTTCTAGGGTGTTAACTAACTCTTAAAGCTGACTCTTCATTTATTCTTTTTAGGGCTCTAGCAAGCCTTTAAGGCAATGTCCCATCTTTCTAGGGTGTTAGCTAACTCTTAGAGCTGACCATTCTTTTATTCCTTTTAGGGTTCTAACTAGCCTTTAAGGCACTGTCCGGTCTTTCTCTTAGGGTTCAAGCTAGCTCTTAAAGCTCTAATCCCTCTCTTATTCTTTTCAAGGTTCCAGCCAGCCTTTAGGGTGCTATCTCATCTTTCTATTAGGGTTCAAGTAAGCTTTTAAAGCACTGATCCCTCTCTTATTAGGGTTCTAACTAACCTTTAAGGCATTGTCTCATTCTTCTTAGAGTCTTAGTCAACTCTAGGAACGCTTTGCCTACCTTGGTTAGTCAGCTCATTAGGGTACAACTAAGTTCGCCCATCCTTCTTAGGGTCTTAGCTAGCTCTAGGACTACTTTGCCTGCCTTGGTTAGTCAACTCATTAGAGTATGACCAAGTTCACTCATCTTTCTTAGGGTCTTAGCCAGCTCTAGGAGCGCTTTGCCCGCCTTGGTTAGTCAGCTCATCAGGGCACAACTAAGTTCGCTCATCAGGGTACAACCAAGTTCGCTCATCCTTCTTAGAGTCTTAGCCAGCTCTAGGAGCGCTTTGCTTGCCTTGGTTAGTCAGCTCATTAGGGCATGACCAAATTCGCTCATCCTTCTTAAGAGGAGCGCTTTGCCCGCCTTGGTTAGTCAGCTCATTAGAGTACAACCAAGTTCGCTCATCCTTCTTAAAGTCTTAGCCAGCTCTAAGAACGCTTTGCCCGCCTTGGTTAGTCAGCTCATTAGGGCACGACTAAGTTCGCTCATCCTTCTTAGGGTCTTAACCAACTCTAGGAGCGTTTTGCCTACCTTAGTTAGTTAGCTCATTAGGGTACAACCAAGATTGCTCATTCTTTTTAAGGTCTTAGCCAGCTCTAGGAGCGCTTTGCCTATTTTACCTCAGTTCATAAGAGCATGACCAGACTTCAATTATTTTTTCAATCTTTTGACCAACTCTTAGAGCACCACCCTTCTCTTCTCTAAATCCCCAATGGATTGGACCTATAATAGCTAGCTAGCTATAGCTCTTTAGCGTTTCTTAGTATAAAATCCGCTCTTAGGGCAAAAATAGTATCTATTTTATATTTGTGGCTAAATTTTGCTCAAACTATATCACAAAAAAGAGCAGTTGTAAATACCCAATTTTTGCCCCCTTCCCCCTACTTTTATTTTTCAAATTAGGTTATAGGGTCCTAAATTAGGAAAAGTTTAAAAAATAAAAAATTAAAGAAAGCCCAAAAAAATAACAAAATAAATAAGAAAAAATAGGAATTTTAGAAAAATATAAAAAAATAAGAAAATAGGAAAAAAACACAAAAAATAAGAAATTTAAAAAATAATAATAATAATACAAAAAATGAGAAATTTTGAAAAGTCACAAAAAATTGAAAAAAAATAAAAAAATTTTAGAAAATAACATTTTATTAGAATAGATTTGTAATTTTAATCTAGGTTTAGGAGTTGGGCCGTTAAACCTGGGTTTAGATAATACCCACAAACTAAGGTAACTTGTTCAAAAGGGAAAAAGACAAAATGGACATTTCCTAAGAGAGGCAATGTATATGTTATAAAGGAGCAAAAATTAATATATAAGGAAAATAATCATTGGTGCTACAAATTCTACATGTAATATTGTACACGTGGCGATGCGGCATTGGCGAGGTCGTTAGGAAATACAAATAAAAAGTACAAACAGATAGGTTTGTCTAAGTAAGGATAGCTTAATCAATCCGGATTCTCTCTTGACTTCTCGACAAATATGATGTCGAGTGATTGTATGGCTCAACATTAGAGAATACTCATCTACTCAGCAAACCGCAAAATAATAAGCTGTCATACGGCACGGTATTAAAGGTGATTCGGCAAAGAAGTACTCGGCCTTAGTAGGGATTGATTGGAACATAAGGATTCAACATATCAGCTCTTCTAGTCATCGGGTTTGGCTGTGAGTCAAGAGTCCCGTAGCTTAATTCCCATCACAAGTAGCCGTATAGGGGATCATGATGTTAATCCCTACCATTTTGCGACTGTTGCTCGTAGTTCTACCCAATGCGGGCATCAAATGCTTTAGGGGGTAAGTTTGCGTGCTATGCCCCTTAGCTTCTTCAAGGTGAACACAAAGTAGCCTATTTTGAGCAGCAAATTCCTCATCCAGGCGTTCCGAGCGCTTCAGGTGTTTCGAGCGCCCTCTAATGTTTCCTTTAGAAGGAGTTGGTTCTCTACGAGTTGGTTATTTACGAAATTGCGGTTCTCTTAATCATCGCAGTAAGACATGATGTCCAAGAATTGTATGTAGGGAATGTGTTTAGTGTGTTTAATGTGTTTAGGGTTTTTTGTGTAAGAATTCAATTTCCCACAAACAACGCCAAATGTCATCTCAAGATATTTTTCGATTGAAGTTAAGCTTTGCATGTTAGGTAAGCCTACAAAATAGAACACTGTGAAGGGATACCAGACCATTATTCAGCGTGGTCACTTCAATATTTAAGTCAACAAAGTGTTTTGGAGAGCATGTAATGCTTAAGAGCAATAAACAAACTTAAGTACGCAAAGTATAAAGAGTTTTACTGTTAGGTAGTAATATGGTATTTATAATGAAATGGAGCCAGCAGTTATGAGGATAGTTAGTGAGTGGAGCTTCCTTTGTAAGTATTGAGTAGAGCTTCCTCTACAAGTATTAGAGAGTGGGCCCATAGTATCCGACGTGTCCCATATATGCAGGAGGTGGCTGTTGACTTAGTCTCCTATCCTTATTCAGTATTTTCTAGCTGTTAAAGGAGTTCTTAGGATCAGTCAAGCTGGGTCTAAGGCTTGAGCATAGGGCGACGAGCTCCAAATGGTAAGGCATATTAGATCTAAACGAACTTGAAGAGTCCATATCTAAAGAGTTCTGTAAACAATTTATATCTTATGGTTTCTATACGAGACAGGTGTTAAGAGTGATTTTAAAATAAATTTTGATTCGAAAATTTAGAAACCGATACCTTATAAGGGAAGGCATGAATAGAATCTCATACCTTACTAATGTTTAACCTATTCACACACTCACCCTTGAATTTTCATATTTGTTTATTTTGATTTCATTTTTATATGAAACCGGTTCAATTCTAACACCTAAAGTAAATCACAAATCCTAATATTATCCTTCAATCTAATCACTAATACAAGAACCAAATATTCTGTTTGTTTTGGTTGGATTTAGGATTCAATTGCTTTCTCTGAAAGGTTAACTAATCTTGTCAATCGACGCGGAAGATGTGAACTCTTGGACGAAAAACAAACTATCTCCGTCGTGTTTGAAGTCAGTGAAGCGTATCACTTGGGAACTTTTTCTTTTTCTTTTTCTTTTTTTTTTTGGGTTAAATCACTTGGGAACTTTGACAAAGTGACTTGTCCTCATTCTTTCTGGGTGGGGCCACATCAACATCGTGTCTTACACGATGTGTTTTCTTTCGTTTGTTCTTCGATATCCTTTTCTTTATTCCAAATCATAGAAAAGCCCCTGAACAAAGAACCATTATTTTTTTCACTCCATGGGAAGTGGAGAATTCTACGGATAATAATGTTAGGGAAAGGAAACTTCTTGAATTCTAGAATTTCTTTCCATTTCCTCTCAATCAGCGTTTGGTCAATTTGTCTCGACTGCATATATTTTGAGTCCAAGTCTCCTCCAATAACGCGTGAGTCGGGATATTCAAAATCAACCAGATGCGATTACGCCTATATAATGACAGCTAAATGACCTATCCTCAAAAGCAAGAGAAACAACATGAAAGTTCAAATTGTTCCTCTTAAGTTTCTCCTTCTCAATCTGTGTATCTCATGTTTTACCACATTAGCATCTCCTACCTTGTTATTCCAGGTAAGTAATCAGACTAATTCATGGAGTGAGTTATAATTTCACGGAAAATGTTTTTGAATTCTTTTCTCTTTTCCCGATATTTTCCAATATTTACACAGAAATCGACCTTCGTTGTGGTTATTAGTAACTTTTAGTTGGAGGTGATATTAAACCGGTCATTATCGTGAAACAAAAATATAAATAGAAAATACGAGAATGATCCTACCCCAAAAAATAAATAAATAAATAAAAAACACTGCCCATGATGTCTTGTTTGATCCTGTTAAATGCTTAATATTGTAGGGGTTCAATTGGGAATCATGTAACAAGGAAGGAGGATGGTATAATTCATTAAAGAATAACATTGATGATTTAGCAAATGCTGGAGTTACTCATGTATGGCTTCCTCCACCATCTCAATCTGCTGCACCACAAGGTACTTGAATTACCTGCTTATATGTTTGCTCGGTTATAATAGTCATAAATTTTCCCTGCTACGTTTTTGTGATGATGCCAAAGTTCATTGACATTTAGTTAATCGAAATTTTTTTGGACAATTGTAAATACTTGCCTGCAGTATTAGTTATGACTTATGTGTCGTAGATATTCTAGACTCAAAGCGTTTTTATCAAGTCCATTAAACTTTTGAAAATGCCTACTTACCCAAAAACCGCCGCTAAAAGGTACATAACTAGTGATGGTTATAGACGTAAGTAGGAGGTAAAGATGCTTTGTGAGAGTTTAAAGTGCCTATCCATACTTGACCGAAAGTTTTTCTAGTTGTGTTTACAGTTTACCCCAGATTTTACGAAACTGTTGTTTTTCAATTTCGATGCCATCTTCTTCCCAGGATACTTGCCAGGAAGGCTATATGATCTTGATGCATCAAAATATGGAAATGGGAATGAGCTAAAGTCCCTTATTGGCACTTTCCATCAAAAGGGGATTAAGTGCTTAGCTGACATAGTTATAAACCACAGAACTGCAGAAGAGCAGGACAGCAGAGGCATATGGTGCATTTTCGAAGGGGGTACTCAAGATGACCGTCTTGATTGGGGGCCGCACATGATTTGCCGTGATGACACTGATTATTCTGATGGAACAGGGAATCTTGATACTGGAGAACCCTATAAACCCGCCCCGGATATTGATCATCTCAATCAGAGGGTGCAAAAAGAGTTGTCAGAATGGATGAATTGGTTAAAGACAGAAATCGGGTTTGATGGATGGAGATTTGATTTTGTAAGAGGATACGCCCCAAGTATTACAAAGATATATATGCAACAAACAATGCCTGATTTTGCGGTTGGAGAGAACTGGAATTCCCTATCCTATGGGCAGGATGGGAAACCGGATTCAAACCAAGACGCAGCTCGCAATGTCTTGAGGGATTGGGTGCAAGCTGCAGGTGGAGCAACCACAGCATTTGATTTCACTACAAAAGGGATCCTTCAGGTTGCTGTGCAGGGGGAGCTGTGGCGGTTGAAGGACTTAAATGGGCAGCCTCCTGGACTGATTGGCATAATGCCACAAAATGCTGTAACTTTTATTGATAATCATGACACTGGTTCTACCCAAAAGCAATGGCCTTTCCCATCTGATAAAGTTATGCAAGGATATGCTTACATCCTCACACACCCAGGAATTCCTTGCATAGTAAGTTGCTAACATCTTTTACCATCATTTTTATGTCTTCTTCAAATTTATATGCTACAATAATTGCATAGATACCTCTAAAGTTATCGGCCATGTACAAATAGACCTCTTAACTACAAAAGTATAACCTCACCTCCTCATAAATTTTTGAAAATATGCACATGTATCTTAGCGTGACTAAAAGTGATTAAGCAACAAACTTTTGGATATGTACATATTAGCAATTTGTCCAACAATCACATTTAGTTGTTGCACATGCATCACGAGTACTCCATCTGCTAGTTTTCAAAAAATTTGGACGCTTAAAACATGTTTTGAGAATTCATGGGATCTATCTGCTAATCAATATCCGTTGACACATATTTGCAATTTGTCCTGCAATTACATGTTTTCTGTAATAAGAAAAAATGCCTACTATCATACAATACATTCTTTTCCATAAGTTTCATGTCATCGAAAAATAATAAATTTAAGTCAATCATAAAGTTTAAGCCTTACCTATGATTATGTATATGTTGGTGCATCAAATGTTGTATAACTTAAGACCCACTACTACGATACCCATGATATATTTTCCCTCTTCTCATAAGATGTTTGCTTTGGTTTTATTGCAGTTTTATGATCACTTCTTTGACTGGGCGCTAAAGGAAGAGATTACTAAGTTGACAGCAATCAGGACTAGAAATGGGATCAACGAGAATAGCAAAGTCAACATACTGGCATCTGATTCTGATCTTTATGTTGCGGCCATTGATGACAAAATTATTATGAAGATAGGGTCCAGGTATGAAGTTGGCAACCTTGTTCCACCAAATTACCAGGTTGCTACTTCTGGAAACGATTACGCTGTGTGGGAAAAGAAGTGAGACTCCATTTTAAGCGTCAAATCTCAAATTTCTTTCCCAAACAAGAAGAAGGAAAAAGAAAAAGAAAAAAGTCCTTGTACTTTGTCAATGAAGAGATTGGCAAGCATGTTTCCACTAATGTATTGCGTGTACGTCATGAATAATCGATTGATGCCCAATGGTTCAGTTGTAATGTTACGAGCAATTGAGAGGATTTCATAAAGATTTATGGACCTCTCACGAATAATGAACCAATTTACGAAATATAGATGATTAAGTAAATTCTTTTTCTTCTTGTTTTTTCCCTATTTTTCTGAATTTTATTTTTGTGAAAACTAAATTAACACCACGATTTTGTGTCCTTATTTTCCGTTTCTTTGTAAATCAATTAAATATAAAACACCAAAGGGTAAAAAAAAAAAAAGTCCACAGATTATTCTACCGGCTGAATTACTTCTATGCAAATGCAGGTTCATTTTCCTAAATTCTTTCGTCCTGCGTTTGGAAGAATATCGATAAATGAAAATTGAAAGCTCTGTTTAATAGTTAGAATTACGAGAAGAAAATCCTAGCAGGTTATGTTTTTAATGACCCCTCGACATATGTTAAAAATTGGTAAACTAAAATAAAATTTGGTTAAATTGGAATAATATATAACGTAAATTACTTGGTATGTACGAGTAAATAAGAAAATTAGCACGTAGGAGGCTTTATACCCACTTAGACAATCTTGAAGTCCGCAATCTGGAAATTTAATGTGATACAAGTAGTTTGCACTTGTCACAAGCAAAAAGGAAATCAACGGTAAATTGTCTCGTTCGACAAGCATTGATTCACTGCTATTTTGCGTGATGATTTTGAGTTAATCTATACATTTTCAAGAGTGGAAAGCCTTTGTCTCTTATGCCTCATTCGATTAATCCCATTGAAAAGAATTATGAGGAGTCGAAGTTATTATTGTTTTCCATGAGATTTTCTCTTCGGCACAACAAAAGTGAATTTTATTTATAGATTACACGTTTTGAACAACGGTATAAAATGTAGATACATAGCCTGTCAAAAGATTAACATGAAAATCTTAAGCTTATAAAGAGAGAACGAGAGTTAGGTTTCCCAACTGAAGCAACACATCACTCTTGTAGTATTTGAAACCTAATCCACCAAAGTTCCCATCCTAAATTCAAATCTAAACCCATTTCTAAACAATGTCTCCAATCAAAATCACCAATTAAGCACAAAATCAAGAGGGAAACCATAACCCACCTGGAACTGTAGCTTAAATTTTGCTTTTGAAGTAAGGATTCTTCAAGATCTACAAATTTCAAGTCCAAATCATGCAAAAATGCAAGATCAACATCAAATCAAACTTCTAAAAGTACAAATCTATAAATTCTGCAATACATATACTAGATCTAGCTAAATTAACCTTGAAACTTGAATTAAACTCATCTATTTGGTCCTTAAGCTTCTAAACCAAGCATTCCTCTTTAATTTCATTGAGATTACACACTTAAAATTAGTAATTAACTTAAGCAATCTACAATTTAAGTTTAATTGAACCGATTTGGGAATCTATTCATCACATTGGGTTGATAAGCATAAGCTTGATTAAAGTCTTCAATTGTACTTTGATCCTCTAAGAAATGATTAAATTAATCAAGATAGAAAGCCAATTGATCTCCCTCTCCTAAGAGAGCGGCATAAGCTAAGAGAAAAGAGAAAGAGGTAACTTCTAGAAACTCACAACTTTGAATTATAACCAACTTATAATAATCTTTCCCTCTAAATGCATTAAAAATTGATTAAATGACATAATTATTCTTACCTTCTATTTTAAAAGCTATGACTAGAAATGTAAATCTAAAATATCCTCTTTTAAGTATAGCCATACATAAAATTACCTTAATTTTCTCTACTAAGAAATAAAGGAAATGAGTTATTTTTAGAATTTGATTAATTTAATAATCTTAAACAAAAACTTGATGGGTGGAAAATTTTAAATTATTATTATACCCTTACTCTTAAATATCCTCTTTAATAATCTTAATTAATTCATTTAGCTAGGATATTACAATATGTATGCATTTGTATGCAGTTAACCTCTATACGCCCTGGATGCGCTTTGATCTACAGGCTAAGTAGATTGCACAACCAAGCCTGACTCTTTTATGTAGCTTTACGAATTAGGTGCAAGTGCTTGATGCAAACACTTTATGCTAATTTCTCAACTCTAGATTATGGTCACAAGTAGAGGTGTGCAAACAGGTTTTGGCCCGCGAGCTAACCCGTTTAACTTACTTTTAAAGTAGGTTTGGGTTAGATTTTTTCAACCTGTATAAAAGAGAGCCGTTTTGGCCTAACCTGTTTAACCTACGGGTTTTAGTGGGCTAACCCATAACGAGTCAAGTTGGCCTGCTTTTATTTAAAAAAAAAAAACCTAATTTGAAATATCAAGTTAGCAAAACAAGCAGCAAACATGACATATACATACTCAAGTCAAACAAATTGCATTTTATTTACTTTTTCTCAAACCTTAACCCTAAGTTACTCACTCACTCTTCCTCTTCTCTCCTCTCCTCTATTAATCGACACAATCCCATTCACTAATCGCCAGTTGCCATCAATCAGGCAATCACCATTGTCTCCAGTCTCGAGTCAAGTATCACCACTATCCTTTATGTGTAAGCATCCTCTCTCTTGTTATCCTTTATTTGTGCTATTGTATGTGTATGTACTATTATGCATGTGTATAATGTCGCCAATCACCATTCGTATGTATATTATTATGTGTATGTATGCTGTTGTAGTGTTGTTAAGGTTGTGTATTGTGCGTATATGTACTATTATGTTGTGCATTGTGTTTTGTTCTGTCACCACTTGCCAATCGCATTTGTGTGCATACTGTTGTGTTGTATGCATTGAAAAGGAGTCGAATGATGAATTGAGGAGGAGCTTTTGGTTTTTAATGCTAAGGTTGTGCTTCCCTGCTTTGTAATAGTCTGTTCTATGTGACTTTGTGACTTGTGAGTGCCAAAATTCTCCTATACATCCAGTCTCTATCAGTTAATGTATGGTTCAGTCGATTCGATACTTCAATCAATTATTTATCCATTGAAATTTAGTTTATAAAATAGATTTCAATGCTTACAAATTGATTGAACTGTTGAACTATATGGTTTACATAGATCGAACTTGGGGTAGAATTTTTCATAGTAAATGTGACTAAAAGTCAACAAAGCCAGCATGTGAATTTTTGCTATATGTGGTTGTGCTGTTTTTTAGTTATGAAAAGTAGTAATTAAAAAGACAAGACCAGCTAGATGTATTTTCAGTGGTATAACCTCATTGTTTATGTGCAATTTTATTGGCTGCTGATAAATTTCGACCATCTTCTAATTTAGTATGTGCAACCAGACATCTAGACCACCTCTTTTGAATCAGAATAAGGTTTGGACACACAGCTAAAATTGGATATTAGCTTAGCTAACACATGTTTTAACAATGCAGAGGTTCTCCATTATTATTGATTGTGACTTTGAGAGTTATTGGTGGAATCATATTAGCAAGATATTTACTAGATGTAAACGAAAGAGGGGCAATCGACTACTAAGTTAGTAGTGGAGTAACAAGTTGGCATGGTTAAAAACATAAAATTCTTTATCACAACATAGTAGTGCGGGGCCTATAGTTTCCATCTAGCTGTAAAATGAAAATCTTTTATACTTTCCAAGCCTCAACATAGAATATCAATCTGCTATAATATATAATTCAAGTAATTTTTATCATTTACATATTTGCATAAGTAATACCTTTCTCAAATTTGTTTTAGCTATTCATAATTTTGAATTGTTATTACTTATACAAGTTTGTTACATATATATATATATATACATACATGAGTCAATATAAAATGACATTGCTCTAGATATCTCTCATATCATCTCTTATATTCATATGTTTAAAGATAGCCAAATAATATAAAACTAACAATTTAAATTAGATGAAACCAATTGTATTAAAAATGATTTATAAACATATATTTACTAATATTCTATTGGTTAATAAGGATTCTTTTTTCTTCTACTTACATATTAAAGAGAAGTGTTCATTATATGAAAAATAACAAAGTTATAATTTCTTTAAAGAGCTATAATACTTTCAAAAATAATATTTCATATAAAAATATAGCCATATGAACCTAATAATTTATATTGAATGATTGTAATTACACCATATATAAGATAATTTATGAACATATATTGTTAATACCTTATATAAGATAATTTCTATTGGTATATGTATAATCCAGACATGCCATAGGCCCTTATTAGATAGTTATAATACATTAAAACTTTTCTAAATAAAATTGTCATGCCGTTTAAATCTCTTCTAATCATTGCCATCTACGATTGGAAATCTCGTCCAGTTTACATGCAATGCATTCTCTAAGTTCATGAAATTCGAAAGACGAATTAAGTGGTAGATTTTTAAAGGGTATGCAATTCAATGTAATTAAGGATATGGTTTTCACTAGGATATCGAACATATAGATTGAATAATAAGTTTGTAAATATATTTGAAAATTACACCCATAAACCTCTAATCCAATCTCAGTCCTAATTTTCCATACAGTGATGGAAACTGTTAAAGTAACGAGACGAAGGGACTATGTTAGCGGCCTTTATGTATGTACTGTTGTGTTGTGCATATGTGTTCTATTCTCTCCAATTTGTCCTTTTCTTTTTCATTAAGAAACGATAATTCCTTCACATTTTCTACCAAATTTCCCTTTTGAAATGAATCGTGCACAGTTGAAGGACCTTTAGTACATCCTTATCTCCAAGTTTTGGACACATCCATAAAAAATAAAGGATCTCGACGCGGAGATCCCAAATAATAATAAAGAGATCTTGTGTTTGGTTCCTGTCAAAGAAAGGATAAGTGCTTAATTTTATTTAATTTATTTATTTCATTTCATTCTATTTGACATCTTGTCAAGTGTTCATGTCGTTGGTTTTTCTTTGTGTTTTTGCTACAATAACATGTAGATTTCTAATTATCTTCATGCTGTTGCAAAGTTTTAAAGATATTAATATAATATCTTAAAAATTCATAAATCTTTTAAGGTATATAAGTAGACAACAATATTAAAATCTTAATTCACAATATAGATGAGATAAATCAAGTTAGAACCCATATTTTAGGCAATAATATGGGCTTGTGTTTCATGGTCCTTTTATTTGTTTTTATTGTTTGGAATTAATTTGACATGTGATTCATATGTTTTGTCAACAACAAAATGGGGCATACCGTAGAATTCTTTTCAGTCCATATAATGATAAATTCATTATATTAATTGTTATTTTGTCTTTTGTGTTTCATTTTTAATATAGATCAAAATATCAATACTACTGATGATACAACTATCCAACATATCAAGGTAGATGATGAGTCAGAAGCACATAGAAATGATGTTGGTGATCCATCTAATGCTATTACTACTGGAACATCTCAAGGGTCTGTTGAACCTTAAGGTAAGAGACTTAAAGCAAATACTTCTCCTGTTTGGAAAGCATTTATAAAGATAAGAAAAGGAAAAGATGGTAAAAAATGAGCTAGATGTAATGGATGAAAGAATAAATATGTTGTTGGGGGATCTAAGTATAGGACATCTACTTTAATTTGACATATCGAAAAGTATCATTTGCTTCCTAAGTATCATGATGTAGGTAAAACGATCATTGATCAATCAGGAAAATTAAAGTCAAGAAAAGTGGACTATAAAGTTGCTCGTGAAATTTTGTCAATGGCAATAATTGAACACAATCTTCCTTTTTCATTTATTGAATATAAGAGGATTATACAACTTGTAAAGCATTTCAATCCTGATTATATGCCTATTTCTAGGAAAACAGCCACATCTGATGTGCAGAGATTATACTTAAACGAAAAGGAGAAGTTGAAAAAAGTTTTGAAAAAAGTTCCCGATAAAGTATGTTTGATATCAGACTTATGGACAGTTTGCACTAGTGAGGGTTACATTTGTTTAATTGTTCATTTTGTAGATGAAGATTGGAAGCTGAATAATAAAATTCTTTCCTTTTGTTTTATGCCCTCTCCTCATTCGAGACTTAAATTATTAAAGAAAATGTTTGATTTTTTGAAAGATTGGGGCATTAATTGAAAGGTTTTTTCTCTTACCTTGGACAATGCATCTGCTAATGATTGCATGCAAGATTTCCTAAAAGATCAGCTTAATTTACAAGGTATTTTGTTGTATGGTGGGGAATTTTTTCATGTTAGATGTTGTACCCACATTCTTCATCTGATTGTTAAGGATGGTTTGACAATAGGTAGCGACGCTTTACATAAGAGAGAGTGTAAAGTATATAAAAGGGTCTAAAAGCCGAATGAAACAGTTTTGGAAGTATGTTAATGAAGTTGGCATTAGTGATACCGGTATTGATTTGCATTTAGATGTAGCAACCAAATGGAACTCAACTTATCTCATGCTTGAAAGTGCTTTAAAGTATCAGCTTACCTTTTTCTACTTTCAATTAAATGATTCCAATTATAAATATTGTCCATCAATGGAGGAGTAGGAAAGAGCACAAATATTATGCAAATTTTTTAGTCCTTTTTATATCATTACAAACTTAATGTCTGGGTCCTCGCATTTGACTTCAAATCTATATTTTTTGCAAGTATGGAGAAAAGAGTGTTTGTTGAATGAGAACTTAACAAGTGAGGATTTTGTTATAAGGGATATGTCTATTAAGATGAAGCAAAAATTTGATAAATATTGGAAGCAATATAGCATTATCCTTGCACTTGGAGCAGTTTTTGATCCTTAAATGAAGTTCAATTTTTTTTAAGTTCTGTTTTAATAAAGTTGATTCGCTTTGTTGTGAAGAGAAATTAGATAAAATCTAGACTAAGTTATATAGGTTATTTGACGAGTATGACTGTAGTTAGGGAAGAAATACAATATGTAGTAGCTCTCAAGTTAGATCTTCTCAAACACTTACATGTAGAGGTAAAGGGAAAGGACCTATAGGGAACATTGGACTCGGAAAAAGTTTAGGTATCGACTTTGCCACTCTTGATGTAACTTTAACCAATCTAGTTATTTATTTATTTATTTTGTGATAATGTCAGGATGCATTATCTATGATTAATGATAATTAACTTTTTTTTCCCTTTATGATGTAAGAGCATTGTCAAATTAAGGTATACACTATCGGTAAGTCTTCCTTAGATCTATATTTAGAAGAACTAGTAATAGATATGACTTTTTACTCAATGTCAAAGGTATCTAGATTTATGTATAATGGCTTCCGATGTTCTTAGGATTCCAATTACTACAGTTGCTTCTGAGTCTACTTTTAGTATCGGTGCTCGTGTTTTTACCAAGTATCGTAGTAGCATGCTTCCTGACAATGTGAAAGCTTTAGTTTGCATACGTAATTGGTTACAAGGATTCAATTGGGAAGGTAGTTTTTTCATTTAAATGAAATGTAATCTTGATTTCTGATTTTTTTTTTTAATATTTCCATCTAATTATTTGTTATTTTGTGAATTGTAGATGAAGGTGAAAAAAGACTTGAAACAACATTGTTAAGGGAGGATTCAAACATGATCATTAATGAAGAATGATTATCTAAGAAATTTATCTTCTTCTTTTTTGTTAGAAGATCTACTCTTGAATTTATTTTGAAAATTTATCTTTTTATTCTCATCAAAGGAGTCTCATGAATTGTATCTTTTTATATGGATAGTTTTGGATGTTTGATGAAATATTGAAGTGGTAAGGTGATTTAGTTGATTTGTTTCGTTGCTTACACCACTTGATTAGTCATTATTCCTCTATTATATAAGTTTTGTCTGTCTTTTGGTCTTAAAAGCTTCTTTCTTGAGATACCATAGATCTTTATTGTCTGCTTGGCTTTTTCTTCTTATGTTACATTTGATTTATTGCATCAAAAACAAAAGGTAGCAAATGGACCAAAGTGAAACAAAACATGCACCATTGTCTGTCCAACTTACTTTTACTAGAGTAGGAAATTAGAAATGGACAGATATAGATTGAAATGAGTGAAACAATCCAAATTTCTTATTTGTTATCTTAGAAATAATTTTACGACTCTCTAGCATAGCTTAGATTAGGAAAATTGTTGAGATAAATGCACTTAGCATATGTATCTTTAATTTTTTGTGATTTATTTTTAATTTACTAATTTCATTAAAAAATTAATAGGTTGGCCCATTTAACCCATCGGCCAAAATGAGATGGGTTGGGCCAGTAAAATTTTAGCTCGTTTATAAAATGGGTCAAAATTGGTTAACCCATTTAACCCGTGAGTCAAATTGGGCTAGGCCAAGCCAGGTTGACCCATTTAACCCACTTACACACCTCTAGTCACAAGCATAAGTTATATTCATATCAGGACCAACTTATGTTTAATTAATAGTCAAGTATTGATACTCAATTTTGGCCTAACCCGAGACTCAACTCTAATAAAGATCTTTAAAGGTCTATTGGCACTTAAAGGACTAAACTCCCTACCTTCTTCAAGTGTTCCAACTTGCTCGAACATCTCAACGATCTCCAAGCCCCATAAGGATCCATCCTCTGAGCACTTGATCTTGAGGACTCAAACGATCACCCTAGCGAGCACCATCCTTAAGGTTCACCCTGCATTCGAGGACTCCACCAACATTTTAGCCAAGCTTAAGATGTGAGAAATCACTCTACCGTCCAACCCAAGCACAAGGGATAAGCATACTCCACGAGCTCCTTCTAAGGCTTAGCTTTCCACTCGTGATACGGTCACACCACCTCTCTCTTATCTCCTCACCCCTTTTTGTCTCTAACATTAGCATCCTGTCCCAACTCATTAATTACGTCTTGACATTCGTAATGTGGCCATCGTATTCGACATACTCTAAAGGTGTCAAATCCCCATATTATAGACATAACTGCCAGTATAGTTATGGCCAACCAACTCTCAGAACCACCTTATCACCTCCGCAACGCATATCTCTTACCTACTACTAAGTACAAACGAGTCCTAAGTTAATATGTATCTAAGTAGTTGTACCTCCTTACACTATAAATAGCACAAGAGGCCAATAAGTAAAGGGATTGCTTTCTCTTAATCTCTAGTTCCAAAACCCCCATGCAAAATATTCCTCTTCAGCACCCAAATCATACATGCACTCAAGTACTATCCTTGAGGATTGATAGTGTACAATGAACTATTAATCCATATTTCCTTGTCCTCCTTGCTAACTTGAGCGTTGGAGGGCCTTATGGACACACCCATAGGGTGCTTTTTGTAGGTGATGAGAAGTCAAGAGCTCACTTGAATTGAAGCCCATCAGAACCTCCTCCATGGAATTGAAGCCCATTCTATCTCATCTCTTCTAGTTGATCCAACCACAATCAACAAAGTTGATATGAAATATTTCTTTTGAATAAAATTACAAATGTTTAATTAGGTCCATGAATATTAAAATTAGAGAAATTTGTCAAATATAATGGAAGAAAATCGACATTTATATAGCTAATATATCATGGAAAAGCAAGCTTAACCTTTATTTTAATTTTCAATTTAAAACACGATAATTACTTAAAAAACCACAAAAGTTAAATGCATAAAATAGCATGAATAAGATAATAAATAGTATGAACCAAACACTTATCTAAATTAAGGTCAATCTACTAAAATTACTCATTTGAGTAATTAGTCACTTGAACACCATAGTAAAATGAATCAAAACAAATAACAATAAAGCCACGCTAGCCAAATCATGAAGCAAACTCTTATTTAGGGATTGGTAGAAAGACTAAGCTAACCAAACCTAAAATATGGCTTCCCCGAAGCAGTAGAGTCATAACAGCCCCGCCATGTAAGCCACCCTAAGATAGAAGTTGGCCTTACAACCACTATCTTAGACCTGATCTATACAAGGCATCCACGACTAATCCGCTTTAAAGTAAACAGTTTGTAATTTAAATAATCATTTACCTAAGAAAGTAAGGAAATATATATATACTATAATTTAGTTATTACAATTATCATTTACAATATTTCTCCGTAATATATTTCCTAGTTATTACATTATTAAAAAATGAAAAATTCTAAAGTAAAAGCTTAAACCTTAAAAATATATGTTTGTTCTCCAAATGCTTTTCCTCACTCCCCAAGATCCAACAGTTGCTAGTTTCGGAGTAGTTATATGCCACTTCTTAGCTAGCACCTGTACAACATCTATAGGGATGTGAGAAACCACAGCTCAGTAAGTTATGATGGAAGACTTAAAACTATACCATAAATACAACAAGGTTATTAATCAACTTATTAAGTGCAATGCATGTGCAAGCAAATGCCATCGCACGACGTTGTCCGACCCATCGTGAGATTAGAGAAATTGCGCCCATTCTAATCCGAGTTAAGGAGTTATCGTTAATGTAACAGCTCACGACCAAACCCAAGCTTGTATAATGGAGACCTTGCTCCTCCCGCGACTACCTTCAAACCATTGACTTCATCCTCACCGCGACCTCCTCACCTGTCACTTAATTCGACTAAGGATAAAAAAGGGACCCTTTGCAATCCTACGCTATCCCTTTCGAAGGGATCGTTATTTGGCCGAAGAATCCTAGGTTTCTCCTAATGGATTGCCATGCATATCCAATTATGATTATTGGTCGTATATTTGATTAAGTCCAGTTTAAGGTAATCAATCATTTCATACAATACAAGCCAGAACAACAAATAGAATCATAGCATCACCCATAATCAAGCATATGTACACAACCAACTGTCTAACATGCACAACCAAGCATAATCTTAAGCCTCCAAAATACAGCATCGTATTAATCCCAACTTACCTCGACTCTTCGCTCGCTCGCTCATCAAGGTCCAACTTGTTCAGGCCATCACCAATCATCCCTATAATACAAACGTGGTTTCAGTTTTTCATATAACTATTATAGGTTCATTTTATCCTATAATGCTTATTGTTATGTTTTGTTTAAGGTTTAATATACCTAATTATCTAGGTCTTAAGTCTTTTACAATTATTCTAGGTTTGGGGTTAAGTTCGAGTTTGATTTCTGCATCGATTTCTGAATTAGATTCTAGTTCGATTTGTAAGTGTTGTTTTATATCTAAACTCCAGAAACTTGTTTTTACTCATAATGCAAAATTAATCACCTTACTTCCCGATATCCAAATTACCATAACTATCCCTAGTTAGTATTTTATTATATCCAGTACACTTAAATCCTTAATAGTGTACTGAATTTACTCCCGATGTAAAAAATTTTTACATTTTTCATATAATTACATAAATTCAAGTTTTATACCAGTTTTATTATATATCTCTATTATTTATATAATATCAATTTTTATCTTAATATTTTCTATTTATTATATTTCCAATAATTGTGTATTATGTACTATTACTTATTATGTACATAATACATATCTAATATTTTTATCACTCTAATTACTATCTCCCAACATCAAATTATCATTTCAAAATGTCTAAATTCATCATAAATCAGATTTTACATCTAATTACCCTAATTTACAAAATTAACTTAAAATATATTATTTTTCCCTATTACTCATTTACTACATAATTAACCTAATAATTATATCTAACACCCTAAATGCTACAAGTATCATACTCCATCAAATTTCAACATCCTAAAACATATACTTACTCACTAAATCAGTAATTAACCATTTAATTACTTTATTAACCCTAAATTACCCATTTTATGCGTCATTTTAAGGCTTAAAAATTATCTAAAAATTTTGAAAATTAATTTTTGAAAACCGGCTTCATAGCACTATTCTATATCATCTAAGTAGTCTACATAAAATTTTTAGGTTCAAAACTACACTCCTAAGATCATTTATTTCTAAACCGAAATATGCTCGATTTTGCACGATTTCTTAAGGACTATATATTACAGGACATATTTTTATCAAAATAATATTTTTCCTAAAAACTACATATAAAAATATTTCAGAATAACAAAATTCATAATTTTCTAAGAATACTTACTATTTTTACAAAATTACACAAAATCAAGTTGAAAATCGGACCACTGGTCTGGGTGGCTCCGGCCACCGCCAGCCGACATAGCCTTGTCGGCTGGTCTAGGTGCTACCACCACCGTGTGGTGGTGGTGGCCGTCCACTCCCAACTGCTCATCTAGTCTAGGTTCTCCTTTAAAGCCTCAATTACACAGTTTTTCCTATTTTTTTTAACCCAATTTTTCTCTCAATTTCGATGCTCCTAAATTTTCTCTGATTTCTAATTGTCCAAATGAGTTCTGTGATTTTTTTCCCTATTTATAGAGCTTTTTGGTAATTAATGTGCATTAAATTAGACTAGATATTGTCCAAATCCCTTAATTTTTGGCTTTTGTGTTGCTCTAATTTAATTGGCTGATTTTTTTCTTATTTTTGCCAGCTACCACGACCCAATTCTGGATCATTCCTTATTTTTCCTGATTTTTCCTTAATTAATTATGAATTTTCTTTAAGTATTTAGTATTATTTTAGCACATTTCGCGTATTTTAAGTAATTACGCATATTTATACCTATATGTAAATTCATATATAGTACAAATAAATATTCCTAAATATTATTTAGGTCATTTTATGATTTTTAGTATACATATAATTTATCTCTAGCGATTCGTTAATTATCAAAATGTATTTTACGCATTTTCGATAAATAACGAGTTATATATTTAAAATTTGGAATTTTTATAGTCTTTTATTTTATTGCTTTTATTTTTAAATTCAAATTTACAGGATCATTTTTATTAATATTTCTAACTTTACTTATAATTTAGGCTTGATCGAATCTTTCAACCGGTCGAAACCTTGAGTAACTGGTTGTGAGGTTTACAGCCAAATCAAACGAAACTAAAAATTTATAGTTGGTTTGAAGGAATAAATGAAACCATACCAATAAATTGGAATTGAACCCTTGAAAGACATAAAGTAATATTTTTACTTTACAAATTTCTTATGCTATATCATGGTTGTCATCTATAGGATTTTGTCGGTAGAGTTGAGTTAGATTGGGCCTCAAAAGAGCGGGAGGGTAAGCCTACAAAACATAATGCATAGTAAAGGGCACCGGCATGTTGTTTAGTATGGTCACTTCAAAACTTAAGTCAACAAATGCTAGAGAAAGAAAGTAAGAGAGTATAGGTGTAAGAGAGCTTCTGTGTAATATGTGCAAGGGAGTCAAGGTGGTTCACTACTGGGGTGCTTTGTCTATTTATAGGGTAAAGCTAGCAAGCTAGGGGCGTGTCTTGCACGCACATCCACTGTATTTTGGAATTGGAAGTCATGTTAATTGCCGTATCCCTAAGGTACAAGGATTTTGTTGTTGACCAAGTTTTGAGTCCTTATCCATTAACATATGCCTATTATGACTGTCCTGATGTGACCATCTACAAGTATAACAAAGAAGTAGGTAATATCGACATAGACCTACTGACTGCTAGTTCAAGTTAAGTGCAGGGTAAAACAGGTCAGTCAATAAAAGGATCACTATGATCATGGACCTAAACAAGTCAATCCAAGACTTGGAGGTGAGTATAGGATAAATGACCTATATTCAAAATCTCTTATCAGTAATATTATTTGAAAGAAATTCACATTTGTTTGTTGAAATATAAGTATATGATTTCTTAAGCTATAAGAATATGTATTTAGATAGACTCAAAATTATATCATATGCTATCTTATCTTATATAGTACTAATACAAGTTATTATTAAAAGAAATGTAGTACTTGTGATATGAGATTACGTATCATACATATAAATTTTGATAAATTATAAATTGTGATTCCACATGAATTAGTCTAATCGAATCAAACAAAAGTTTCATGGTTTGAAAAAAAAAAATCGAAATCAAACCATACCATTTGTTCAATAGTGATAGAATACCAAACGTTCGACCTACATGATTTAGTTCAATTTGAAAGGACAAATGAAGAAAATAGAATTATGCCACCTCATGTATAAGTATAACCATACGTCCGTCAATAATCTAACCCACATAATTGAACCAAAACTCCCAACATGAAACCCTCAATATACGGTAGGTAGATTGAATTCAAATTGGATAAATTAATTGCTCTATACCAACTTTTTAGGCTGTGCAGATAAATATAATATGATCAGCTGAAATGAAATTCAATGGAATAAAGAAATTAAGAGAAAAGAGAAGACCAAAATTTTACGTGGAAAACAATTCAGGAGAAAAATAAAGGGTGAAGGAGCTATAATATATTGATAAACCCAAAAGAGAATATATAGGGATTGGATAATCTCATCCAAAGAGAAAATTAAACCAGCCCATTAATCTCTCCTGTAATGAATACCTAAAACCAAAAAAAAAAAAAAAAGTTCCAAAAAATTATCTAAATACACAAGATGGACACTCATCTACAACTTAATTACACTCGCAGGTCTAATCAAATAACCAAAGGTTCTTTAGCTTAAATAGAATCGATTATAAGTGTATGGAGCTTGAATTCAAATTTAACTAGGAGATTCAACGATCAATATTGATAGATATAAATTTTTAGTTGAGCTTGGCTTGAAGTTTTACTTAACAAGCCTAAGATTGGCTTGTCTAAGCTCATTTAAACTTAAATATTTTAAAAATTTATATATGTTTAATTAAATTTATATTAAATCTAAATTTGATTGAATTTAATGAAATTTGATATATTATTGAATTGATTAAGCTCATAGCTTATCAAGCCAAATAGATTGAAACTAAAGCTTAATTTGATAACAGCTACTTGAGTATCTCAAGTTCGAGCTTGGAATATCTATAATTGAATCGCATTGAAGCCAAGTTTGAATAAGTTTTGATCGAACTTAAATGCTTGATTCATATATCTCCTTAATGAAGTCCATAAATTAGGAAAACAAAAAATATGAAATGAAATAATGGGGAATTAGCAAAACAAAAAGAAATCATAATATGAAAGTTGAAAAGACTAAGGGCAATATGTCCGAAGACGTTTTGCATTTCGGTTAACCAAACTACCATTTTAATTTACCGTCTTGGAGATAAGTCGATCAATCACCCTTTTCTATCAAAGATGGTTTTCCTCTTTCGTTGAGATCAAATTTGTAGAGCCGGATGAAAGGTTGATTTGAAAATAATTAGGATCAGAAAGAATCGAACCAAATTCAACCTAGAGTCGGTAGAAGTATCGAACTCTTTTCATATTTCTATTTGTAAAATAATAAGATTATTCGTCGTGTTGAGGGTTGGAAATGGAAAGATTTATTTTGTAGTTTCAGTTGCTAAGAGTTTAGGTTCTTTTCTTTTTGTTTTTCTTAAGGTTTAGTTCATTTTCCTTACGATTTTCTAAAATTTCTACATTTCAACTTGATCAACCCTGTCGATTGTTCCAAAGAGTCGGATCATCCCGTTCCCTTGTTCAAGCAAGTGCAAAGGGTAGTTTGGTCGGTTTTATGGCCTGATTCGAATGAACCGAGCGGAATCGTTGTGCTGATCCGGCTGTAGTGACAATTTACACTAGATGAGATCTCATTGGACCGTTCTTGATTAACAGATTTTCCAATATCTAATGTCTCAATCGCTATTAAAATGAATTTGAGTCACAAACAACATAAAATTGCTTATATATATATATATATATATATATATATCTAATGGATTTTTATGCATATTTAACAAGTCTATGATGTTAATGTGAAGTTAAATACAAATAGAATATACATGCAATTAACTAGAGTAGGCGTGCTCTGGTCTACACGTTTCGAGACAGTTTGGTTCTTTTAAGGTCATTGACTGAACTGCATGACTCAGTTCCTAATTTTCTTTCTTTCTTTTTCTTTTTTTAACAAAAATCAGTTTAGTCCAATTCAATTCATGGTTTGAATCATAAATTATTTATTTAAAATTTATGTCTAAATTTTACATACGGTATTTTACTCATTGTCCCATGTATAGTACGTGACATTATTTTTCTTCACATGTTCAACAAGGAAATTATTTTATGTAAACTACTTGATTCAACTAGGTATTTACTTGAGATTTATTTAATAATAGTTGAGTTAAGCTTGAATTAAAGCTTAAACTTCATAATATTCAACTTGACTAATTAGCAAAACTAATCAACCCTAAGTTAGGTTTAAATATTAGTCAATTTCGAATTAAGTTTGGATATTATTATTTTAATTAAATATATATGTTTTTCCAAAGAAATTGAGTCTAATGAGCTTAATAAAATCAAACTTGACCTTGTTAAATGCCATTTCGAGATAAGCTCAAGTTCAAAATTCTAAATTCGAGTATTGAAATTTCAAGTTAAGCTTCTTAAATACCATTCCATGTTGAGTTCAAGCTTAAAATTTTAATCTCAAGCTTCATAATTTCAAATCAATTGAGATCAAGTTTAGTACCGTCTCATCTAGAATTAGCTCATTCACAGCTCCACTTATGAGAAAAATGACATTAAGCATCCCATGAATATGGATATACCAAATTTAAAATGGTGTAGAGTTAACTATTCAAATACATACTAATACTAAAATAATCTACTTGGTACATATCAAATCAGAACGGAAAAGAAACCACAAATTTCCATGTCATTTTTTTTTTATCACTAATCTACAACAATCTTAACGTTTTTTATCTTATTTAATTGGTTCAACTATAATACCTAAATTGAACTTCTAACTGAAATATTATGCTCCATTCAAATAATGAACCAAACCGATTGAAGAACTAAATGTCTAATTCATTTTGGTTCAACTTAAGATTTAGTCTGCTTTTTCTCCAGTTTTATAAATAACCAATTTTTGTCGATGGACGTAGAAGATATCAATACTTAGATAAAAACAAACTATCTTCGTCACATTTGTAGTTATTAGTAGGTTAAAAAAAAAAACCGATCAAACAGAATCAATTTGCAAACTGAACCAAATGAAATTGACTATATGCTTTTTTCTTGCAATTTCTCAAACCAAACCAAAGTGTTAAATTATGATTGGTTTGAAAGGACAAATAGAACGTTTTATAAAAAACATAATAATATATTACTTATAACTGAAGAATTTCTTTTACTGTAATATGCCACAGTTTACACTTATTAAAATGTATATGTATTAAACTAGTATTACCATAATTTATAAATTATATATATATATATATATAGTTTAACCCAAAGCTTATGCTATATACTATTTTGATAAATAAAATTAGTTATTAATAAACTTTTGAAATTTCTTTGTCACATTTATATTAACTTCATCAACCTCTAATACTATATCAACTTATTATTGTTAAATTAATCCATTACTTTTCATATGAGGTTACATATCATAAATATATATATATATATATATATATATATATATAATTAACTACAAAACATGATTCAATTCATAAACCAAATCAAATCAAATTGAAATTTTATATTTAAAAATATTTAATCTAAATTGTATAATTTAACTTAAAAAGATCTAAAAAGCAAAATTATATTTTTATGATTTGGTTTAGTTAGTAAGTAAAACCAATCATATCAACTATGTCCACTAATATTTGAAATCAGTGAATCGGGTGATTTAGGTACATAACAAAGTAACTTGTCCTCATTTCTTTTTGGTGGGGACATAATAACATCGTGTCTTGCAGGATCTGTTTTCTTTATACTTAACCTTGGACATCCTTGCCTTGTAGCATGGATTATGCCAAGTGTTAGGGTCTCTTTTTGTAAGATACTTATACTAATAAGGAGGCATTCTTTTGTACATATTGTAACATAAGGGAGAATTTTATTTTTGTGTAATTAGGGCCTTACTATTATTGGAAATTTCCACTTTTAAAAAGTAATACCATTTCACTAGTTTTAATGTCTCCTCCTATCAGGTCTAATAATGTCCGTAAAACTCTTTACAGAGGTGTGAGTACTCTTCTTAATTGAAGGTCTTACTCACTACGTTAGTTGATCATGATCGACAATACCTATTATATATACTGTACCTCCGTACACATATTGTAGCCTTGTATTACTATCGGAATTAATAAAAATATGCTATTCCTTTTTCCATTCGTGCCTGTGTCCCTTAAATCTGTTGGCTTTCTTCCTTAGTTGTATTGCTTACAAGTTTAGTCTTTGTTGGCTAGTATTGCGTGCAAATTAGGCTTGCTTACTACTACAAAGGTAAAATAATAAGTGTCGTACGGTCTATTTGTGTGCTAAAGAAAGCTTCAAACCATGACAATTAATATTAAAGACTAGGTTATTCTAGCGGGAACGACCATGACACTATAAGAGGAAGTGAGCAAGAGGCTAGATAGCTTTAAGGAAATCCTTAAGGGATTGTCGGTAAAAGTGGCTGAAGTTAAGGCCAATCATTAGGAGATGAATGCTAAGATGATCGAGATGGCTGAAAATTTCAGTGTTACAGTGTAAACTCTCAGAGGGGAAATGTACGTAACGACCGATGAGGCAAGACAACACTTGGAGACTCAAGTAGAAGACGTGAGAAAACAAGTTATTACTCGTGCCTCAATTGAAACTATTGAAGAGTTGCAGGTACAAGTAACTATTTTGACTTAGGCTATGGGAAATGCTCCTATCCCTGCCCCCATTCATGTTCCTGCTCATGCAAGACATCTAAAGATGCTTAAGCCTAAGGCATTCACTAACGTGAAGGATACTAAGTTGTTGGAGAATTTTCTATTTGATATGGAGTAGTACTTCACTACTGTAAGGACAAATGATGAGAGATAAAAGGTCACCCTGGCTACAATGTACTTAACTAGTGATGCCAAACTGTGGTGGCGCACCAAATATGAGGATATCCAAAATGGCAACGCTCATGTAGATACATGGATCGAGTTGAAGGCTGAGTTATGGACTCAGTTTTTTCCTAAGAATGTTGAGTACAATGCCCGAAAGAAGTTGAGAGAACTTTGATAGGGTAATGACATTAAAAAGTATGTCCATGAGTTCTTGATATTGATGTTAGACATCAAGAGCATGGCCGAAGATGATAAGCTATTCTATTTCCTAAAAGTACTGAAGCCTTATGCTAGGAATAAGTTGCAAAGGCAACAAGTTACTAACTTGGCTATAACACAGGCAGCAGCTGAGCACTTGATTGACTATACTCATGACAATAAAGGGAAGAATGTGCCAACAGAATACGAGGGTGGAAAGTCGGTCAAGTCGAGCAAACCTAAGAGTGGGGGGGAGCCCCAAGTTCAAGTAGTAACAGTAGTAATACTGGAGGGAGTCAAAGGAAATCTTATAACTCTCACTAGTCCAGAAAGAGTGGGACAACCAATGGAGGTAAGAAGCCCTCATTCTCATATTTCTTGTATAATGGCCCACGCAAAGTAGCTAAGTGTCCATATAGTGCAGCACTCAATGCTATGGCACAAAAAGTAGAGAGTATCTGCCAAGATGATGAGTCGAGGAGTAATGGAGAGGATTAACCCCGAATAGGTGCATTGTACATGTTGTCGGCTATTGGAAAAAGTTCCTCAGTGCAACGTAAGCCCAAGAACGTTAATGAGTTAATGTATGTCCAGTTGAATATCAACGGCAAGAGTGCCAATGCAATGGTAGCCTCCGGTGCTAGACATAACTTCATTGATGTGCCCGAGGCGGAAAGGTTAAGGTTGGTGCTTACTGAGGACACTGGCCAGATTAAAGCTATTAACTCCAAGGCTCACCCTATCCGAGGAGTTACAAGAGGAGTGAAAGTAAGGGTTAGAGATTGGAGTGGAAATCTCAACTTCATAGCTGTTCCATTGGATGACTTCAGCATAGTCCTTGGAATAGATTTCTTGAGACAAGCTAGAGTTGCTCTGATGCCCGCAACAGATTGCTTGTTATTCATGGGTAAAAAGCCTTGCTGTATGACAATTCAGAGGAATAGGGCAAACAACAATGACAAGGAAGGGAAGAATATTAAGGCTATGATGTTATCAGCGCTCCAATTTAAGAGAGGGCTCAAACATCAAGAGCCAACTTTCCTAGCTTTCCTTACAAAGAAAGAGGAAGCAAGAAAGATGGAGATACCAGAGGTAATAGAGAGGGTCCTAAAGGAGTACGATTATGTGATGCTTAACAAGCTCCCAAAGGAATTACCTCCCAGAAGGTTGGTAGACCACGAAATTGAGTTGATTCCTGATGCTAAACCACCCATCAGAGCTCCTTACAGAATGTCGTCGCCCGAACTTGCCAAATTGAAGAAGCAATTGGATGAGTTGTTAGAGGCAAGCTTCATTTGACCCTTAAAAGCACCATACAAGGTACCTGTTCTATTTCAAAAGAAGCAAGATGGGAGTTTGAGATTATATATTGACTACCAGGCTCTAAATAAGCTGATGATGAAGAATCATTACCCAATTCCTCTAATTGCTGATCTGTTTGATCAACTGATGTAAGCCCTAAAGCTAAGCTAAGTAACCATAGGATTGAATTTAGAACCCAAGATTTAGGACGATCGGTTAAAGGATCCGATCAAACCCAAATTATAAACTATTGAGAGGAATATTAGTAAAAATGACCCCGTAAACTTAAATTTAAGAAAATAAGTAGTAAAATAGGAGACTATAAAATTTTCAAATTTTAAGCATAATAATTGCTAATTACCGAAAAGGCGAAAAGTGTAATATAATAACTAAAAAATTACTAGAGATAAATTATATATATACTAAAATTTTTAGAATGACCAAAATAATAATTAGGAATGTTCACGTATACCCTACATGTATTTACGTGTAGATAAAAATATGCGAAATTACCTAAATTGGCCAAAAACTAAGTAAATAATTAAAGAAAATTATAAATTAATTATGGAAAAATCAGAAAAAATCAGAAGAGGATAAGATGAATCAAGATCAGGTCGTAGCAGGTCCAAATCTACAAAAGAAAAATCAACCAATAAAAATTAGACAACCTAAAAGCCAAAAATCAAGGAAAATTGGCAAAGTCTTGTCAAATTAGTGCATATTAATTACAACAAATGTCTATAAATAGGGGAAAAATTTATAAAAGTCATTTGGACAGTTTAGCATTTGGGAAAAATAGGAACACTAAAAAAATCAAGAGAAAATCCAGAAAAAAAAAAAACTGTGCAGATTGGGCAAGTGAACCAAACCCACCACTCACCACCACCTGGGACCGAACCACCACCACCACCCTACACTAGAACCACCGCCTGGGCCGGCCGACAACCTTGGACCGGGTTTGGACGGCCAGAAAGCTTTGAACCGGTTAGTCTTTTATTTACCCCGATTTTTGAATAATTTTGTAAAATTAGTTATTTTGCCCAAAAAATTATGAAACTTGTTATTCTAAGGTTTTATTATATGTAGATTTAGGGAAAAATATTTATTTAGTTTAATTATGTCTGAAAATATAGAATCCTTAACAAATTGTTCAAAACCGAGCATGATTAGAACGAAAAATAAATAGGTTTAGGAGTATAGTTTGGAGCTCCAATTTTTTCTATAAGATGCTCATATGATGTAGAATAGTGCTATGAAGCCATTTTTTTTTTAAATTAATTTTTGAAATTTTTAAGTTAATTTTTAGCCCTAAAATGATGGAAAAATTGGGTGATTTGGGGTTAATTAGGTGATTAAGATGTTAATTACTGATTTAGATATTAATTAGATGTTTAGGGATGTTAATCTCTAAAGTGGAACCCTAATCCTAGCCTTTGAAGTATTAAGTATGGTTAATTAGGGAAATTAGGTAAGTAATATAAGAAATTAGTAATATGTGAAATTGTAAATTAATAAATCTAAAAAAAAAAGGGGTTATTTAGATAATATTATAATAGAAATCAGAAAAATAATAAATCTGAAATAACATTTAATTTTAAGTAAATATCTCAAAATGTAAGATTTTCACACATTGAAAATAAATCTGATACCTCAATTAGGGTTAACGTGTACCGAATAGTTTAGAATACCAAATTATGACCCAATAGGATATTTGAATATCCAAGCGTAATGTGAATAATGTCACATTGGGATTCGAGCCTATTTAAGACTTAGGAATTAAAACTAGAATCTAGTTTAGGATTCGAACCCCGAAATGGAGTACAACGAATCATTAATACATTATAGGTATACATGGGAAAAATGAGTTACATTATGAATTAGAATATGAATCCATAAAATATAAGTACTAAAAAGACCTATTTGTATTATAGGACACCTAGAGACAAATCAGCTCGCGACTAAAGAATCGAGCGATCGAGCGATCGAGCGATTTCAAGTAAGTTAGGTTATTGCTTATTGTAATAGAGTACTAGTTTTGTAGTACTCGGAGACTTAGGCTTGTATATGATTGTAAATGTAAGTAGTTTATGCATGTGTTTGATGTATCTGAATTCGTGCTGAAATTTGTATTATTAGTGATTTTGTGACTGATTGAATTGGTATGAAATTGTTTGAACACTCTAAACAGAATTTAATCTTAGTCGACCCTAATAACCAAAAATGTCATACATTGCAACTCGTTAGGGGATCATAGGCACTGTGAGGTCAGTTACTATCATAGAATGGTTTATACGGCGGGACTGTTGCGACTCTGCGACTTCGGGACGTAACAACTGAGTGAGGCTAAGTATTTTACAAAAATAGATCTTCACTCAAGATATCATCAGGTTCGCATTGCTGAGGGAGATGAGCCCAAAACAACGTGTGTAACCCGGTATGGTGCTTATGATTTCTTAGTGATGCCCTTTAGTCTCACTAATGCTCCTGTAACATTTTGTACTTTAATGAATAATGTATTTAATGAATATCTTGACAAATTTGTAGTCATTTATCTAGATGACATTGTTATGTATAGCAGGACATTATATGACCATGTGAAGCACTTAGAATGGTTTTCAAGAAGCTGTAGGAGAATCATTTGTACGTGAAGCATGAGAAATGTGCCTTTGCCCAGAAGCGCATCAACTTCCTGGATCATGTTGTTGAAGAAGTGTGGATCTAAATGGATATGGCAAAGGTAGAAGCAATCGGGCAATGGCCAGTGCCTAAGAGTGTAATGAAGTACGGTCCTTCCTTGGACTCGCAAATTACTACAAAAGATTCGTTGAAGGATATTCATATCGAGTCATACCCCTCACAGATCTATTGAAGAAGGACCAAACCTGGTCATAGGATGAGATATGTCAGAGTGCCTTCGAGGAGTTGAAGCGTATAGTGATGGAGCCAGTACTCGCATTTCTTGACATTTCTAAGCCTTTTGAAGTCCACACGAATGCCTCAGACATTGCATTAGGTGGAGTGTTGATGCAAGAGGGTCATCTAGTGGCATATGAGAGTAGGAAGCTGAATTAAACAGAGCGCAAGTACTTAGCCCAAGAGAAGGAGTTACTTGTAATTGTTCACTATCTGAGGACCTGGAAACACTATTTACTAGGATCCAAGTTTCTAGTGAAAATAGACAATTCTGTTACCAGCCATATATTGACTCAACCAAAGCTTTCAGCCAAACAAGCAAGATGGCAAGAGTTTCTTGCAGAGTTTAATATGGAGATTGAGTACCGTAGTGGACGGATTAATTAGGTAGCAGATGCTTTAAGTAGGTGAGCTAATTTAGCATCCTTAGTACAGATTGTACACCAATCAGCGAGTCAAATCTCAACTTCAATTCAAGAGCAGATCAAGTAACACATAGGTCAAGACCTATTGGCCAAAAATCTCAAGCAGTTGGTTAAGGAAGGAAAGACACACAGATTTTAAGTAGAAGGCAACCTCATTTACATAAAGGGGCGCTAATTGTATGTCCCGAAGGCTAGGAACTTAAGAAAGGCACTCATGAGAGAGTGCCATAATACTCTGTGGGTTGGACATCCCGGTTGGCAGAGGACATGAAGCTTGTTAAAGTAAGGCTATTATTGGCCAGATATGAAAGAGGATGTGATGACTTATACGAAGACTTGCTTAACCTGCTAATAGGACAAAGTTGAGAGGCAGAAGGTGGCAAGCCTCTTGGAGCCACTTCCTGTGCCCTCTCGCCCATGAGAGAGCATCTTCATGGACTTTATCACTTCCTTACCAAAAGTGGGGGAGCACTCATCTATTTTTGTTGTTGTTGACAGGTTCTCTAAGTATGTCACCTTCATTCCTACCACGAAGAACTCAAGCACAAAAGAGACAGCCCAGCTTTTCTTTAAGCATGTGGTGAAATTCTAGGATGTGCCCCAAAATATTATGAGTGATAGGGACGCTAGGTTTATAAGGAAGTTTTGGACAAAGTTGTTCCAACTCCTAGGTTCCAAGCTAATCATGACCTCCAGCTACCATCCGCAAAGTAATGGACAAATAGAGAGATTCAATGGTTTGCTGGAGAAATTCCTTCAGCACTTTGTCAGTGCCAATCAAAAGAATTGGGTTGACTTACTACATATCGCCCAGTTCTGTTTCAACATCCAACGGAGCTCTTCCTCCAACAAGAGCCCTATAGAGATCATTACAGGTTAATAATCACTGTTACCCCGTACAGTGACAGCACCATACATCGGGAGATGCCTAAGAGCTTTTCAATTCATTAGGGATTGGAAGCAGAGTTTAGAAGTAGCAAAAGCGTACCTTGAAAAGGCTTCCAAGAGAATGAAGAAATGGGCAGATCAAAACCGCCGACCTAGAGAGTTCAATGTTGGAGATCAAGTCCTCATAAAGATTCTTCCATAACAGGTCAAATCATTAAGGAACAAGGATAAAAGATTGATCCAAAAGTACATTGGTCCGGTTCCTATCATATCGAAGATTGGAAGAGCAGCCTATAAGGTCAAGCCTCCTGCATGGTTAAAAGTCCATCCAATTTTTCATGTCAGCTTCTTGAAGCTATATTATCTAGACATGGAAGACCCATCTCGCAATGTATCCAAGTGGTTACACGTCAAGATCAAGTTCAACCTAAGTCAAACCATGGAAGACATCCTTGCAGAGCAAAAAGTCAGAGATCCCTTCAGTAGAGAAGAACATAAAGAATATTTGGTCAAGTAAAGAGATCGAAGAGAAGAAGATACTAGTTGGGAAACTGAAAAAGATCTAAAGTCCTTATCCGAGAGAAAGTCAGCTTTGCTAGCCAAAAGACCTCTGTCACTAGATCCAAGCTCCAGTACATATTGTCGAGGATGTCAATAGAATTGAGTAGGGCAGGATGTCAATAGAATTAAGTAGGGCAGGATGTCTAGATCCTTTTTTGTAAGATACTTATACTAATAAGGGACCATTCTTTTGTATATATTGTAACATAAGGGGAGACTTTATTTTTGTGTAGTCAGAGCCTTACTATTATAAGAAATTTCCACTTTTGGAAAGTGGTGCTATTTCACCAGTTTTAATATTTCCTCCTGTTAGGCCCAATAATGTTTATAAAACTCTTTACGAGGGTGTAAGTACTCTTCTAGATTGAAGCTCTTACTCACCACGTTGGTTAATCACGATCGACGGTACCTGTTACATACACTATACCCCCGTGCACACATATTGCAGCCTTGTATTACTATCAAAATTAATAAAAATGTGCTATTCCTTTTTCTATTCGTGCCTGTCCCTTATAATCTGTTGGCTTTCTTTCTTGGTTGTGTTGCTTATAGGGTTAGACCTTGTTAGGTAGCGTTGTATGCGAATTAGGCTTGCTTACTACTATAAGAGCAGAATAATAAGTACCGCACAGTTTGTTTGTGTGCTAAAAAAAATCTCGAACCGTAACACTAAGCATACTTGCTCTTCCAGGCCTATTTTCAGTTAGTTCAGGCAACATTTAGATGTTTCAAATTTGATGGATTTTTTTTTTATTCTTCCCTTTTGATTTGGAAAATCCTCAAGCTTTGGAAATATCAAAATCAATTAAGAAAAATACTTAATCGACTGATAAATAAGCTTAGAAATAGTTATTTCATATTTTTAGTAATAATACTATCATTTGACTCTAGAATTTTAAGACTAATGTGATCAATTAAACCTTTTTAATAAAGCCAAAAACTTTTATAACCAAGAAGTAAGATTACTAGTCTGTCAATAAGATTAATCAGTTCACCTTTCTTTATGATTGTTGTAATAGTATTTGGAAGTTTTTTCAATAAAAACCGCCTTAAAGGGTGATAAACTAAAATTCAAACGGCAAACTGATTATTAAGGCAAGTAGAAAGAATGTTTTTTTTTCTTTCTTCCCTACAATTATACTCTAGAGGCTATTGTAAATTGATGATAGTGTTTTAACCACTTAGGCCTCAATTCCACCCTTCACACGGTAGAGACCGGAGACAAATAAGCAAATACCATATTATCTCATTAAATACTAACAACTAGACATGCATCGAGTGTGCTCCTCTATTAAGGGTATCAATAAAAAAGATTGACTTGATGTTATAATGGAGTAAAAATTTTGTAATGCCGTTGGTATAGTTAGAAGATGTGATTATAACTTATCTATATGTTTTTTAAAGAAAAGAAAATTTGCCTATCGCCTTTCCACATCAAAGGCAAGTGCGTGATTTTTCAGTGTACTTACTCCTAATTTGTCCGAACCGTAAGGATTACGTTCTCGAATTCCAAGCCTAATGGGACATCTCCGTACGTATGTGATATAAGATATGGTAATAAAATTAATAATAAATATCACATTTAAGTATACTAGTAGACAGTAAATTCATATTATATATACTTAAAAAATAGTAAATAATTAAATAAATAAACTATATTTGTAATTATGTAAGAAAATGTAATTTATAAAGACTACTTATTATTTAAGCAAGAGTATCATACTATCTAACCAGTTAAATAATTTATTTCTGATTATAATTTTTTTTATCAACTATATTACAACGTGAGAGAAGAGAGATTCGAACCCCATACACGTTGGGAGATTAATATTCGTATTATTAAGTTACAATGGACTTGGTCGATTATAAATTTTTATGTTTAAATTTATTCAATTGATATATTAGATATATGATGAGAGACACCAATCCTTCCCATCAACTTTAATATGATAGATAAAAATTAATAATTAAATTGACATTGATAAACGTCACGTAGTTAGTTATAAAAATTGACAAATTCAAACAATGAATTTGATAATTACTCTCAAATAAAACTAAATCCATTTGTTATCCTTTAATTATAAGTGGTAATATCCCCATCAAGAAGAGAAAGAAATTATGAATCCACTGTTCTCTTAAAAATATTTAAATTTTCCATTACTTAATCGAGTTGGTTATATTATAATTTGGGGTTTTTCTCATAAATGCAGTCATATATATTTCATAAATAGTACAACGGTTACTAATTTATTATAAAAATTTTAGGCTAAATGGGATCGACGATATGGGATAAATTTAAATAGTAGATCAAAGTTTCAATTAGATAAAATAAAGAATAAATGTTTTGTAAAATGGTTTAAACAAAATATTATATTCATTATAACATCATTAAATTGTATTGAATTAGTACATTATCCAATAATTGGTGCTGATGAAGCACTAACATGGCCTTTTTATTATAAATAAAATAGGAAAGAGCAAGGAAAAGTAAATACAACTATTGATGTGAGGTTCAACTAGATGAGGTAAGGAGAGTAGGCTTGGACACCAAGGAGTACTATTGGGCCATGAAGTTGGGCATGCTCCTTACTCTTAGATACCTATAAGAATCCTCTAGTGGGTTGTTCCACAAGGACCTTCTGACACTCAAGTTAGTAAAGAAAGAAAGAAAGGAGGATAAAATAAGATATGGTAATGTATGGGGGTTTTAAGCACTTTTCTTCAAGAGGGAGAAGGGATGCTTAGTCCGCTGTATGTTCAAGTGCTATGTGTAGGTTTAGTCATGGAACAAGTAAGATCTTGTATCTTTAACTTATAGTGCAAGGAGTTTACCTACCAAGGACGTATGTCGACCTAAAGTTCATTTATAGTTGTTACTCGCAAGGGCCATCCGCTATAAGGGTGGTTGGGTGACTTTGTCTACCGATCAACCATGAACATACTGGCAGCTAGGTTTGAAATTTAGAATACTAACACTTTCACGAAATGTTAAATTACTGGTTATATTATGGATGTCATGTACATAATTAATGAGGAGAGAATGAGGGGGAGCAAAAGACAAAGAGCTCTAAGAAAGAGGCAGCAATTGATCCATGGCCCATAAGGGAAAAGGCCTTGCTAAAGTAGCAAATGCATGCATGGAGGTTAAAAGGAGGCTACAAAGCTCACAGGTAGCCAAGTAAATGGTAGCGATTGGGTAGACCATAAAGTGCCCAAGTGCTCAGGCATACGAAGAGCAAGTCCCCAAGCTGCTCGAGCATAAGTGAAGTGCTTGAGAGGACCACAGAGTACTTAGGTGGAGGTAAGGTGCTCAGTTCCTTGTATGCTAATGGGCTACAGTAGGTCCTTAATTAGATTAGACCTTAAGCCATGCTTAAAATAGTCTATCAGTAAAAACTATAAAGAAATCTAAAAAATAAAAAAGAAACAATATATACAAGTACAAAAAATAAAGAATCTAAAACATAAAAAAGGAAATAGAAAAAATAATTAGTCAAAGAGATTGAAAATTAAAAAACAATTGAAAAAATTAGAAAAATACATTTCAGTCGCCCTAAGGCTACGACTCCCTTAAGTGACTGTCAAACGCTCTTTGAACTTACAGTAGCTAGAAAGACCAATTAGGTGCAGTGGATTGCAACTTAATTTTACAAGCGGGTCATGCCATCAACTACTAATGGTGGGTAACCACCCATTACTCTAAGGTAGTCATACAACCCCCTTAAGGCCATAGGCAGCTATCCATCGTCAAATATATATATATATATTTGAAACTTGATCAAATTTTAACTAGTTTGCATGGTCAAAATGAAACCTCATCGTGTTTAATGCTTTTTCCCCAATTTATTTTAAGAAAAAAATGAATGGCTCCAAAGTAGTCATTTTGAGCACCAAAAGGCTAACGAGTAAATGGAAGGTACTTTTCTAATTTTCCAACTGATTCTTCTTGAAAAAAGAAATCAATTTTTTTGCATGTTATCTTTTTTCCTAGTTTCTTTTTTATGTTTTAGGTTTTTTATTTTTATTAATTTATTTCTTTTTTGTTGCTTCTCTTCATTTTTCATTTTTAGATTTTTTATAATTTTATTTATAATAAATAGACTAAGTTAATGCTTCGTCAATGTCTTATAAATGCCAACTGTTGGACAACATGCTACATCAATGTAATTTAACAATGTTATAACAAGATATTGATAAAATCCTTTATTTGAACCATTTTGGAAAATCTCAATCTTTATTTCAACTTACCTTTATTATATGATAGATTCTTGTAAACTAAAATATGATACACAAAATATAAGCTATAATACTAATTTCTATTTCATGAGACTAATTATTAATCTTTTTACAACAATGTAAAATCGTAAGAAATAGTGTGCCAACTTTGCTTCAAGAATGATGTAGGTCAACCTTCAAAGGTAAAAATTCTATAATGCCTCGAACCCAAGAACGCCATAACTCGCCACGTATCCCTACCAATCGAGAACACATTAAGGCTCTAAAATCTATTATAATCTCCGAAATAACTTATAATAACTGCTTAATAGGTATGAAATAACAAATCTCCAAATACATCAATTCGAGTAACTTACAAGCGAGTCACTTTAGCCCTAAACATACTAAATAACTAGAACTTGATCTTTTACAACATACAGAACTAACCGTCTCTCTTTTCCAACTCGATGATAGTAAAATCCATATTTGATGTAAACATATGGAATCAACTTGCAACTATAAAAATATAAAAATGAGCTAAAGTCTAGTATGGGTGCACAAACACATATAGATACCAAACCCAAAACATTTACATGTATATACTGCAACTATAATAGAATAATAACAAACAATAATTTAATTATCTTTAGTTTAAGCCAGCATACAACACGGGGGTACTCATAACCCAACCATATTTTTATCTTTGTCCACATACATAGGTAGATATAAATATACATTTTCTTTTAAATCATTTACCCTCAAAATCCAGAATCTAGAGTCTAGAGATTAAAAACCTAATATTCTAACTACATCATCTCATGTACAAGTTCATTAAGGAATCCTCACATGTGATCAGTAATTACTCCTTTAAGAAGTTGTCATTGCCGGCCCCTAGAGCGAGCGAGTCAAGCAAAATCAACAAACCATTCATTTAGGCCGAGTATAGATGAGTCCATTTAAATCTTGTCTAGCCTAGCAAGCATAACTAGACAAACAAGTACCGCGTACCTATAATCACTCCATAACAACTAACACAACTCTAAACTCACAACCCCGAATCAAAATCTCAAACCTCAATAAGGTAATCCAACAACTACCACAAATCTATTTGATTAACAAGCACACATGTTAACTTTTAAGCACTCAGTAACTAAATTATATATAAAAGTTACTTATGAACCTATAAATTATCCAATCAAGATAAAAAAAAAAAAAAATTAGTTGAATCAAATCATAAGTTCATAATAGAAATAATACATAATACAATTAAGCAAATTATTTATTTACTTTAAATCATAAAGTATGATATATATATATATATATATATAAGAAAATATAAAGAGGACACATGATGAGAGTGTCAAAATATATAATTTTAGTAATCAATATAGCAATAAAAGAATAAGTACTTAATCAGATAATATTACAATTTGTATAAATATGTAAGGAAGAATATATTAATAATTGGAATCCAAAACGGACATACTATACAAATAATATGATATACTAAACAATTATAATACTATTGTAATAAAAATACTTAAATTGTAATGTCACCAATATTAATAATAAGGCATAATAATAATCAAATAGTATCATCGTGATCCAAATCAACACCCAAAACTTACGTATAAAATATGAGCATTAATGTAACTCTATAATCAACCAAAAAATAATAACCTAGTATCAAATATAATAGAAAATAGAAATCCAACCTTATAAAATATACGCATAATTCGACAGTATCATATAAATATAATAATAAATTCTTATGTAAACTAATACAATGATTACAAAAAATAAAATAATTATAATAAGAATTGAGTACTAATATAATTACTTTTCACTATAACATAGAAAAATAGAAGTAATATAATACTCACACAATACTAAAAGTGGAATCAAAACCACTTGCGAAATAAAATTGAGTTCGGAGCACTAGATGGATACTAAATTGATGCAAAAAATGAACCTATAAAAATAAATATAGATATTATATTTCATATAATATTGTACTTAAATAATTAACAAATACTAAATTTATCAGATCAACGCAGAATGCATGGAAACAGGAACGATGACAAACACACAACTAAGAGAATCCAATGCGTAAATGAAGTGGGGTTGGAAAAGAAAAACTTGCGAACGCAAAGAAGAAAAAGAATTGGGGCAAGAAATAGTGAAAGAAGGGGTAAGGTCTTGTTGGCAAAAGGAGATTGGTAATAGGAATTGGGGCTTAGGAAAGGGAGGTGGGTCCAAATTCAGTGTCGAGAGAATTGGGATTAAGGGGGAGGGTAAGAGTCGGATTAAAGATGGGGTGGAGTCCACAACAAAGGGAAACGGGACAGGAGCCGAGAAAGGCAACTGACAAGGAAAGGGATTGAGGAGATTAGGAAAAGTGAGAATAGGGAATTGAGAAATTGGAGGTGAGGTCTGGTGAAGATGAAAAAAGAAAAGAAATGGGAGAGTGACGAGAGGAAGAATGGAGGGAGGTCTAAGAGAAATTGGAGGGGGGCCTGGGAGAGAATGGCGATAGAGGGGGAAAATATGAGGATGGACAACAAGAGAAAAAGAAACAAATAAAGTAGGGTTTGGGATAGAGTTCTAGATCATTCTAAAATATAGGGTGTGTTTTTAATTAAATTAGGAAAATAAAGAGTTAATTAAAATAAGAATAAATAATATTTAGAAAATAGGATATGTATTAAAATATTATAAGATGCAGAATACTATTAAAAATATATAGATATACTTTATTTATAAAAATAAAATTAATTTATTTAATACGTATATAAAATAAGAGTTATAAAAAAATATTATCAGAACCTTAAATTAGATAATTATATTATATGATATACTTTATGATAAATCTGAAATTATGTAAAATTTAATAAATTGAGAAATTTTTTATTTGGAAGCGGTTTTTAACTATATAAATTAAAAAAATTGTACGACTTAAATAAATGACTAACTTAACTAGAGTGCTTGAAATTCTTATTACCTTTTTATCTTGACCAGTCAAATTACTAATTACGTAATATGAATTTGATTATGCATTTCGGTTACAACTGTGCACCATCTATCAGCCCCCCTTTTATATAAATTCCGTTAATTGATATTCGAGGGTATTTATTAATAATTTAGAAAGGAAATTTTCAATGCTTTAGGTGAAAAAATAAATATATATCAAAGGGTGAATACTTTCTTAACAATTAATACGGACACTCCATTTAGTATATCCTTCTTTCTTTCATTTTTTTTTTTTTTTTTTTTTTTTGCCAATAGTGTATCATTTCTTAAATATCAAAATTCAAAACTGCAGAAGAACCTATGAAATAAACCATCTTCCACTTCACAAGAAGTGAAGGATTACATGGATAATAATATTAGGAAAGGAAAATCTTTTAATGTTAGATTTTCTTTTCCATTTTTCTCCTCAATCAGCGTTTACTCAGTTTTTATTAATTGCAAATTTTCCAAGATTGTTATATTCAAAATCAAAAACCAATACCATTATTGTGCCTATATAATTACAGCCAAATGAGTAATCGCCTATCCTCAAAACAAGACAAACAACATGAAAGTTCAAACTCTTGCTCTCAAGTTTCTCTTTCTCATTCTGTGTGTCTCATCTTTTAACACTTTAGCATCTCCTACCTTGTTATTTCAGGTAAGTAATTAAAAAAAAAAAAAAATCATGCAATGAATCGATTTCATGGAAAATTTTTTTGAATTTTCATATTTGTTGACAGTGTCCTATTTTTACGAAGAAATCAATACTGGTTGTAGTTATTAATAACTTTTAGTTGGAAGTGATATCAGACCAGTCATGATCGTTAAACAAAAACATCAATAGAAAATACGAGAATGATTCTATCACTAAAAATCCGCTGCACATGATATAATATTTGATTTCCAAAATCTTGTATGATCCTGGTAAATACTTCAATTGTAGGGCTTTAGCTGGGAATCATGTAAGAAGGAAGGAGGATGGTATAATTCATTAAAAAACAACATTGATGATTTGGCAAATGCTGGAGTTACTCATGTTTGGCTTCCACCACCATCTCAATCTGTTGCACCACAAGGTACTTAAAATCACCTGCTTATATGTTTGCTCAGTTATTATATTTATAAGCTTTCCCTCATATATCCTGTGATATTAAAAAAGTGTTTATGATCAATTTTGTTGATTGAAAATATTAGGGATGAATGCAAATTGTTAGTTACATGTCATGGACAAGATCTAAAAATAAAAGCATTAGTCATGTGTCAAAAGTCACAGGTATATATTTTGAAAAGTTGCAGGAAGGAAAAAAGTCTTTGTTGGAGCGTAAAGTGCTCGTCTAGATTGATAGTTTTCGGATTGCATTTGCGATTCACTCAAAATTTAAGAAAATCGTTGTTTTTCAATCCTTTTGAATGCCATTATTTTCACAGGTTACATGCCAGGAAGACTATATGATCTTGATGCATCAAAATATGGAAGTGGGGATGAGCTTAAGTCCCTTATTGGAGCTTTCCATCAAAAGGGGATTAAGTGCTTAGCTGACATAGTTGTAAACCACAGAACTGCAGAAAAGCAGGATGGGAGAGGCATATGGTGCATTTTCGAAGGGGGTACTCCAGATGACCGTCTTGATTGGGGACCGTCCATGATTTGCCGCGATGACACTGCTTATTCTGATGGAAAAGGGAATCCCGATACCGGAGCAGACTTCTCAGGTGCCCCGGATATTGACCATCTCAATCCAAGGGTGCAAAAGGAGTTGTCAGAATGGATGAATTGGTTGAAGACCGAGATCGGGTTTGATGGATGGAGGTTTGATTTTGTAAGAGGATATGCCCCGAATATTACAAAGATATATATGCAACAGACGATGCCTGCTTTTGCGGTTGGAGAGAACTGGAATTCCCTATCGTATGGGCAGGGTGGGAAGCCGGATCCAAACCAAGACACGCATCGCAATGGCTTGAGGGATTGGGTGCAAGCTGCAGGTGGAGCAACCGCAGCATTTGATTTCACTACAAAAGGGATTCTTCAGGCTGCCGTGGAAGGAGAGCTGTGGCGGTTGAAGGACTCAAATGGGAAGCCTCCTGGACTGATTGGCATAATGCCACAAAATGCCGTTACTTTTATTGATAATCACGACACTGGTTCAACTCAAAATCTCTGGCCTTTTCCATCTGACAAAGTTATGCAAGGATATGCTTACATCCTCACTCACCCAGGAATTCCTTGCCTAGTAAGCCGCTACCCTCTATTACCATCATTTCATTTGTATGTCTTCTTCAAATTTATATGCTACAATAATTGCATATGTACCTCCAAAATTATTCGTCATGTCAACATAGACCTCGTAACTCCAAAAAAAAATGATCTCATCTCCTCAAAATGTTTTGAATATACACACATACCTCAACGATCTACTATTGTGGTACCGTGACATATTTTGGCTCCATAACTGCTAATCTAAAAGTTTTGTTCTTTCTAGGTCTTATGTGGTTTTATATTTACATAAATATTCATGCGATCCTTTTACATTCAGATTGTATAATGCGGTCAACTCTTCTTATAAGATGTTTGCTTTGGTTTATTGCAGTTTTATGATCACTTCTTTGACTGGGGGGCTAAAGGGGGAGATGAATAACCTGACGGCAATTAGGACAAGAAATGGGATCAATGAGAATAGCAAAGTCAACATACTGGCGTCTGATTCTGATCTTTATATTGCGGCCATTGATGACAAAATTATTGTGAAGATAGGACCTAAGGATGATCTTGGCAGCCTTGTTCCACCAAATTACCGGACTGCTACCTCTGGAAAAGACTACGCTGTGTGGGAAAAGAAGTGATACTCAACTTTATCCATAAAATCTATCTTTTTCCCCCCTTTCTTAAAGAAAAAGTCTCACATTGTTTTAATATATATATATCATAATGCTTTGTCCTATATCATTTAGTCACAAGAAATTGATTGACGCTTGATGATTCAGTCGTAAATGTCATGAAAAATTAAGAGAATGTATGCAGATTTGTGGACCTAATAATCATATGATTTACTAAATTGACACTACAATTTTCAAAACTTTTGTGATACCCTTATTTTTACATTTTTGGTATATTAATTAAATATAAAAGGAAAAAATTAAAAAACAAAAAAAAGGTGTTGCATTATCCAACAGGCTGAACTTAAAAAGAAAGGGTATAGTCTTCAATTACTATTACACGAGTTCATTTTTCTAAACTCTTTCATCATTCGTTTGAAAGAATATCGATAAATTATGTGGATATTCTTACAAAAATATATTTTTATTTTAATCGTGCACTTTCCGATCTCCTTCTTCTATCCTAACTTCATCTTTCCCAAACCATACGACCTCAAATAAAAAAGAACCAAGAAAAAGATCATTCAAGTGGACCCTTGGGCCTTAATTTGTACATTTTTTTGTGAAGGATTTGTTATTAATATCTTGAGCCACCTATGGAGAAGAATTTTGTTGAGATAAATCACATTTTCAACGGTGTCATTTCTCAATTCTTGCCAATAGTTGATCGAGGTCTATATGTATTGAGCGTGCAAATAACACACAGTAAGGGAAAGCTAAGGGATTGTTCGGCATAACCACTCAAATGCTTAAGTTAGTAGTGAGCTACTATGAGTGTAGAATAAACATGGGTAATACACAAGTTTAGAATGCAATGTGTAGAGAGAGTTATCGTTAGGTAGTAGCCTAGTATTCATAGTAGAGTGGAGCCGACAGTTGGAGATCATGAGTAATACACAAGCTTAGAATACAATGTGTAGAGAAAGTTATCGTTAGGTAGTGGCCTAGTATTCATAGCAGAGTGGAGCTGACAGTTGGAGATCAGTTGAGAGGAGAGATCTTTTTCCAAAAGTGGGAAGAGTAGAGCTGTCATGCCTGACGTGTCCCTAATATTCAGGACGTGGCATTTTTATCCTTATTTGGTGGATAATGGCCATTGTAGTGCTTCATGGGCCTAGGCTGTTCAAGTCTAAGTTCGAAGCCTATAGAGGTGAACCTTAAGTGACAAGGCCTGGCGGATCTAGTCGAGCCTGAGAGGTCCATGCCCAAAGTATCCCATCAACACTTACAACCCCTACCCGGCAGTCTCATTATTGAGGAAGAGGCAAAGAGAAGGAATACATGGGCCGCTTAGGCGTAACCAATCCAACTCTTGGAAGTTCAATTCAATGCTACGGGTGTTGATGCGATGAGATTGTAGATCTGACGTGATGGACTATATAAGGTGGTAAGGTTTAAGGGGGGAAGTCGTCCGAAGCTGTAGATCTCCAATCCGAGAACGTCCGAGGCTAGGTGAGTAAAGGTGGTCGGGCACTCCTATTCTACAAATTGGCTTGTTGGAACAAGGCCTGACAAGGGCTGAACCAACTTAGATGTATCATATCTTCTTAATGTTGACTGGGTAGAGGTCGGATGGGTCCTGAAGAAGCTTCTTCCCGTTGAAAGAACTTTTTCAAAATTCAACTTTTGCCCGCTTGTATTCTATGCATTAAATGCAATGGGACAAGTATCGTGCTGTAGCAAACTAGCGTATAGCTACATGCTAGATAGTTTTGCCCATAAATAGGAGTATCACAGAGAAAGAGTGCCTTTCTACAATCTTCTCACTCAGTCATTACAATTTTCGCATTCGCATTCGAATTCTCAAACCTCTTTTAAAAGTTTCAAATCTTTCTTCCTTCTTTGAGAATCATAATCATGTCAACCAATAGAGGTGAAGCTAGCTCCTCTTCGTTGTTGCTTACTTCTAGTTTTGATTCTACAAGGAGTGTTTCCCCTTAGGCACAAGAAGGTGAAGTCTTATCACTAACACAGCTTGACCAACCAACTAAGATGGCGGTAGAAGCACAGGATAAGGCTTATGGGGGCAATTCCTGAGTGGCATATTAGGTTGTTGAATAGGGACGAACGGGTAACCCTGCTATCAGGGAGGCACTTCATAGTCTTTGAGAAGTCCCTGGAGTTTAGGCAGCGCCTCCCTCCCAATCATTTTGAGAGGGAGTTCTTCAATTACCACAACTGTAGTCTGTCGCAGTTCCCTCCTAATGGGTAAAAGGTACTGAAGGCTTTCTAAGCGCTCTATAAGTACTTAGTGATAAAAGCTATGCCTAAACTCTTCTATCACTTTTACACGTGGAAGTGGAAGAGCATTAGGGAATGGCCTTACCTCCAGTCGCACCTAGAGAGGAAGCTGTTCTATGGCCTCGTGGACTCAATCAAATGTTAGCAAGATGAGTATGTGTTGGTGGAACTACTCGAAGAGGCCGATTTCTGGACCTGATGGACAGGAATGGTCCACATCGAAGGTTAGCAAAGGCTTGGTCCCAACGACACCGAGGCTATCCAAGAGATTATGGCCTTTATGGCACTGAGAGGTGGCCAGGAGATCAACACTGTGGAGACCATGGAGGGGTATTTCAGGCACTCGATCTCCGAACTCTTTCCCAGCATAAAAAAGGCTATGATGGAGAAGTGGGCTGAAGGTACAAGTTCGTTTCTATACACCTGTTAGTTGTACTAGAATCAAAGTGCTTCATCCGACGTCCAAAGGTTTGGAGGACCTCCTTAGTCGTACTGGTCATGGCGAATTTTTGCGAATGGTAGTGGTAGTTTCTTTTGATTTGTCCTTATTTTCTTTTTCTAACTTTAGATCGGCATTCTTGTAGGCAAAAATTTAGCCCCTGAGGATGACTCATCCATCTGTAGACATCCTGATGAGCCAATGCCAAGCATAAACCAAAGCAGACAGGTTAGTAGGAAAGGCAATAAGACCGAAGCCAAAGCCTGGTAAGACCAACAAGTTGAGGCTAAAGTCTGTACCACAAGGGATTCCCCTCGGCATCCGTGATGAGCCTGTGGAAGTAAGGCCTTTAGGTATGGCTCTACCCGCTTCTGCCCTCATCTAATCGTCTGAGCCTATCATCATGGGCAATGAAGGTGCCAAAGCAAAAGGGCCCAACGTGTAAGTGTTGTCTCCTCCAAGGGTAGCGAAGAGAGAGGCTGTGGAGGGAGGTACCCTTCTTCCCGCTATGGGCCAGAAGCACAGGGCTCCCAAGACATCCAAGGAGCCAAGTCCAAGGGCGAAGAAGCAAAGGTCCTTGGCGAGGGATCCTTTGGCCAAAGGGAAATGGAATGAGAAGCCCTTAGCTCATCCCTACCAAAGCATCAATGATGTGGGGGACAAGTTTTTGGACTTCCTCAACAATTTTAGGAAGATGGGGTTAGGGTTAGACTTACTCTAACAAGCACCATGAATTTCTCGGGATGAGGCACTGAAGAGGGGGGCCCCCGAGTAGGAGATGAAGAGGGCCTGGGAGAAGATCATAAGGTTGAAGTAGAAGTTTCGTGCCGGCGATCTAACACTACGGCACCGAACCCTCAACTATCAGGCTTTAATGGGGTCTTACACCCCTAGCGATTGGGCTATCCTGGAGAGGATTGTCCAAGAGAGCAAGGACGACCCTATACAAACTATAGGCTACTTAAGTACACTGATGCGATAGGTAGGTCTTCATTGCTCTTGTGGTCTTGTACTTCGATGTCTTGTATTGATTGTGGGTTTCATTTTCATCTTGCAGTACCACGGCCAGATGCTGCTTCAACTAAGCAAGTCTGATGCCACCCACAAAGAGGTAATAAGGTTGCCGGAGGAGTTGCATCAGCAGAAGAAGTGCCTATTAGAAACGGAGGCTTCTAGTAAGAGGTACTTGAGAAAATGTGCTTAAGCTAACAAGCATCTGTGTTGCTCTATTATGCAAGTGGTAAGGCTTTGGGCAAGGCTCAAGGATGCAAAGTGAGAGAAGGATAGGGTCAAGAAGGCAGCCTAAAAGGTTGATGACCTGAAGGCTCAGTTGGAGAATGAGCAGACTACAAAGGCTCGTCTCTTTCAGAGGCTGGACAAAGAGAATGAAGCTAAGGCTTGACTCGAAAGGGAGAATGCTGAGTTGAAGGCTTTCGTAGCCAAACTGCCAACTGAGCTGGCGATGAAGTCATCCAAGGATGAGGGCATTAGGGTTACTTCACTAGAGCTGGCCAGTTCGATAGTCTGTTTAAAGTGGCAGGTCGGGGAGCTATAGAACAGAGTTTTGAAGATGGAAGAGATTATCGCCAAGATGGAGAGTGGGGAGGTCCTCAACAACGCTGCTGCTAAGAAGGCGGTCATCGACTACTAAAAGACCGAAGAGTGGCTAAAAGAGTTGGAGGACCTATCCACTGACTTTGCCTACTACACTCGAAGGGAAGTTCTCTATCATTATTTGGACCTGGACTTAAGCTTGGACTTTCTAGATTCCCCAACTTTTAGTGAGAAGAGGGAAGCCCAAGCACGGGAAAAGGATATCGCTGAGGTGGCTGATAATGATGCAGGCGTGCCCTCTGCTATTGAAGTAAGGCAAAGCACTTCTACATCCGCCTCTACCCCAACAGCAAGGCAAGAAGCTGCCTTAGAAGCTATCCTTGGCGAAGATTCATTTATGGGGGATCCTTCTATCGCTCCTGATTCATGTCCTACAAGCCCTACTCCAACTCAGGGCCTGTCATTTGAAGTGCTTGCAGATCAGCCCTTCGAACAAATAGATGCTTTAGATTTTTCTAAATTACCCGAGTTAGCTGATCTTAGGAGATAGCAGGGTTTTGTTTACAATTTTTTGTAATTAATGTAATTAGGGCCAAGATGCCAGCCTTTGGTCTGTAATTAAACAATGATAGAATGAATAGATAGATGTTTTCAGAACGTCTTCTCCTGATCTTTGTTCCTCTTTGAATGTATCTGCTAAGGAATCTATCCAAGGGAAGTTGATCCTTGTCGAGGTTCTATTGGGGGGAGTTCCTTCGTATGAGGGGTGTTTCCCCTTGCCGAGGTTACTTTAAGGGGGATCGAGTCGGTGGTGTTCCAACCTACCCGGTACGTAGGAGTTCCTCTGTGCAAGGGGTGTTTCCTTGCTAAAGTTACCCTAAGTGAAGTTGGGTCGGTGGTGTTCTAACCTGCCCGGTACGTAAGAGTTCCTCTATGCAAGGGGTGTTTTCCCTTACTGAGGTTACCCTAAAGGGGGGTTGGGTCGATGGTGTTTCAACCTGCCCAGTACGTGGGAGTTCCTCTATGCAAGGGGTGTTTCCCCTTGCCAAGATTACCTTAAAGGGAGTAGGGTCAGTGGTGTTTTGACCTACCCAGTACACGGGAGTTCCTCTGTGTAAGGTGTGTTTCCCTTTGCTGAGGTTACCCTAAAGGGGGGTCAAGTCGGTGGTGTTTCGACTTACCCAGTTTAACTATCCATGTCTCTTCGGCAGCTCGTAAGGCGAGAGAGAAGTATGCGATCAATTGAGATCTTTTTATTTCGACACAATTGGAAGAAAAACTGTACATAATGAAATTGTAATAAAAATACAAATGTAGATTATCGGTGTTCCATGTACGCAGGATGAGTTCGCCATCCAATCTTTCCAACTTGTATGCACCATTGGCCTGTCTTTCCTTGACTCTGACCAGGTGATAACTCTTATTTTAAACACATTTCACATGGTGATTTTATAGTATTTCTCTTACATCTTTAGGTTTTTTTTAAAGAAATTGATACTTAATTGAGTAAAATTTTGATTTCAAGGTTTAAACGCGTTCTTGAATTGAAAACGAAGAAAAGGAATCAAGTTTCACTCAATTTGGATTTCAAATAAATGAGTTATAAAGTTTTGAAGTTACATAAACAATAGGAGAAAGTAGCAAATTTTGGTCAGAAAGTTACACGGTTTGGGATACAACTATGTCCCCAGGTTGTGTCCATGGAGGATTTTAAATGCCAAGGTCAGTAAGTTACACAACTTGGGGACACAAGTTATGTCCTAGGTTGTATCTGGTGACAAAAAAAGAAACTTTATAATATATTATAAAAGGACTTACTAGGGTTTCGCACATAACTTTGGGACATTCAAAAGAGAAGAGACTTAAAGAGAAGAAGGAGCAAAAGGCGAAAGCAATACCTAACTTCAAGATTGAAGAGATTTTTCATCAATAAAAAGAGTTTTTTTATGTTTTATTTCTTGATTTTGTTACAATTCATTTTTTGTTTTATTAGGATAGCTTAAGATTCTAGTATTTAAGATTATGGAACCTAGGGTTTTATGTGATTATTATATTTATTGATAATTTTCAATAAAGTTTCTATCTTTCTTCATTCAATTATGTTTTTTAATTGTTAATTGATATTTCTAAAGTATCAATCTATGATATTATGCATGATGATTGAGAAATCATATGTGTAATGAGATCTTGACATAATTGGAGAGAATTACATGTGTACTTAGAGATAACATACATGTTTCTTCCGGAAAGTTGTTCTTTTGTGTGGGAATTCATTACACATTAATGCAATTCTGAATTATATTACTAAGTGAAGAGATTCCGGTAAATAATTTAGGGTTAGGGTTAATATGCTTGAGAAAGGTGTTAACTTTAATTATGAATCCCTTCGGTCAAGAATAATAGAGATTGAATTAGATACATTTTAAGTTATCACATGTTAAACACTAGAGGAAATAATTCCTAAATATGTTATTTACCTTCTTGAAGTCGTTCTTAATTTTATCACTTTCTAAATTGCTTAATCAAGTCTCATAATTAGGTTAGTTTGTTAATTTTAGTATTTTTAATTCATTCAACCCATCACAATTTTTCAATTAGATAATAGAGCTAAGGTTAATATTAGTACTTGAAGTCTCTAAGAAATCGACTCGGACTCATATCTGCTATATTAAAACTGATAGGTACACTTGCCTTGTATCACCGGGTCTTCCCAATTGGGGGCCAGTTTGCCCTGCCCTTCACGTAAACCCATAGCTTCTAACTTTCGACACACTAGGTCACTGAACTTATACTCCTTATGTTTGACCTTTTGATCATAATACCAAGCTGCCCGATGTTAGTACGCGGTCACCCTAGCAACAACAAGGTCTCTAATTTCCTCAATGGTATCAACGCTCACTTGGAGTAGTGAGTCATTAAGAGCGGCGTTGAAACTTCGGGTTCTGATGTTCAAGAGCTCAAGCTCAATTAGGAGGATTGCTTCCGACCCGAAAGCAAGTTAGAAGGGTATCTTGCTCATAGAGGTATGGTGTGTAGTCCTATACCCCACAAGATATTGGACAACTCATCAACCTAGGCACCTTGAGATCAGTCCACTTGCTTCTTCAAGCTATCCAAAATTACCTGGTTAGTTGCCTCAACTTATCTATTTGATAGGGGGTAGGCAACCGAAGTGAAGTGCAGGGTGATGTCGTGCTTGGCACAAAACCCCCTGAAATTAGGGGTATCGAATTATCAGCCGTTGTCTATGATCAATGCGTAGGGGACTCCAAACCAGGAGAGAATATTGTTTCTAACGAAGGACTCTACACTCCTCTCCATGATTCTAGCTACTACTTCAGGCTCCATCAACTTTGTGAAGTAATCCATGACGACAATTATGAATTTTCATCCTCCTAACGCTTTTGAGAAGGCACTAAAGATATCAATCCTCCACTGTGTGAGCGGCCATGGGCTCATTAGGGGTTGGAGGGTGGTGCTGGGCACATGACTAATTAGGGCATGCTTTTAGCACTATAAGTACTTCTAGGCTACGATCTTAGCGTCTTGCCTCATGGAAAACCAGTAATATCTGAGCCATAGCACATAAAGATACAGGGCTTAGGACTAAATATGATTGCTACACACTCTGACGTACAGCTCTTCCATGATGCGCAACCCTTCCCATTTTCGGAGACACCAGAGCAAAGGGAAGCTAACTCCCCTACGATACAGGATGCTGTCGATCAGCATGTAATTGGTATCATGGTACCAAAGCTTCTTTGACTCCCTCCTGTCCTCCGGCAGCGTACCCTACTTTAAGTAGCTTCGGATGGGATCCATTTAGCTCAATTCAAGTATCACTGTGGTTAGTTCCAGAATTTCATCCGTGCTTAAAGCTACGCTTTTTTCTAGAAGTTACTATAAGAAGATCTTGCTATCTTCATCTTAGGCTTCTGTATGCTAGTGGAGGCTAGCTTGGATAGCCAGTTTGCTACGGAATTTTCCAATTGAAGGATCTTCATGATGTCCCATGAAGGGAACCCGCTAAGAGACTCTTCACTTTCTCGAGGTACCTTGCCATAGTGTCGTCTCTGGCTTCATATTCTCCTCGAACCTGCTAGACGACTAACATAGAGTTCGAGAAGATTCACAACCACTTCACATTAATCTCCTTCGCTAGTTTGAGACTAGCGATGAGTACCTCATATTCGGACCATTGTTGCTAGAATCGAATTCGAACTTGAGGGCGTAGCAAATGGTGACTTGATGTAGGCCAGTGGAAACCAAGCCCATGCCTCCACCCCCCATGGTAGAGGAGTCGTCGACGTAGAGAGTCCACACCGATTTGTCATCTCCTAGTAGTGCTTCGTCCTCTCCTGTATACTCAGCTACAAAGTCAACCAACACCTGTGCCTTGTAGGCTATTCATGGCTAATACTGGATTCCATACGCACTCAATTCCATTGCATACTTCATCATCTACCCAGACACGTCCGATTTCTATAACATGGTATGCAGTGATTAATCTGTGAGTACGGCGACAACTAGTGCCAATTTTTCTGCCTGGGTATACCTGACCTCAAGCCCATATAATATATGGCTGACATAATATACTGCCCTGTGTTCTCTTCCTTCTTCTCTCACTAATACAAAGGAGAGTGCCCGGTTGCTTACAACTAGGTACAAAAATAGGTCCTCCCTTTGGACAAGCTTGGAGAGGACCAATGGATGAGCGAGGAAGTTGTACAACTACTGAAAAGCCGTTGTGCACTCTAAAGTCCATTCAAAAGCCTTTAGGTTTTGAAGATTTTGAACAATTCAACACATTGGTCAGCACTCTTCAAGATGAATTTGCTCAAGGTAGCCACCATGCCAATACGCTTCTGTACGTCTCAGACTGAGGTTGGAGGCTTAATTCCCCGAATGGCTGTAATCTTCTTAAGGTTAGCTTCGATACTTCTCTATGTGACCAGAAAACCAAAGAACTTGCTAGAGCCAATGCCGAAGATGCACTTTTAGGAGTTCAGCTTCATGCCGTATGTGCGCATTTGGTCAAAGGCTTCCTGGAGAACCTTAATATGATTGGCCGACTTCTAGCTCTTGACAATCATGTTGTTGACGTACACCTCCATGTTATGCTCGATTTAGGGCTTAAACAACTTCGTCACCATTCGCCAATACGTAGCCCTGGCATTTTTTAGTCCAAACGGCATCACAGTATAATAATAGGTACCATAATTGGCAACGAAGGAGATATGGACTTCGTCCTTTAGGTCCATTTTGATTTAGTTGTACCTTGAGAAGGCATCCCTAAAGCTTAATAGAGCGTGTCTTGACGTGGGAAGGGGGAGAGGGTCACTCTTTGCTCGGCGTTTCTTCTTCCTAAAGCTCTCCCCCTTTGGTCTGCTCGGCATCCTTCCACCGAGGCGATCTTTTACAAACAATTTTTCCTTGTCCTGCTTTCCACTTGACCTTTCTCGGTTAGCATTGCGCCTAGCGCAAATGTTATCTTCTTAGTCAATGTAATTCTGGGCTTTGTTCTAAAAGTCAGCCAGGATCTTTGGCTTACTCTTCGCAAGCAATCGAAAGAAATCTCCTGAAGGTCAGATACCGAGCTGTGCGGCATGGACAGTGACTCCCTCGTCTAGCTGAGGGATCTCAACCATGGCGTTATTGAACTAAGCCATGTAATCGCGCAAGGACTCACCTTCACCCTACCTTACCAGGTACAAGGACAATGTGTCCTTGGACGGAGGCTTACTAGCCCTGAAGTGGAGATTGAACTTCCTGGCCAGCTCATTGAAGGAGCTGATCAAGTTGTCGGGAAGGTAGTTAAACCATGTCCATGTTGCCTTCCTTAGTGTGCCTAGGAAAGCCTTGCACATTATAGCTTCCCCATGACCATGAAAGTTCATGAAGGTGCGGAAGTAGAGAAAATGGTCATTGGGGTTGCCCATATTGTCATACTGGTCTAGGGACGAAAGTTTACCGTTAGGGGGCAACACTTTGTCCTAGACACCCCTAGTGAAAGGGGTTTTATTGCTAGCGACCAACCTGATGTCACCTACAGGCTTGCTTCCTTACTGCTCGAAGAGTCGCCTTACCATTACATAGAGCTTGTTCAAGTCAACGTCGCCTGCTGGGTGAGCTCGTCATATGGCTATATGAGCCTAAACTCCCTGTGAGTCAACTTCCTGCTCATTGCCAGCTAGAGTTCAATCGCAGGTAACTGCAGACCTTGCTAGCTACTGGCATAATGGTAGATTGGGTTGCTAATCCTTTCCATTCTGCTACTGCTGCTGGATGTTATCCCACCCACTACGGGCATCTGAAGCTTCGAGATAGTGAGTTTATATGCTGCGACGCTCTGCCTCGTCCAGGTAAGTGCAGAGCTCTCTATTCTGCTCAGCATATTGCTCAACCAGGCGCTCCATACACTCCAGGCGTTCTTCCAACACAACTTTGGGGAGGGGTTGGTTGCCCCCAGGTTGGTTGTTCACCAACTATTGATTTTCTTGCTCGTCACACTAAGACATGGTGTAAAAAGGCTTGATGTGGGTTATTTGTTTGGTGTGTTTAAGATTTTAGTTGTAGGAATTCTATTTCCTACGGATGGTGCCAAATGTCATTTCTCAGTTCTTGCCGGTAGTTGATCAAAGTCTATACGTATTAGGCCTACAAAATAACACACAGGGAGGAGACGCCGGAGGGTTGTTCGGTGTAGCCACTCCGGTGCTTAAATTAGCAATGAGCTCTTGTGAGTATAGAATAAATGTGAGTAATATGCAGGCTTAGAATGCAATGTGTAGAGAAAGTTACTATTAGGCAGTGGCCTAATATTTATAGCAGAGTAAAGCTGGTAGTTGAGGATTAGTTGAGGGGAGAAATCTTCTCCCGAAAGTGGGGAGAGTGAAGCTATCATGTCTAACGTGTCCCTAATATTTAGAATATGGCCGTTTTATCCTTATTTGGTGGATAATAGCCGTTGCAATGCTTCATGGGCCTAGGCCATTCAGTCTTAGGCTCGAGGCCAACAAAGGTGAACCTAGGGCGACGAGGCCTAGCGGATTCAATCAGGCTTGAAGTGTCCACGCCCAAAGTACTCAATGTGTCCATGTCCAAAGTGCCCTGGCAACAAACGAAATATATATATATATGCAAATTATAAGCTTTCTTCAATTTTGGAACATGGCATTGCAAGGACATTAATCATAGTTTTATTGGGGGTTTCGGGCGGAAGAACTAGTGCGAATTTCGGCCATAGCTTTGCGTTTTGAGATCCAATCTCTCGATAGAATTGGAAAACATCCTGGAAAGAACGGGAGGAGATATAAAGAAATATAATATTTGTAACTTAAATGACTAGTGGAAATTGATTGAAATTGAAAGATAATTAATGAAAATATTTCCACTTTCATTATCAGTCCATTGCTTTTCTTTTCTTAAGGTAAATATGAAAGGAGTTACGAAGTTACTGATAAAAATAAAATAATTACTTCTTTCCTACAGATATATTCTTGCCTATAGTTGATGGAATAAAAACTTTTACTAAAATTCAACAGCGATCATTTTATTATATCATATTTCATTTCTCTCTCTCTCTAATAAAATCAACCAAACCAATGAAATGCAGTTTCTCTATTTCTTTTTATTTCCTTATTACATATATGAGCATAAAGTTGAGATAATGCTTTTTCCTTTTCCATCTATTTGTTTTCATTTCTTACCTATATATTCTTTTTGAATATTCTTTTAGAATTGCCACAAAATGTGAGAATTTTACTTGTTTATAATTATAAGTTATAAATATTACATATTTATCAATTATATAAAAAATATTACATATTTATCAATTATATAAAAAATATTACCAATTTATCAAATATATCTCGCATTTCTAAGATGCAACATAGGTATTTACATATGTATCGTATTTTAAAAATTCAACATATATTTAATTATATTAATATTGCATCTCTTAAATGCGATATGCATATCTGCATCACATTTAAGAAATGTGATATATATCTTAAATGCAAGATAGCTATTATAAACAAAATATTAAATCATATTTATAAAATACAACACTCTTTTTTTATTTTTTCGCATTTTTCAAATGCAATTTAAGGTTTGCATCTGTATAATATTTTTTATTTAATTCATATTTATGTAATTTTTTTTAGAAAAATAATAAAAATATACTACACACAGAATTTTGATAGGTGCGTGAATAACTTAAAAGAATTCAACTTTGTAGGAAATATAAGAATATGAAATCTTACCACATCACTGGTCCCAATCTTTCGGGAAATGAAAATTGGTTGGAAGCTTAGTTTATATTCCTAATTTTAATTTTAGGAGTAATTTTATAATTTTACTAGATTTCCACTAATTTCCGTTAGTTTCTCTCTAAAGAAGCAAAGAAATGAATTGACCTCAAAAATGAAAATATTTTCATTGATTTTTATCCATTCAACCATTTTGAATATGGAATATAAAATTTTCTTTGATTTCCTTCCATTATCTCCATAGTTTCCCGCCTTTTCAGCAATTCTAAAGATGGTGGAAATAAGTTGAAATAAACAGGCAAAAGAAAAAAAAGAAAGAAAGGTGATATACTTTCAATTTCTTATTTGTATTATTGAGATGAAATGGAAGTAAATAAAATAAAATGCTTATTTCTCATATTATAGATATACTAAAATGTCCCTAACTTTATATCTTTAATTTGCTTGTAGGGTTACTTTTATAATTTTACTACATTTCCACTTATTTCCACATGTTTCTTTGGAGAAGTGCAAAGAAAGAAATTATCTTTAAAGGTGGAAATATTTCTATTTATTTGTTTCTATTTTTACCTTTTCCACTTTTATTTTAAATACCAAACATAAAATTTCTATTCATTTCTTCCATTTCTATAACTTTCCACGATTTTCATCCTTGCCCAAAATAATTTTATGGATAGTGGAAATAAGGTAAATGAGCCGAAGAGAAAAGAAAGGAAAAGAAATATAGTTTCAATTCCTAATTTAGGTTATTAGGATGAAAATAAATGGAAATCAAATGAAATATTTACTTTCTATATTGTGGATATACTAAAATGACCCTTATTTTAAGCGTATTTTTATAATTTTTACTAGATTTTCACTTGAATCCATGGGTTCCTCTCCTAAAGTGTAAACAAATAAATTAGTTTTTTCCCTTTAATCGAATACTATTACAACAACTATGGTAAAATCAAACCTTTCCTAAAGTGCAAACAAATAAATTGTTTTTTCTCTCTCTTTTTTTTTTTTTTTACAAATACTATTACAACAACTATAAAAAGGAAAAATCAAATTTAATCTATTGTATTAAGAAAACAATACTCATATCACTTGGTTACAAGTCCCTCCCACAAATATGTTGATTTAAAGATGGTAATATTTTCGTTGATTTCCCTTTTATCTTTATCATTTTCCAATTTTTCTGAATACCAATCATAAAATTTTCTAATTTCTTTCCGTTTGCACGCTTTCTGTATGATAAGAATTGCGGAAGTCCTTGCCGACAACAAATATAATGTTAATATAACTCAGAAAACGAAAACTCAAGCAAGCATTGCAAATCTATCAAACTCCCGACCAACTCACGACCACGATTCTTACATACTCCTCCAACACTTAAGAGAGGAGATAGAAGGAGAGCGAAACCCCAAAAGAGAGAAGATATGGCAATGGCAGCGGTAATTACTAGGTTCTCTTCTTCATCGAAAAACATTCAACCCGTTCGTCTTCTCTTCAATGGCAGTTCCAACCGTTGCATGGTGTTGTATTCTTCCTTTAATTTTTTTTTTTTTTTTTTACTATATCCAAAAATCATTTGTTTTCGATATAAAATGTATATTTGACTTTTTTAATCTCTGTCTGTGTTATTTTGCAGTCATCATTGCCCAATGAAGCTGCTGAGGATAATGTTTCGGCTCGTGAGAACGTAAGCCTACGCATATTTATATCAAGTAAAGATATTGGCTTTTTCATTATTTATAATCGATGATCATGACAGTGTTGAAGCAATCTTTGTTTCAATATTGCTTTTAGTATCGGTGTCGCTTTTACTAATACATGATTAAAGGAAGTTTCATTTTCTTGCTTTGCAGTGGATAAAGCAATTGAATGCCCCCCTGGAAGATATTGATCCTGAAATTGCAGATATTATCGAACTCGAGAAGGCCAGACAATGGAAGGTGAATTACGACTTAAGATGGTGTTTGCATACTAAAGATCACTTTTGTTAACGTAAAGAGTAGTTTCACATTTGTATTTTGTAATTAGTGTGATATATGAATTTGAGGTTGTTAATGTTAATGCTTGGTTGAAAGGGACTCGAACTTATACCTTCCGAGAACTTCACGTCGTTGTCTGTTATGCAAGCTGTTGGATCCATCATGACTAACAAGTATAGTGAAGGCTATCCGGGAGCAAGATATTATGGAGGAAATGAGTATGTATTCTCACATAATTCTGTTGCTCTTTTCTTTATTATATGTTATGTGTCCACCTCATGTGATGTATAATTCTGAAATCGTAAACAGTGTATGTCAAAATATCCTATTTTGAGTTGTACACCACATGAGCCGACATATACACGACGTATGATATCTAATGAAACTTTCCTCTTCTTTATGTTTGTATGTGGCTTTCACCTTGAGAGATAACATTCGTTCCGGTTGTATGTTGGATAAATTACTATTGCCAAGTGGTCAGGCTTGTGACTTCATTTCAAACGCGTTATAGGTATATTGACATGGCAGAGACCTTATGCCAGAAGCGTGCTCTTGAAGCCTTCGGCTTAGATCCTGCAAAATGGGGAGGTAAGCAGACAATGGAATCCTCATCACTCTCCTGTACTTTTTTTATTTTTTTTTATTTTATAACTCTTAACTTATTATCAGAGCATACAAGCCTTGCTCAATGCAACAAGCAAATGAATATCAAATGGCTTTTTAATAAAAATAAATAAAAATGTTACAAAAATATATTTGTCTCTAAAAACCCCGTTTCGTATCATTAGATACCATATTAATATTTTAAGAAACTTTATTTTAAAATAATTCTCATACTTTATTTTTAAATTCTTTGGAAAAAATTCCTTTAACTTTTTTTCTTGACATTCTTATGTGACCCAATATTATACCTCTACCAATCAAAAAATAAATAAATAAAAGCCAAACATCCCCTGTTAGAGGAACGTTCCCATTTGAAGGGACTAAGTATATTGCATAAGGAAGAGGGTAACATGCCTACACGTAAGCCAAGAGATCAGGGATAAAGCTAGCCTAAAGCGGATCCTATATATATATATATATATATATATTAGGAATTTTGAGGATGAAAGCGTAAAGGTTACTAACATTGATTGGTCACCTATGGTTTATGAGGATCAATCTCATTACAACTTAGAATAGATAACAAGTTCCACCTTGGGAGTGGAAATGGATGAGTATAGTACCTTGCTAAAAACTCATTGTTCTAATACCATGTGCAAGAGGAGGTTCTTTCCTCTATCCTCAATATATACATACACACATATATATGTGTACATATATATATATATATATGTATGTATGTGTATGTGAGTTTATATATTATATACAAGAAAAGAAAAAGAAAGTTGGTAACTGAGGGTCGGAATGCACTTAATAATAGATTCGATAAAGAAACTTTACGTCATTTTATATGTTTCTTTCAATTAACTTTTAAAAGTGTAATTAGTTTCTATTTTGGAAATCTGGAGGTATATTAACTATATAATTTTGCAGTCAACACACACATGCTATCACAAGTAACCATTGGGTTATTCTATTGCAGTTAATGTTCAACCGCTATCTGGATACCCTGCGAATTTTCAAGTTTACACTGCACTGCTGAAACCCCATGAAAGAATCATGGCACTTGATCTTCCCCATGGAGGGCATCTTTCACATGGCTACCAGGTGCTCTAATAAATAAGACGTCTTTCTCTATTCCATTAAGCGGATCTTGACCATGAAGCTGTTGTTGATGTTAAATTCTTGTTAGGTTTTGTTAGATATCATCACTATTCCATGACGGAATTGATCTTGTTCTTGTAGTTTACCAAGTGATAAGTTTAATAATGGCTTAATTAGTTTGCTCATAAACTAGTTCCTCTAGGATTACCATATTTTTTATGCAACGGTGCAATTTTAGTTTTTTATTTTTTATTTTTTTGCACCTCAAACTTAGTGCCTTAAAATTTTAAATTTTTTTTTTTCTTTCAATCTGATGTTAAGACAAAGATTTCAACCTTTCCTTTCCCCTGTTTTTCTGAGCTTCAAAGATAGCCGGAGCAAATTAGCTCCCAAAATTCAATATTGTAATGCAAATTCCAGAGCTAAAGGCTGATATTTGATAACATTGGTGAAAGTTATTAATAGGAATTTGATACATAGGATTAGAATGGAATAGAATCTGAGAACAAAATAGCGATTTCAATATGTTTGTTAAGGATGTGAAATGAAAGTTTCATTTCAATTATTCGTTTGGTTTCAGCTTGGACAAAACGGAAAAAAATCTCATTTGCCTTTCAAGACACAAGAATAAAATTTAATGTGTAGTATTACAATGTATCTCGAAGCATTTAAGGCAATAATGTTATAATAAATTATATATAGTGTATTATCCATAGTACTGTATATGTTCTATGATATATTTTAATATAATATATTTAGTTGTAAATATTTAGTATGTTATAGAATGTAAAATGATATACTGTATAATATGTGACGTGGCATAAACATAATCTGAAGTGCACAATACATACATTATATATCTATTGTGTAATACACTATATTTATTGCACGTACATAAGTATTATATGGTATATGCAATATTCTCAACTCAAATTTATGTAATACACTACATTTATACTAAATCATATACAATATAGTATTTATGTATATATGCGATAATCACCCGTACCCTACACTGCAGGTAATAGTCTCAACTAATATTTCGTTTTTTCTTTCTGTTATTCCTGTTATTATGTAGACCGACACAAAGAAGATTTCAGCTGTATCTGTATTTTTCGAGACAATGCCTTATAGGCTTAATGAGACAACTGGGTATGTTGACTATGACGAGGTACCCAGTTTTCCTTGTATAAGCTTATAGTCCTGTTGAAGTAGATTTCGTATTTCAGTTACAGTTGATGATGAGTTTGTATGTATTATGGCTCTTTGTGTTCCAGCTGGAGAAAACCGCAGCACTGTTTAGGCCAAAATTAATTGTTGCTGGTGCAAGTGCTTATGCACGTCTTTTTGACTATGCTCGCATTAGGAAGGTGAGTTCAGTTGACAGAGATGATGGAATGTTTACTGACAAAAATGAAGTTTTTTTAGATCATATTGGCTTGTAAACGATTCTCGACACATTGGTTATGTTTCTTCTGAATTCCACAGGTCTGTGATAAACGAAAAGCAGTATTACTAGCAGACATGGCACATATAAGTGGGCTGGTTGCTGCTGGTGTGATTCCATCTCCCTTTGAGTATGCTGATGTTGTGACAACCACTACTACCAAAACATTTCGTGGGCCACGAGGTGCAATGATCTTCTTTAGAAAGGGGGTAAAAGGGATTGACAAACAAGGACAGGAGGTGTGTATCCTGGAAGGAAACTTCATTTTCATTATATGTGAAATTCATTCCAATAAGTTTCTAATTAAGTCGAGGTACATAAGCAGCAGTGCCGCCACTTAGTTGAATGAGTGAGCAAACATATCTAAACGATTTTCGTTATCCAGGTTATGTATGACTATGAAGACAAGATCAACCAGGCTGTCTTTCCAGGACTGCAAGGTGGTCCATTTAATCACTCAATTGCTGGTCTTGCAGTTGCTCTAAAACAGGTGCTTGTTTCATGCTTAACCGAAAACTAACTGCTTTTATTTATAGTGAATGCACTTCTCCTATGTTGTGCATCATCGTCGGTCTATCTTAAACTTCATTCTCACCATTATAGTTCGATTACAGGCAGCAACACCAGAGTACAAGGCATATCAACAACAAGTTCTCAAGAATTGCTCAAAATTTTCTCAGGTACTTGAGAGGCATCTCTTTGCTTCCCTTGTGGTCTATGGCTTGTTCAATGATCTGCTTTCCAGTTACTTATTTCTCACCTGTTAGTTGATTAGGCGTTGCATATGGTTCTAGGCTTTTCTAACTTCAAAACATTTTTTTAATGTGCAGAGTCTGTCAGAGAAGGGCTATGAACTTGTGTCCGGTGGAACTGATAACCACTTAGTCTTAGTAAATCTGAGGAACAAGGTAAATTTCTTATTACATTAGCATTGTACTATATTATGTAATAGCTTGTATTATACTGATTTGATACGTGGCATGTAGTCCTGCCTATAGTTCATACTTGTATTTCATTCTTTTCCTAGGGCATTGATGGCTCCAGAGTAGAAAAAGTACTCGAAGCTGTTACTATTGCTGCGAACAAAAACTGTGTTCCAGGGGATGTGTCTGCCATGGTCCCTGGGGGTATCCGCATGGGTAAGGCCTGCCTAGCCTAGGAATCATTTTAATGCTACTTGAAAAGGCTAGTTCATTACAATGTAGCTATGTCTTTGGCATTTCAGGGACCCCAGCCCTGACATCGAGAGGTTTCATGGAGGAGGATTTTGTAAAGATAGCTGATTTCTTCGATGCAGCTGTCAAATTGGCCTTGAAGGCTAAGGCTGAGTCAAAAGGTTCTTGTGAATACCTTCTCTTGTGTTTGATCTAATGTTATGTTTATATGTTGCGATAAATTCATAACCCAAGTTTTTTCTGTCATCTATGATTTGCTTGATATGATACTCAGGAGCGAAGTTGAAAGACTTTGTCACATCTATGCAATCAAAGCCCATCCAATCTGAGATTGAGAAACTGCGCCATGAAGTTCAGGAGTATGCCAAACCATTTCCAACCATCGGTTTTGAAAAAGGAACAATGAAATACAGGGACTGAAGAAGATAGGTTGGCTCTCGATTCTTCATGTGAGTTGTTGCAATTACGTAGCTTTTTGGGCACGAGCTGTATGAGTGTGTTTAAACCACAGATGCATGAATCTTAAATCAAACAATGCTCTGCAATGTATGATCTCATGAATGTTTGAATATCCTTAATCCTTTGTTCGGCAATAAACCATCCAGTAAGATCAAGTCATGTAGAAGCATCTTTAAAATGCACACAGGCAATATCCGCCAATTTAGGTGAAGTTCGTACTCAAAACATAAAATAATGAGAGAAGTAACCATTTATTAACAGTTATTAAGGATTTTCTAATCATAGAAAACATTTAACATGTATTTTTCTCAGCCAAAGGTAGAACAATTGAGGACAAGGTGGGGGATGGATGCATAACGAAATTGCTAAATAGTTCGAACCTAATCCTAAAGAAAGCTAAAATCGCTTCCCCGATGAGGTTGTGTAGTGCTATGTTATTGCCTATTTTTCAGCTAAGGGCTGGCTTTGCCAATGATACTTGGCTAATCTTTTCGAATCCATCGTTCGAGCTGGAATTGATGCACAATGTAAACTCTAGGACAATGGGAGTAAGCATATTCTATTTTAATATATCATTTCAGATGATACCTATTGAAAAATTAATATTGGTTATTCTACCGAAACTTGCTCATTAGGCTGACCCAGTTTAAAATCACTAATTTATAGGTCGGCAAGAGAGTAAATAGAGCCCAAGCGGATTTGCTTGAACTGGCAATTTAAGAGTTAATTCAATAGCCATTGAACCATAATTTTTTGTTTTCAACTTTTTCAAAATTTCCTTAATAATTATAAATAATTTGTAAATTATTCATCTTTTTCTTTTTCAATTAAATATAAAACTTTATATCGTTTCTCATGAATAAAAAATTTTATTTTTAATTTAATTTTTTTCAATTTCAAAAAAATTCATATAAATCGTATAAGTATGAATACATGATGTTATATTATATATAGCATATTATATATATAGTATATACTTGTTTGAATATTATTATAGCATAATATATAGTATATATATGTATTATAGTATATATATAGTATATTAATCATTATATATTATATACTTATTTGCATTATATATAAAGTATATTATATATTATATACGGTATATATATAGTCTATTAAAAAAACTATATATATAGTATGTTTTCATTATATGTATAGTATATTATATTTTTTTTTTTTTAATTTTTGGAGTTAGCTCAACTTTGAATCATGAGGCAAACTGTCAATTCAAGGCGATTTAGCCTGCCAGTTCGACAAATTGTAATGATTGAACCGCTTAGACCCTTAAAATCTAATAATTCAACAACTAATTCAACGACCTGGTGTTACACCTCGAAGTCACAGAGTCGCAACAGTTCTGCTGTGTAAACCATTCTATGATAGTAACTAGCCTCATAGTACTTACCATAAACATGATCTACACAAGATATCAATGACTCCTCACTTTGAAGTAAATAATCCAATTAAGTATTTAGCTAAACTTACAGTAATTACCACAAATTTTTACTCAACATATATAATTATATGTAAAGTCCACAAAATTTCCCAAGAAACTCTATATAAACATAACGGTTCACTGATTTACATAACGACTATCGGTCTTTCATTTTTAAACTATAAAAGACACTCTAGCTACACATCCATTGCTAAGCGAATTGATCCTCACACCCCAAGCTTTAAAAGAACTAATCTCTAGATAATTGTAAAGTGACATAATACTTGAAGTATTCAAAAATCAGGACCTGGAAAAGGATCTATACGGGTATGAGCAATTACAACTCAATAAGTTGAATTGGAGACTCATGAATATATACAAACACAAACAAGATTATCAAGCAATTATTTTCATGCAATGCAATAAGTAAGTGTCATCACACAACGTAATCCGGTTCATTATGAAATCAGAGAAATTTCACCCGCTCTAATCTAGATTGAAGAGTTTTCATGTTATGCAATAGCTCACAACCAAACTCAAGTTTATGCAATGGAGATACTGCTCCTCCTAAGACTATCCTTCGAACTAATGCCCTCATCCTTATCACGACCTCCTCTCTTGTTACTAAGTTCGGTTAAGGATGAGAAAAATATCAATTGCTATCCAACACTATCTTTATCAAAGGTATCGGTGTTTGGTTGAAGAACCCTAATGATCCCCTAAAGGGTTGTAATGCATGACAATTTAGGTCATTATGGTTAAATAAGATTAAATTCCATTTAGGGTGTTCAAATAATTTCACACCAATACAATCATAACACAAAATCAATCACATTACAAATTTTAGCCCGAATTCAGATACTCAAACACATGCATAAACTACTTACAATCACAATCATACACAATCCTAAATCTCCGAGTACCATAAAATGGTACTCTAATACAGTAAGTAATAACTCAACTTACTTGGAAATTCTCAGTCGCCCAATCACTTAATTGCAAGCCGATTCGTTTCTAGGTATCCTATAATACAAATAAGTCTTTATAGTACTTATACTTTAATGATTTATATTCTAAGTTATAATTTAACTCTTTTCTCCATGTATACCTATTATTTA